>KZ061545.1:828079-881487 GCA_002091835.1 Anopheles maculatus | reverse complement strand
TGTTTTTTGGTCGCCTCATTTGACCCATCGCAACAGCGATACAAGCTCCGGGAAGGCGTATGGACGGATGAGCGCAAGACGCCAAGGCTTGAAGGGAATTTATTTATAACAAACAATATTTATGTATACTGGGGGTTGCATAAATATAAATCCAGGCTATGCGACGACGACGACGACGACGACGACGGCACATACGACACACACATATTGGAGTGGACAAATGGAAACATTGTCCATGATGCGACTCCGCTTCAAATCGGATCCTCGGGTGTTTATTCTGCTTCTTCTTTATGTCTGATCTCATTTAGCATGTTTCCGTTATCATTCTTCTGTTCTGTCAGTCCATTTTCGTCCCTTTTCTCGTTTGCCGAAGACAGAGCCAGACCAGAGCAGAAGTGCTAAGAAGTGGCCTTAGAAACGTTTGTCTTTGTTAGAGTACAAGCAGTATCTGTGACAAGATTGTCTTTATGTGCATGTGTGTGCGTGTGTTTCGGTAGAACAGAAGTGGATAATTCAGCCGAGCCGGCCCAAGAGCACTCCTGCAGATCCACGAGAAAGGGAGAGAAGCAGCAAGGTCTTGGAGGAACGAAGAAGGGAAATTATTGAACGAATTTTTGCATACAAATCGGAGACATACCGAGGGAAAAACAGCAGCAGCATGCGAGCAAAAGGACCCTTACTCCGGTATCACCCCGGTAGTGCCCCGTCCCCGTAGGATCCGTAGGATGAAAGAGAAAACTCATACGCACGCAAACAAACACACACACACGTGTACACGCATATGAAAGTGGCTTGGCTGATTAAACTAAGCGAGCAACGAGAACGAAGAAGCTATCGAACACCACACACAGGCGAACGACACACATAAATGCATAGCATTTTGCCGTAGTCCTGGAGGGCACAAAGAGTAGCGAGACGGTGGAGCTCAGGGAAAGGGATGGGGGGAAAGAACATTCCCCCCTCCCCCATCACCCCCATCGAAACGCACAACATAAAGGGCAAAGAGATATGAAGAGACACAGCTCTTATACATACACCACACCAAAGACTTGGCCGTCAGGAACGTCAGAATAACGCGTCAGGAGGAAAGTGCACGAAAGTGGGGAAATAGTCGAGCGTCGGAAAGAGATAAAGCGATAAGAGAAACTACAAGATACGGTACGATAAAGAGGAGCATCGAGTTGGATAATGAAGTGAGACAGAATGAGCAAACAAAAGAAAAAAAAAAAAACAAGGGAAGTGTATTAAATATCGCACAAAAAAAAGGCGATTGTTTGTACACTCTTCCTAGAAATATAATTCTATAAGACAAAGCTCCCTTTTTGAAAACCCGGAAAACTGCACTGTCACTTAGTGATAGTGGCAACGGTACGAAAAATCAAATTGTCAAATTTAATGAAAAGAGATAGCGATACACGAGAAAGAGAGCGAATGATAATAGTGAAAGAGAAGGAGGCACAATTCTAGAGAGCTTTCTCCGACATTTGGGAAACGAAACACCGAAAGCTTCACAACAGCTTTAACGCTTGTGTGTGTGTGTGTGTGCCGTTGTATGTGTTGAAAACATTTCGCACGATGTTTCGTAACGCGGCGCTGGGCGAGGAATATTGGCCAGATTTTTCACTGCTGTTCCCTCATTCCGGGGAGCATTTTACTCACTGGGCGAACTAAAAGGCAGCAAATAGTTATGCAAGTGCAAATTAAAGAAACTGTCAAACGGTTATCGGTATAGGAATGTGTCCTGTTTTTGCTGTGCGCCTCCCGTGTACACATATTTACATTGCCTCGACACACACACATACAGTTTGCCAGAGCGCTATAACGTTTGGAAAAGTGAGAGTGAGCGCGTGAGATAAATCTCTCACCCAAAAGCAGCAGCAGCAGCAGCAGAAAGCCATTCACACGAAGAAAGAACCGTTCATACCTAGGAACGGGCGTGAGAACGGGGCGTGTGTGGGAAACGGGGGGAGGGGGGCTTGACACACGGGGGTGCACGAATGCTAGAATCGACCCAATTTCCCTGTGTGTGAATTTATAAATTTTTCGAAAATTTAACCGACCAAATCAGATTTTCGTCTGTTTCCACTGCATTATCACATGCTTGAGCGCACTGTGAGCGAGCGAGCGAGAGAGAGAGAGAGAGAGAGCGTGTGTGTGTGAGCGAGACCAGCGAATGTGGCATGGCCAAGCAGTGCCCATCAGGACGACCTTCCGATCTCTCTCCACCCCATCCAAGGATCTCCTGCCCCACCAACCAGCCAAGGAACGGGCAAGGTACACGAAATGTTGGACTATTTTAGCCGCATTTTATTTCGATTGAAGCGTAAGCGGTTTTGTCCACCACCCGAAGCATCGGTAGATACCACCGGGAGGTAGGCACGTCGAGGTCGATCTCCTTCCCCCTGTCCCTTAACACAGCCATCCTATGCAAAACCCAAAAGTCACGTCGTGAAAAATGGTTCCGATAACGCGAAATAGCACCACGAGCGTAAAGCGAAAGTAACGTCAGGTGGGTTGTTAAAGCTGTCTTGGGCACAACAAAAATCAGACGATGACCATCCTTGAGCTCGGTGCTTGTGAGCTTGATCTCCGGGTCACCTAGCACAGGTTCACACACGTAGTATGTGAGTGTCCTGTTTGAAATGGTGTTCCAATGTCGTCGTCATCGACCATCGTACAGGTATCACGACGATCACGAAACCTTGAGAGACAGCTTCAGGTGAATGGGAGGATATTTTCCTTAATTTTTAAACCGGCAACCATACAGCGAAAGAGACAACTCAAGGATTATTACACTTTCTACCGAGTGTAGCGCTACCAGGGAATGGTTTTTGTATCCCATTTTCTGGAACCGTTTGCAACTTCAGGTCACCGAAAACCACATTCTTAACACGTCCAGTTACTTCACATTGCTACTGTAAAGAGAATGATAAGGTAGGCCATATTTGTGCTAATTACTGGAACAGCTGGAGGTGCTTTTTTTCTTTTGCACTAATGCACGGGGTGCATTACTTTTCGGCTGTGGTAATCAGGTCACTTTGATTCCCATTCCCAACAGCTTTGTTGTGTTAATTAAAATGAACAAGCTATTAAAATGGCTTACAGCTTTTAAGCCGCTTCGTTATTGATCAACAAACAAATTGAATACTGACAGCTTCGGTATAATAGTAGTCGAGGTTGTAGTAGTGACAGTAGCTTGCCATTGATGTAAACAAACATTACAGTGGCTGGTGATTGGTAATAAATTCCAATTAAATTGGTCCGAATTAAATAGCCGTTACATAAGCTACACCATTCCTCGGGGCACATTCCAGTCTATATTGGATTAGAATAATGTACACACTCCGGTATGCGAGACCACTTCTGCAGGGTGCTAAGTAATAACAACAATTAGCAAAACATTGATTATTTATGAGCCAATCATATGGTAGCTTGACACGAGCTACTATTCCCACGTCACGACATGCATGTTTTTGTACCATCAAGCCATAGGACACCGTGCACCAATGATTGGGATCCAATTCCACAAAACCACAGCGCACTATCAGCGACGGTACAGATGTGGTGTCCCCGTATTCGTTCTTCGATCTTCGAGAATCAACCGGGCGAAAAGCATGGGATCGGTTGCGATGAACGATTTTAAAAATAGTGCCTTCAACCTTCGCTGCGCCCGTAATTGAGCCAGAACTCGTTCTGATTCTTGGTAATTCTAGATCACCATGGTTTCAGCGCTCGTGTGCTCGCTTCGGAGGTCATTGTGTTCTGCTGACATTTAGCTGTATCCAGCGTTCAGGATTCATGTTTCCGGCTGCCCGCAAAAGAATCCTCGCAAACAGCATATGGTTCATTAGCATATTCGATTGATTGTGAGCATGCGGACGCGAATTTATGGGCAGCTTAAAATGACTTAAACGCGACTGCACCGTTTCGAACATAAAAGTTCAACTTGAGAGGAGGATTTCCTTTCCGGGGTGTTCATAGAAAGTAAAGAATTTTTAGAGCAAAACTACAAAACAACCGTCTAATGTCAAAGTTCTTGGGAGAGCGGATAGGGATGGGGCAAGAACGCAGTACATGTTAGCAAGTCTGTTAATTAGCATTTGACATTTGTAGAAGAAACCCATAAAGCAGATTAAATGGTATTTAAATGGTAAAGGAGAGAAAGGTTAAAGAGAACCACAAAAAAAAGTTAAAAGAGGAGTTGATTATATGTGAAGAAATTAAAAACACGTCCCATACACCAAAAAGAAAACGACCGGAGGGAACGGTAATACTACTGAAGCAATGTGTTAGCACAAAGAAAACCAGTTAACCACTTCAACAACTTCCAACAGTAAAATGTGTTTATATTACCTTTTTATTTATAAGTTTTTAGTAGATCTTGAAATGACATTTTACTTACCAAAAGTTGGAACCTTCTTACCTCAACAATCCAGCGTCCATGGAGTGTGTCAACGCGAACCTAACTCACAAAGAAAAAAGCTTCTACAAGACAAAAACTTAAAGCAGAGCCACAGTTTTGTTTCGATCTTCACAGCTACAATTTATTGACGATGAAAACATTTCAATCAACGAAAGATGCTGCCCATTCGCATGGATATCTCTGACATGGTTTGTTCCCTTTCCACGGTCTGTATGTTCGTGATCTCACCGATCTCGTGTGTGAGAGCACTGCATTAAAACTTAAATTCCTATTTAACGATACCGTGTGGGATGCTTCCTCGAATGTTTGTCTTCTTGTTACGATGATAATACAAAACAAAAAATCGCAGTCGGGATCAGGTGACTCAACGCTACTCTAATTTAAACTGGAAGAAAGATTAATCAACCAAAACGCTTTCCAACGAGTATGTGCAATGTATAGTTACCCTAAAATCATGCTGAGTATTGCAGTGTCCAGTAGCAAATCCGTCCCGCGTTGCTTCTCGTTTGACAGCTTCGGGATGGTGTACCGGAAACAGGAGACCTCCGTTAAAGATTACACTCCCCGAACGGAAGGTCCCAGCTCGTCTGCTTTACGTGTTGAAGATGGTGGTAAAGGAAACGCTAAACTCTCCAGGATGTTGGCCGGACACGTACACCTTCGACACGGCACTGGTAGCCGTGGGTGATGGTGCAATCGTTGGTGGCGCTGGTGCTACCACCGGCAACGTTGGCTCAATCGCGGACAGTAGACGGTTTTGCCGTTCTCGCTCTTCAAGCAGGGGCAACAAAAGACTCAACTTGTTGGACAAATCGTCCGCCGGGTTTGTTGTTGGCTGAATGCGAATCGTCGAAGTCGTCGGGATGGTAAGCGTTTCGGTAATGAACGACGTAATGACGGTACTTGTGACATCACTTTCGTACACAGTCGTTAAGATTTCGCGTCCCTGGAACGTTACCGGCAGTACGATCGATTTCGTTTGCGTGATCGTTTCGACAACTTCCTTCACGTGCGTCTTGTAATCGGTGGCCGTCGTCACCACCACTTGGTAGCGGTTCGGGTCCGGCAGAAATTCGGTCGGTCGCGGGATAAAGTTCGGCTCTTGGGGTACGCCCAGATTGCCGAGCAGCAGCTGAGAAAGTAAAATGTTGGCCAACGGAGCATTCGACAGTACCGAGTTGGGATCGGCCGGTTTGCCCTTGGTTTGTACGAACGGAGTCGCCTCGTAGATGGTGGTCGAGATGGTGGCTGAATATGCCGTCGAACGGCCACGGAAGGTGTTCTGGGACACCGAGATCGTTGTGGTAGGTGTCGAGCTGAGTATGAACTTGGTGATCTCGAACAGACCATCGTTGTTGAAGGACGTTATCTCCTTGTTGAGCACGTGGACGGGCAGTCCGTTGGGGCCTTGCGTAAGCGAGAAGCAGGACGTACAGATCTCCTCAATGCTCGTGGTGGTGGTCTTGATCAGACTGATCTCCGTCTTGGAGTTGGCAACGACCGACACGGTTGTGTCCGTCGGTAGGAAGAACGTCACCGTCAGGGCGGCCGTACTCGGTTGAATGTTGGAGCTGCCGAGACTAACCGACTTCCGGCGCCAGTCCTGCGTTGACGGTGTTGCCTGTCCGAATCGATTCCAGTTCCGGCCTTGCTCCTCATCCTTGTACGCTCCCCGTGAAGTTCCTCCCCGGCGAGAGTTGGTGGGCCGCGTAGGAGACTTGTTGTACGCCGAAAGCGTAAACGTTGGTCGCCGACTGTTGGCATTGTAAACGTTGGGTTTGTATGCCAGAGATTTAAGCGTATTACGATTGCGCGATCGTGCCGCATTCCGTGCAAGTGTCGTTTGGGTCGTTGTGGCACGTGGTCTGCTAGGTTTAACCGGTTCGTTGGCGGCTATGCGGCTCTTCGACAGCAGCCGATACTCGGAGTAGTTGTCGCGTAGGTTCTTGTTCAACCGGGGCGTTGTCGGATAGTCGACATAATCGTCCGCCGTGTAGTACCGTGCATCGACCCGATTTGTAATCGTGGGTGTGTCCCGGTACGTCACCCGACCACGGCGTGAGGTACGATTATTGATCGCTTGACGTTTCGCTCGGCCCTTACCATCTTCGCTCTGTTCCGGAGATGCTTTGGCCGCTTCCTGTCGCAACCGTATTTCGTTCGTAATCTCACTCAGCACGCTCAGCTCAGGATCGTCCTCGAAATCTTCATCCAGTGCGTTCAAATCAAGCAACTCGTCAGAATCGCGTGCTGCATCGCATATTGCAAGTTTTTACATGTTTCGGTGCACATTTACGAAAGAGCACCACAGACGAAAGGAGGGAGAGAGGGAGAGAGAAAAGAGAAGAAGAAAAAAGAAAAGAAACACATAATTAGGCTAGCGATGACCACCAGGCAGGCTACTGTGCAGGTTGTGTATGTGTAGTGGCGTTGGTTGGTTTTGCGGTCAAGTCCGTGTTGTGCGGCACGTGCGCTATTGGGAAGGTGATGCAGATAAATTGCAGTCAGTGTTACAGGGTCAGTAGGGTACGGTCAATACACCTTTATGGACAGTAAAAAGAAAAACAAAACAGTACAGCCGTCTTCCTCCGGTCGGTTTTTTTTTTTTGGGGAAAGGTAAACATTTATACAATCTATTATTAATAACAAAACTCCCAACAAAGATGCTCGCCCATGTCCGTGTGTGACTGTACAGATGAGTTTGGTTAATTCCGTTGTACGTACAGGTAGTACGAGGATGTGGTTTGTGGGTTTGGAGGATGTGAAGTAGTGTGTTAAGGTAGTGTGAATAACCATTTTTCATACAGCTAATAGGATACAGAGGACACTATTGGAAGGGAATTTATTCGCATGCGTACATAACTGTTGGACTATTATACACAAAGGGTGTTGCTAAGGCTGTGAGAGGACGTGGAGTCGAGTTAGACAACAGTGCTAAGACAGCAGAATACTCTATAGAACTCTACTAATTCCTACAAATGTTTATCCTTGAAGACAACATTGTTTATTTGCATTCGATGCAATTAGTATCTTATTATTTTCTTGAATCTTTATAATTATCTATCTTCTTATCCAGGTTTCTAAAGTTCTAGTTTCTTTGAAATCAGTGCATGAATTGTAGACAGAGTGTGCTGAATGCACTAGAAAATAGTATAAAAATAGTTTGAAATAATAATATTCATATTTTATCAACAAAATGTAGAGATTGCTGATACACTGCTGAGTGAACTTCAGGACTTCAGATGTCCTGATATTCTGCGAAGACTCTTACGTGAGTGCGAATACTTAACTTATTTATTGGAGAATCGGTTTTACTTCAGAGCTTGGTGTCAAACAGGATTGTTTTCTCCATTCATTAGAAGCTACAAGAAAATCTTCAAACTATCTTTGAAATGGCAATCACAAATGGGACTTGAATGTTTCGTAAGTTTATGCAGAAATAATTAAGTTTTATTCAAATTATTATAATTCACAAATCAATGTACGATAATGACACACATTATCACGAGGTAACCACTATCTTAAAAGGGTTTCTCTTTCTTCAACTATTTTTTTTTATCACAGACCACACAGACATTGAAAACTGGCACAATTTAGCAGACCCCATTAAGCACCGTCCGCCCAGTTTAGTACCGTCCTTGAACTTGACGACTTACCAGTTTCCTTCCTGATAGCCCAACGATCCACGATAAACGGCACGGACGGAAGAGGAAACTCTTCGACTTAAATAGGCGCTGGGAAAAACTTGTACCGGGCGCCGTAAGGGCGCGTGTGATAAACGAGTCAAAGGAATGGTCCGATAATACCTAGTTTCACTTCACGCCGGTCAAGACTATTTCTTTCCCAGCGTCCACTCGGCATAAAGCGTGGTAAACTGAGAGCTTCTCAGGTCCGGTTCACCGGTTCCAGTCCGGACGACCTTTACGCGCGTAACGCAGTCAGATTCCAAACACCACACCGGTGGGCTCACCCAACCGCCACACACTACGCCTCCGTGTGCCGCGGGGCTAATTGGCACGGAATGATAATTGTGCTCTTTTATCGCTGCCCAGTGCTCTCCCAGGCAAATGGATCTTGCACGGCACGCAGAATGCGTCAACACGGGGTGCAGATGTCTATCATCATCGTGTCCAGTGAGTCGGATCGAACGCTAGCCAAAAGGTCCGGCTGATCGTCTTCTTCCCTTTGCCTCCTGCCGACGAATTTGACACAAATGTCAAGGACGAATTTTCTGTTTGATTTACTGCCCTAAGGATGCTGAGCGCTGATGTGCGGAAGATGGGTTGTCTTTAGAATCGAATTAGATTGTCGGTTTTATTTCACGCATCACACCGGCAGGTAGGTCACCTTCTATTACGGCTTTCAGGGTTTTCCCTGTCGATGACATTGGACATTGCTTATTGAGTACCGATTTCAAGACGGTTCATTGTTTGAATGAGGTATTTCCGTCTCGAAATGATCAAACTGTTAAATACAGCACACTGTAAAGGTCTTTAATGAAGTCATCCTTGAATAATTAGCATCAGCATGGACATGTATGAGCTTGAAGATGGACATTAAACATCGTTGACATTTCATTACAAGCAAGAAACGATCATGGGGAACAAATAGTATAACAAGTGGAGTGGATTTTTGGAGATGTTGAGTAGTGTTGAATATTGCCAAATTAAAATTTCTAAATTAAAAAGAATGTTTCGTAGGCGTTGGGTAGCCATTTTTTGCTATATTGACCAGTAACAAAATATAATTTAAAATTACGTTCTTGAAAAGATCAAAATAAACTATGCCTTTAGCGCCCCGCTCTTCTGTAAATTATAGGATTCCGAGAAGATAACCAGTTTTGGCATAGCATGAAACACTTTAAGCTTTATCTTAAATACGGTTATGATGTTCCGCATTGAGTCACATTAACGCTCTATTATCTAGATGAATCGGTCAAGTGAATGTAAAACCATGACCACCTGATTATCTAAAGTGATAGCTACATCCCTTTCGTTAAAAAAGTGTGCCATTAAAACAAAGTGTTATTAGTTTAAGTACAAAATTGGCAGCGCTTAAAGAAACTAGCACGTTAGGCTTGAAAATATTGGGAAATTATCGCCTTTTACAAGAGGCACCATGTCTAACAATCCCATTGTTATCTCGTTGCCAGTTCATTCTCACTGTGCTGTTTTCTCGCTAATCTCGCTAAGCTCACGTCCGTTCACTTGTACCAGTCAACAGCCAGTTAGATGCCCAATAGCCACAATAAACAAGAACTGGATCATTATCAGGGCTTCGTGCAGTGGGCAAAGGAAGCTGCACAGTAGATCAATGCCCAATTACCTTGGGCACGAAGACGATTGCAGCCTCAGCCTTGGTTTCGTTTCTTGTTCGCTTCGATTGCACCTCGGGTCTCGGTGGTGCGCTTGTGTTGGTGATTTTCCGTCAAACGATGTCCCAACTTGGCACAGGTACCGTACCGTGTTGATGCTGGTTGCTTCAAACGGCCAACGTGCGATGGTTTAAAGGTTAATTACGGTTTGCTGATGTTTCGCACTGCATGCGTGTGGCGATACCATGATTCCGCCATTCTGAGCATCCGAAACGAGCTGGCGTGGGCGCGAACAGAAGCGATCTCATAATTTGATGTTGCACAGCACTCGCGATCGCGATAGCCATTTTCGAAACGTTGCCCGCTTACCGTGGCAAATGTACATTACGATGATCACATGAAAGCGATATGCATAAAAGCTGGTAGAAGTAGATCGTATGCAGAAGCCATCATTCCTGACGCTGGTGTGGAAAGAATCGTCGTGTAAAAATCTCCCAAAAGAAAAAGGGAAACTTCCTTATGGACTCGTTGGGTCGTTGGGAATGATCATAATAAAACGAAACGATGCCCTCGGAAAGGTTACATCGATTGGGTACGCTTTGGCTTTCTTCTTGCCTCTGGCTTCATAAGTCGGACAAGCTTTTAAAGGTCCACTTCACAAGGACAAAATTATGTTATGCAAAAGCTGAAGTCATCCACAGAAGAAAAATAATAAGCAAAGAGTGAAGTGAGAGAGGAAAAAAGAAGCAAAATTAAAAATCCATCCAACCTAGAGACATTCGGTGGCATCAGTGTGGAAAGTAGTAATTTTGATATTTTTGACGACAACTACTACCACAGCGATTGATGTGCCCAAATGATGGGTTACAATGTTGACCCGATGTTGGCACTTGATCTTTTCGGGCGGCTTCAGCTACGCATGAGTGCCTTTTGGAGTTGACTTTTTTTTCCTGAGGAGTGTTGCTTTTGCGTATAAAAATTAAATGACGTCGCGCACAGCAGCACACAAAACTCTCTTGAGTTGGGTTAAGATGCACTTAATGCTGCTCTATGATGTGCTTAACTCAAAAAGGCTGCTATCCTTTTGAGACTCGCTGAGGATGCTTGAACATTCTTGAGCTAAATATTGGTTTATGATTGAGCTTTTCGGGGAACATAAATCTGCCGGCGATGGTAAAAGGTTAAGAGGGATAAAGAGATACAGCTGAAGTACTTGTTGGTGCTTCAAAATATAATAGGGGAAATACTTCTTCGGCAATAGTTTCATATGTTTGGAGCAAAATAAAGTTAAAGTTCAAATGATCAAGATCATCAATATTGCTTCATGACATTTTTTCTTCTTAAGAATTGTTTTTAAAAAGCTGTGGAAAGATAGGATAACATCACTTAATGATATTCAAAATTCAGTTAAATTAAAAACATATTTGCATCATATTGGCTACAGAGCATTTATTCTGGTACGTACCCGAGAGCTGAGATGCTGTAACGAGAAAAGTAAATAAGGAAAACATTAGACACTAATTCACAAAACTTTACTGTTGCAAATGAGAGAAATTTTTATGGAAAGGACATATAATTATTGATCTTTAATTATTAGTTTCTTGTGGGTTTTTCTATCGCTCATCTATCTGTACTTTATTTAATAACAATTCATCCAACAACACTCAACTAAAAATTACAAAGTAACCAAACCATTGATCGTAGATTCCAAAAAACAGGTGCATTAGCCCATTTCTCGCTGCATTGATCAATGCATCGAACTGTACCGAGTCGAACGACAACAAAGTATTTCGAGGCACCGTTTGCGTAACCGCTCATTAGTCCCCTATCAGTCACCACTTATCGATGTGTCCGCATGTCGGGTGTTCGAAAACTGTTTCACCTAACCGGCACATGCAAGCTTTGATTAGTTGTCAAACATTTCATCTATCAGCTTATGGGTCCAAAGACCGGGAAAAGTGGTCCGTGGACGCACTCCAAACACCTCCACTGCATTATGTCCTAAATTGTTAAAAGAATTTGCTAAGCTTCTTGGCATTTTCCCCAGTAAATCATGGCTATCGGTTTCTTACATTGACAAACGATGGTGTTGCCAGACGTCCGCAACGCAACCACAAGCGTAGTACAGGGTAACTACAGTGCAAAAAATAGCTATAATTACCTTCAACGATCGATCGATCATTCGCCAACGGAACGAATGGCGCTGAAAGCTGACGATAGCCAAAGAGGCTTCAAAGCCCTTTCCTTACGGTTCGATAAATTAAGTCTAATCGAAAAAGCTTAACGACAGGAGACATTGGGTAATGGTTGCGAAAATGTCTCGAGCCTTTCCTCCCCCGTATCGGTGCAATCGTGGTTCGTGCTCCTTTAAAGAAATCGGGAGAGTGTTCACGTTCCAATAGGTATTGCGGAAGTACGTGACCACTTCCTGATTGTGGTTAAGATAATCGAGTTAACTCGCTAAGTTAGGGGTTCGTTTCAAGTTTCTCCAGGCGTTTTGAAAAATGATTTGAATGTCTTGTGTGTATTCCTAGTTGAGTTGCTTGCCTAGAGGAGACTTTAGTTGATCATTGCATTTAGATAATTTATAGCAAATCTGTCAAAACTTATATTTCATCCTAGCCATCTAGACAAACGATTTTACCAACAATAAAAAATCTCATTCCGTAATTCATGTAAACAACTTAATTCACAATCATGCAGTATACTTAAATGAATTAATTAAAACGTAGCTGTGATAAAGTAACAACTTGCCATGCAAATCCGCAAACAAAACCGCTCACTTAATAATCGTCCTCAACCTAGCCTGCCTGTTTCCTGTATCCTCAATTTCTTCCGGCTCGGTTTGACACATTGCAAATCGTAGACAAACGTCGGGTCCAAATAAACAGGTCCGTTTGGGCTTCTCCCGGTGACAGCAGACGTAACCCCTCGACACGACAGCAGATCGTTAGACCCGACCGTCTCATTTCCTGTTGATGTTTTAATTCATTTGCTGGACAGTGGACAGTAGCGGTAGCCCCATGCGTTGTGATGTCCACTGTGCATTTCTTGAGAAAGATCGGACTATTGACCATTGCGGACAGACAGTTCCATTCAAATCGTGTGTTGATGATCATTTGCGAATCGGTTCGTTGCAGGTTAAGCAGATGGACCGAGAGACAAAAAAAAAAGATCAACAAAACACGGAACTTTCACAACACACTATCCCTATTGCGAGACTGTTGTTGTTATCGGACGGTTGTTATTCCGGTCCAGAGCGGGAGCCAATAGCTCGTTCGGGATTGGATAGCTGGATGGTTGAATCGTGAAGAGTTGGCTTTGCATAACAAGCGTTACAATCCAATTTTTCGTGAAGTTTCTCACATGAAGATCGTGGACCGCTTCGCTGGCCAGACATCCAATTTTGCATCTATATCTTATCGACACAGGTGTCATTAAATCTCTTGGACAAAGGCACAGATTTACCACAATTACGTATCGGGTTGATCATGATTTCCCGTTGCACTGGATGGCATGATCTTGCCTTCAATGCCGAGTGCCAATGTGATACAGTTGGTGGGTACCACAACGGCCACTTTGAATAGTAATCAATCAGCACGATCGCGATCGTTACGGAACCAGCTGATAGCATTTCATCGGTAGCCTAGACATTGAAGGTCTCTCATCGACAGCTTTTTCTATTTAAAACCCATCAAACACACACACAAACAAATGCTCTCTCTCTCTCTCTTTATCTCTCTGTCTCGCTAGATTTAGTTCTAAGTGGATATAAAATGTGTTTTAGTAGTGTATCCCCAACCACCCCTTTGTCACCGTGTCCTTCACGAGACTATGCAGCTGTCACTGCCGCCTACCGATGCTATCACGATCGCTCCGAAACGGACGTCCAACGCCATTGCTCAGCAAATACTGTTTGCTGCGTTTAGCTCCCATTCGAAGCGGCAGCCATTATGGGTCAAGATCGGAGTGAACAGAAACAGGTTACTATGCACCAGCCACAACAAACACACACACCACACACCAGACCACCAGAACCATAACCACACCACAATGCCGTTTGCCTCCCGGACATTCGAGAACGTGTCGAGTGAGTTGTTATTTTTGTTAGAATGAGTTTAGGTTAGACTCGCATGCACGCAACACGACAGGAAAGAGAAACTTAAAGGAGTAGAAGGAAGGAAAGGATTGGTTTAGAGTGGGACTTGCTGTCCGTACGATAATTACCTCTCTGTCTGCTGTAGTACTTGTCGCGATAGAACGAATCCACGTGCTCCGATTCACCGGACTGCAGTGACTCGATGTCGTACCGATCGTTGTCGAACGATTCGCCCAAATCATCGTACTGGTCTAGATCACGCTCCTCCCGGTAATCTTCACCACCCGCCTCCTCATCATTGTACTGCTCGTCCTGACCACTGCCCTCCCCTTCCTCGGTCCGGTTGTACTGCCGACCATTCCGTACGTTGAACAGATCGTAACGGGAACCTCCATTTTCGCTGGAGCCAGTTTGGTTTTGTTGTCGCACGTCCCGGACGGAGGCGAGCGGGGAGAAGGGTTTCGGCAGAATTTCCTCCACCGATGGCACGCGGATCTGTGGCTTGCGGCCCGGATGTAACCGCCGTTCCAGGTAACGCTGGAGAATCTTCTGCGTTATAAGGTTCTGTCGCTGGATTTCCAACACTTGTGGATCTATGTCTGTTGGGAGTCGGAAGAATTTATGTGTACGTGTGTTTGCGTGTGTGTGTGTGTGTGCAAGCAGGAAGTAGGATAGTTAACGGATCCGGTGGCAGTGGCGGGTATCAGGTTCGGCCATAACGGTTGTTGTGGAATTTCGGTTGTTTAAATTTTGAAGTGACAAGCGAGTAGCGGACGAAGAAAATCGATGCGTTAGATTTAGAGAGAGAGAAAAAAAAGACAAAAAAAAGAAATAAAGAGAGACAGAGAAAACATACGGAAATAGAGGGAGAAAGAGAGAGAGAGTGTGTGTGAGAGAGGTCTGAAACCACTAGCGCGTTGTGTAATGATGGCACCTAGAGGCGCTGAGGGAAACAACACAAAACAAACGGTGGTCTCCGCCCCAATGTATACATCCTCAAAATGGACTCCGGCCAGCGTTTTATGGGATTGTGGTTTTAAAAAGGGTGGTTTATCTAACGTTTATTGAATGGTTAGGAGTGGCCCTCGATCGGTGTTTGGTGGATGATGGCGCTTCCTCTTAAGATTGGAACCACATTTACACCGATCCGCGTAACATTGCAAACCAAGGCGAGATCGAACCCTGATTTTTGGACCCAAATAGAGAGTAAGATGGATTCATAAATAAGCAATGAATAAATTGATTATTGTTTGATATGCCTGCCCGATTGCGGGATTGCTGCTCCAAGTGGAAGATTTCCTACGCACAACAATGAGGTTAATGGTGAGCATGTGTTTCCTATTAAACTGCATGTTTATCGGGAAAGGTGGTCGAGCCAAGCCCCGAAACTGATGACGCCTTCGATGAATGTAATGCGTGGCATTATGCGTAGCGTTTGCGTTAGCGAGAGTTTGCTTACGATCTCTTGGTGGAATCTCTTGATAGGAAAAACAAAGTTCGCATTCAAAATCCGTCATCTTTTATAGCATAATCTGAATAATAATTGTTGCACGTCAAACAATGTCAAGGAAAACAGTGAAGCATGCACTTGCACGATCCCTTAATTTGTTTCATCATTTATCGCTACCATAACGCTACATTTCATACGAATCCTGCACAAAATTGATGCACCGCGAATACACAGCACAATTATAACTCACCGTAACTTTGGCTGCTTTTGAAACCTGCAAACAACGAAACAAGAGACAACGAGATTTTCATTACCATCCAGTTCAAATTCCGCATACACGGGGCGCGGCATTGGGCGTTAAAAGCGATAGGCTGTGTGGTTAGCAGCAGCGAGAAAAGTAGAAGCGGGGAAATGACGAAACGAATTCTTTCGCCAGCAAGCGTCAGCCACATTAATGGTAAAAGCTTACCCGCCGCACCAGTGTTTACCGCACGAAAAACCCCACCCGAAACCAACACCAAGCACCAATGATTTGCGGGTCAAGTTGCCAATAATTTCACCCCGGCGGACAGTCCCCGATGGCACGTAGCTCTTTTTTTATTTAGATTTCAATTTTTGTGGGACATGGTCAGGCGGTTCGCGTTAGAGTAAAAATTATACTCGACACCGTGCAGGTTGCGATAATGACAAGAAAATTATTTGCTATTTGGCTACCGTTCGGATGAAAGCATGCATGTAGGGTGAATGCCGGCAACGGGGATGAAGATGTTTGGCATTGACCTTGAGGTTGCGCAAATCAGCCGGAGCATGTGTACGTGCAGACGAGTGTTGAGAGGTTTGTCGCAATATTTTTACGCACATTATTTGATGGCAAACATTTCGAGAACATATTTATTGACTAACTCAAAGTTGTTTCTTTTTGAATAGCGTACAGCATCATTTGTTTTACGCTGTGTGCCTTCAAAACAATTTTAAGTTTTTAATAAAGTTAAAAGATGAATAAAGTTTATTGCAGTCACAAAACTTATCAATATTTTTTTTAGATTTAAAAATCCTTTTTAAAGTTACTTTCGTTTGTTTTACTTCTGCAGAATTTGAGAATACAGATATTGTTAATTATTTATTATGATAATTAATTGGTCTACGAGTTAATTGAAATTTTATTAACATTTTTGGGAATATCAAATAAAAACAGCCGCATATACACGCAGAGTAATTCTTTCGGAAATTGGACCATGATCAGACTCATTCGAAGACTGCACGTAACTATTGGTATTGAACTATTTGGTAATTTATTGTGTTTGTTAATCGAAGTGAATAAAATAATTTGAAATCAGAATAGGGTTAATCAGCGTCCCGAATTTGGCAGCTTTTAGTCGAAGAACAATTGGTTCTGAGAGCCTTTTTTCTTTTCTAGTTTTACAGTGGTGGGGCGGCCCGGTGGTGATGCGACAGCGGCGTCGGTCTTCACACGGCAGGACCGGGGTTCAAGTCTCATCTGGGCCGTTCCCCCATAGTGAGGATTGACTAACCAACTATGCGGTATCAAATTAGTCTAGTAAGCCAGAAATGGCAGGCATGACCTTAAGAGGTCGTTAGGCCAAGAAAGAAGAAGAAGAAGTTTTACAGTACTATTTACGTCACAAGTCCAAAAAATGCTTCGTTCAGTTTTCCTAAGACGATCGACACGAGCAGGTCATCTTGGACAGCAGTCTGCTTCTGACATGAGGAACATTAGTTGTCACCTAAATAAGATTTGGTAGTTCCAGCAATTTCCGAAAGATACCCGTTTCTCATAAAAGTGTTCCTCGATTTATTCCCTGATCAGCGAAAAAGGAATTCCTGAAATACTAGTTTACAGCTATTCATTGAACTTAGGAAGTCAACGCAAGCGACGTCGAGCAGTGTGGCTTAGATGCAGCTTCCAGTGTACCAGCAAACGCTTTTATTTGCATTAGAATGGCACACAACTAGGCAAGGATCTTCTTCATGATCAGGACCATCGCAGAGCCAAGGATGGTCCGGAACAAACGAGGCTCCTTCAACGTTAAAAGCAGGTGGGTCTGATCGAAATTTTGATCTTACCAAGCTTCACAAATCCGCACGTAACAAAAATATAACTTCCGAAGCTATCACATCGGTAGTTAACCACTTACAAAAGTCAGAATGAATATTTAAAAAAATTGAATTTGATGACACTTTGCCTTTGGCGCACTATTTTCAGTGCATGTAAAATTGAAGATAAAATATAGTTTAACAAAGAAAACGCTATTAAGATAAATAATTTTGCTTTATTGGCATAAACCATACTAATTTGATACATATAACAAAATGTTCTTGTCTTGAGAACAATTTGATATGATTTTAGATCAATAAATCGTATCAAATCGTATATTTATTATTTATCAATTGTAAAATCAACGGGCCACGAGGCCTAATTGAGTAGCAAATATAGTTATTTGCGACTACGACTGTTCCTACAACTGCTGCTCCGTAAATAACTACGGCCATGGGAGAAGACGGAGCCTGTCTCTAAGACTGCAGGAAGCTAGGCCAAAATCAAACGCTTCCGAGACGGAGTTAACGGCCGCTGACATGCGAAGCATAGGGTCTGACCGACCAGCGCTGGAACGGGGCTGAATAACTCGAAGTGTGTCCCTGGTCCTGAGTGTACGAGATGGTGCATTCAGATCGATGCAAGACAACAGAGACTGGGAAACAGAGATTTTACTGGGATGTTAGTTGAAGCGAAACATCCCAGTATGAGCGGGATAGGCCGCTTTGCAAGGAGGAACTGCTTTCTATATAAATTAGGTTAAATCATCTGGCAAATAAATAAAACAAAGTATTAACGGAGTTAACCGAAATCTAAAACCTCTATTAACTTATAACTCAAAATGATATTAACTGTTCCTGACAAAGTATTCGAGAGACATGTGCAACCTCAAGAATTGCTCGCTAAACGAAAAACCAATCGACCTAACAGATATGCTTTCAATTCTTTCATTAGTTGTACACTTTCCCCATACAGAAACAGCAACGTTTTTACGGAACCAACACAATATTTAAGCGGACATAAGCTTTCCCTCGGGAGTGCACAATTCCACCCAACAGCCGGGCTGCATCAACTTCCGCCTTTGGATGTCCACTAATAAACGTTTATAAATCCCTCCTCCAGATGCAGCAACAACAAAAAATGGACACCATTTTCTAAACTGTTCGCCCCCGGTCCCTATAGCGAGATAAATAATATCGCTTTCTTTACAACCAGATTTTATTTCCCGACCGAGTACCGGCAGTGGTCGGCATGATTTCCGGATTACAGAGCGACCGATCCTAGGTCGATTTTCACCCAACCATTGTTGCACATAGTCAAGCGACCGTTGGATGAAATGGTGCAGCACTTTCTCCCCAGAAGGATGGCTGTGCATCGATGCAGTGCTGCAAGTGGGTGGAATAGTTAGTGTAAGAAAATCCTTCCGCCGTTTGTCCGGCTGTCCGGCTGGATTAAACTCAAATTTCGTTGGCACTAGCAGACACATAACATAGCGAATGCGGTGTAAGGTGGGCGCGATGAAACACTCGAGTGCTCGAATGCTTGCACACACGCTCTAACGTGCCCGGCACTCGATACGGGGAAACGAGTTTTTCCGCGCAGCGAACGAACTTTGCTTTTGCTGCCCACATGCTGTCCGGGGGTTTGTTGGATTTTAAGGTGTGTATGTGTTTGTGGTTAAGGATTGTGTGGAGCGAACAGAAAAAAAAGCATTCCAACACCCGCTGACTGAACAGTTGGATTGGCAGATCAGTGCAAAAAACGGTAAGAAAAAGCTAAAACTATAACATGCCTCCTTTCAGCAGTGATCAGGTTGACCTTGCACCGACCGTTTGCCACCATGCCTAGCAGTCCCGATGGTCATTGAGCTGTCGTAACGGACCCGATCTGCCAGTGGATTGGATCATGTACCGCAGCGAACGAAACAGCGCTTAATAATGCTTGTTGGAGAGTTCGCAATTTGTAAATCAATTCCAGCTCCGGATCTCTAGCGTCTCTAGCTTCTTCCAGCTTCTAGAGCTACCAGCTAAAAAGGCACTTCTTTGTCCATGCTGGAAGCTGGAATTCATTCGCAAACTAGCCGCGTCATCAACCTCCCAACAAGTGACCAGAAACTGGTAAATCATCTTTCCGCTTTTTTTAGTTCATTTTCGGGAACAAGAAAACACGCCCGAAAGGCAACGGATCGAACCAGCGCCAGATGATGGTTGATGTTTGGATCGCTGGTCGAGTGGAACGAAAGGCTAGGACCGGCTTCGGGGCGTTCGGTTTGGGGCGTAGAAGGTCGACCAGTCTTCCGGACAAAAACGGACACCGGTCAGAGCAACATTCTTTTGCCGCGTACGGATGGAACGGTCTGCAGGAGTGACTCGATGATGATCCTTTCGCATTGCTTGATCAGACATTCGAGATGGAATAGTGATCAGTTGCTTCAGGTAGTTGTGAATAACAAGCTGCTTCGTCGGATCCGAGGATGTATGATGGGCAACTGGTAGTAATAATAATTCGTGCTATCAATTACCACGACTATAAAGATATAGATTCTCGGAGACTTGACTTTTACATTTAAATGCGAGGTTCGTAAAGCATTAATAAATGAAAATACATTATCACAAAGACATGTAATATGAATCTTGATTAAAATTTGATAAATATTTCTTCCTCAACAGAAATATGTTTGAAAGTTCCTCGTTCGGGTTATGTGTTTCCATGGTTTTTTGCACACTTCAATGGTTCGAATGTTGTACCTCCAGATATTCGTTTTTACTTTCACCAATACCGTCGCTACCATCGAGGTGTCTCGATGTCAGCTACTCGAAACCTGGCAGGTTGGTTGGTCCCGCTACATCTCTCCAACCCAATGCCAGACAACACGAGTGGTGGAAAAAAACAAGGTGCAATTGCATTCGTGCGCAGATTTGGTGCCCCTTTCTAGGTGAAGTACCTTCACTTTTTTGTGCCCTGGAACACATTTCGCACGACTCACATTCCACCGACCACAGGAGTAGGAAAGCGTGCGGAAAGCGTCTTTTGTCAGCTGGTAAGGTTTTTTTTTTGGTTGCAAGGAAAGGAAAGCCAACGTAGTCGATCCTTACACCGGTGCAAACTAATAGCGCTTTCTTTCTGCACAAGCTCTCAGCTTCCCGTGGAGCGTGTGGAGATCTAGAAAATCTAAAACTATACCACCCGCTAGCGATCGGTCCGGTCGTTCCAGCTGCATACTAATTCGCCTTTGTTGCAAGCCGCCATATACGATCCTAGCCTCGCACCACAGCTCATTGCACAACATTTGCCGGAATTAAACGATCGGTTACTTAACGAACACCCCGACCCGGTTGTTCCAGGTGATGCGAGACAGGATTTTGCACCGCCACTAGCTGCAAAACTGTGGCCGGTGAGCTTTGTGGCCAGCAGGTAAATTTTGTTACCTTCCTTTCACTATTGTTTCAGTTTTAACATGTACCATAGCTTTGCAGCTCATTGCACTTCCAACAATGACGTAGATTATGGTATTAAAGCGCACCAGTAATTGCTGGGCAGGATCTTGTTACCGAGCTATCAGGGAATGGGTTTTAAAATGTGATTCTGATCCCTATTTCGTGACCAGCCGGAAACGCGATCTATTACAGCCTTGGGCGATCATTGTTTATGGATCTATTATCTAATTCGACATCTTTTTAACGACGCGTTTAACGATCCTTATGATCTGCGTATGGATCGTTTTATGCACAGTACATTGTGTTGTTCGCGTAACGTACGTTGTCATTTCAAGCTGTTTGTCACTTTTTTACGGCCCTTACAGATATATCTGATCGTATTTATTTCTACAGCTTAGTGCCGAGCTTAAGTAGTTGAGATATAGGATACATAATAATAGGATAACGTCAGACTTTATTTCTTGGAGCTGAATCGTAAGCCGAAACTGTGATCGTTGGTTTAAATGAACCGAGCAAAGATGAAGCTTTTACTAAGGTTTCAAATTATTATTGAGTATGTTTTACTTTTAATGATAACTTCCTATACATCTTGTAGGTAAGCGCAAGGGTGCTGGCTGCCAACCGGTCATACTACAGCCTGAGGAAACTTCTCCACCCAAAATACCTGTCACGGACGAACTTTATAGAAGCTTTATACTACTACTATATACACCTCTGAGACATGGACTCTGTCCAAAACTGACGAAACCCTCTTAGCCGCGTTCGAGAGGAAGATGTTCAGAAGGATTTTTGGTCTCGTATGTGTGAAAGGGCAATGGAGGAGCCGCTACAATGACGAGCTCTACGATCTGTACGTTGATCTCACCATCGTGCAGCGAATGGTCGCCAGGCTCCGGTGGGCTAGTCATGTCATGAGAATGACACCGGACAACCCAGCCCGTAAAGTCCTTTCAGGCCGTCCACATCGACAAAGGAGGCGTGGTAGGCCCAAACTGAGATGGAGTGATGGCGTTGATGCGTCCGCCAGAACGGCCGGGATAATGGACTGGCAAACGACGGCGCTAGACCGTGAACGGTATCGAGGGTTGTTGCAATAAGTAAGATTTGATTTATGTATTTTAATATATTTACCTCACTATATGAAGGCCCATATCATATCCATAGCTCATGACAATCCCATCAACATGCATCAAATGTCAATAACATGAAAAAATATTAGAGTATATCAGAGTCTCTGGTATACGATAAAGTCCCGACATTTGGCCTGTTTAATCCCGTATCTTGACGTTCCAACAGGTCTGGTTAAGGAAAAATGAAACTCAGGAAAAATGAAATCAACTAATCTAAATAGTAAAATTTAGTTCACGGTAAATAATTTCTTTCGCTGATTGCTTATGCTTTAAACAAATCTATTTTGTAGTAAACCTTATGTTGAATACCCTGTTCTATGACTTCAAGAGTACTCGGTAAGATTATGTTCCGTCTTTGAGAGGGGATATCAGAGACTACGGAGTCTTTAAGTCTCTAAACTAAGATTAGAGCAACTTAGAGCAGCACTTTTTTGAAATAAATAATTTTCGAGCATACTGAAGTAATGCAATAAAATTCCAGAATTGAGACATATATCATTGAAAGTCAAGCAGATAAATTTGAATATTCGATTAAAATTCCAGTAAACTGGAGCAATTAGCACACCTCTTCGTGTGTACCCGTACACCTAAATGTCTATGATTAAGATAAACCCCATTCCTATCTTGAAATGTCATACAATCAACATTCACCAGCATTCCCATGCGTTTAATCTCCATGAGTAAAATGTAAGATGTCGTTGGCATCTTCCACCCCTAACTCAAATCAATAACTTATCTTCGATCATTAATGTTTAACCGTTCATACCACCCCGTGAAGCGTAGTCCGTAATTGCTGTACGATGCGCACCGAACCGAACCTTTAACTCCATTAGCACTATCAAAATCTTATTCCGTGTGACGTTACCGACAGCACGCGATGTTCCAGCTGGCGAGGCTAAGTGACGGGTGGTAGCGACGGAATTAATGTGGTTAAAGTGTGGCGGATCTATGCTGAATTGATTCACGTGTGAAAAACGTTATTTACCCAACCGTTGCCGCTTGTATGCGCCGGTACAGTCTGCAATCAATTTGCTGCCTTCAAAGCACACCTCCTCGTTGGCTTCTAGCGATCGAACTGACGGCGTCTCGTTACTTCGCACAAATTACTTGCCAATCGCAAAATTCATGTTCACAAGAGTGTGTGGGTTTACGTACAGAGCATTTTTTTTGTTTTGTTTTCGTTTCTTTAAGCAACCAGCATCTGCTTAGCGCCGTGTGCGCTTATTTTGTACCACAACAATGCACCATAAAGCACTGGCAAAGAGGAAGGAGAAATGGATGTTTGTTGCGGTACGGTGGCTCGGAAAAAAAACACTCCCCCCGGACAAATGCACAGCATTGAAGTTGGTCTAGCATAAATGGTTTCATCTTCTGCATGTCGACCTGCTGTCGGCGGTGGCAAACGTGTTGTCAAATTGTGTAAGTGGTAATTGTCAAAGTTTTCGAAGAGAACGCGTTTCAGCGCGACCGAAGCGATGCTCGGATGGTAGCTAATTGATGAACCGTACCGTGATTGTTGGCGGCGAAGCCTTTTCTTTTCCTTCCATCTCCGGGTCCGGGTCTGGCAGGTGAGCTTCGAAATGCTCGCGAAACGTGACGATAATTATTGGGAACCTTGAACCGGCCTGGTAAGCATTGTAGTTCGGCTGGCAGACATGATCACCGTGTGCACCGTGTTGATGGTTTTGCAAACGTCACGCTGATCGACGTTTTGCAAGAACCAACAATTAAGTGCAGTTAAAAGGTGTTCATGTGTGTTTGCAGATTAAGACAAACGGTTTGCAGAATTAAGGGCACACCGGCGTTCTTTGCTGGTGCACAAACCTCCCACATAATTTCCCACACACTGGATGCAGTTCTCGTAAGATTGATTGAGATTGACAAGCATAAGGGATAAGTGTATTGTGCTAGTGTGTAAGCTATTTCTTTCAACACACGCTTTTTTGACAGCAATTTGTAACTGTAAACTGTAAATTAAGTAGTGTTATTGAAAATGGAATTGAAATGATAATTTTAACTTTAAAAAGCATTTCTTTTTGTAGTTAGTATCACATTAAATTCATTTTTAATTGACAACTTTTCCCTATTTCTGTTGTGTCATAAGTGTTAATAATAATAAAAATGTTACAAATAAAAATTTTAACCAGCTATTTTATGATTAAATTAAACTAAATCTAAAAATCTTTTCATTTACAATAAAATACATTCTTTTGGTTGTCTTAATTTGTATTTTGTGCTCTGAGCATACCCATAGAGAGATAATTAATCTTTCGTATGAGTCAAACTTTTGAAACAGTGTTAATTTAAAGCTTGTTCTCCTTCTTCGCTTAACGAATCACATTAAACGTTATCATTTAATTTTGCTTAATACATAACTCAATCAATATGTAGCATTTCGCACGAGGTATTAAGGCAATTAGCATTTGCATTTATCTGCCTAAAGATTGGATAAAATGTTTAAAATTATGAGTAACAGTTACACGAATTGATTTTTAAATGAAATACTGATACTTTAAAACAGATGAGCTACAAGTCGATAAGTTGCCCTTTTAATATATATGATTTCGTTATAAAAAAAACTTTAAAGGCTCAGAAATAAACAAAAGGATGTATAGAAACTCATAACATTAGTTTCCGAATTGATTAATATACTATTGCTATTTCTCTAGGGGATTCACATTCTTCAACGTTGTCAAACATGAACCAAATTTGCACTTACATTCGTGAGCTGATGTCGCATGTTCGCCAACATTACAAAAAAAAAACACCTTACCGATGCATTTCATCAACCGCCGAACCATCTTCTCAATGCATAAAATCCGGATCGACCGTCAGTCGCGCACAACGATTGCTCAACCCCGTTTTCGGCTACTACCGAAGGCTTTTCGCTGCACGGTCAGCACGATCATGTTTCGTTGCGGTTCATGCTGTGTGCGGCATTACGCCACGGTTAGGATCGCAGACGATCGTGGAATTCTCCTGCCGTGTTAAACACAGCTAGACAGAGCTGTGATCAGCACCATGGAAAAAGAAAACAAAACCTTTAAAACGCGACAGACCGCTGAGTGTTTTGCTGTGGTTGGATGGCCTCCGTAGAATTGGCTTTTCCTTCACCGTTCTGTGCTGGCGTAGTGCAGACCCGTGCCCCTATCTGACCCCATCTCCCAACGATGACCACCGTGGATGAGGAGCACCATCGTCTGTTCGGTGCCAGCAGCCAAACGAACCAGCACGGTGCAATTAATCACCCGGAATGAATTAATTGAAATTCAAATTCTCCCGCAAACACGAAACCGGTGGCGCTGGCGGATGTTTGCCGTGAAGAAAAATATGCTTGTGGTTGTTTTTTTTTTTGGTACCTACTTTTCACGCCGACCACCGATGAGCGGCTGATCAGGTTTCCGTGAAAAGGTCTCGAATGTACCATGGTTGGGGGATGGTTTCTTTGGCCAGTGGTGTGGGCGCGTGCGATTCTTGCAGCGATATGTATGACACGGTGACGAAACACAGATTCTTCTCGGATCAACTACCACATTCTTGTGGCTGGTTGAGACGATGGAAACAAGAGCTGTGTCATCGAACCGTTCTGCTACAGAACAATGGTGCGTTATGCTAATGATAACCGGCAGCAGACCTGTTCCTAAACGAACGGAGATGGTAGCGATCGCCAGAGGGCTAATAATAGAATACCCGTGTGGGCGGATACCTAAAGACCTCATAGAAAAAAAAATGGCGTTCCATAGAATTTTGTTTCCTTATTTGCTTTGAGAAGAATGTTTTGTAGTTTGGCTAGGGGTGCAAACAATTCGCAGTTACCTCGTAAGATTAAATCACTGATCGGTGGAGTCTGATAATAGAGTAGTGTTGCGCAGTTTTTGTCATCATTTTACAGTTAGCTTTCGTTCAAAGTTAGCTGCCAGTTCAATGTACCTTTTGTAAATTGGAACATTAAGCTTTCTTTAAGAAGTAGGCGTCCAACTTAGCTTAATATTGTCAATTTTATATAGCAAACAATCATCAAGTAAATTCTTTCCTAGTAATTAAATCATATGAATCTTCTATTCCTACTAAACTATCAACACATCGCCCTCAAGGTGATCCCCTTTACGGTTACATCGTACAATCGCGTATCTCAACCATTCCTTTCCCTTTCATTGCATTTCACTCCGAAGGTCTAATCGGACGACAGAGAAAGCCAGCCATGCAGATAGCAAGACGATCGTCACCATCACCATCATCATCGTCATCCGCAACAGCATCGTTTTCGGTCCGAAAAATAAAACCGGTTCATCACTCTCACCTGATCACGCTTGCATCCCCCCGGTAGGTCGCGACCAGCCAGACAGACACCTCCATTAGATAGCGCACCCCTAGGGTACTCCACATTCGAACCCGAACCGGTATTTAGGTCACCTACCGCGTGCGTTCGGTATGTGCGTATTTTGTGTTTTTATATAAAAATCGATTACGTCGTAGACGGGTTCGTCGCTTGTGTGGCGGCTGCTCAA
This sequence comes from Anopheles maculatus, assembly GCA_002091835.1. NCBI lineage: Eukaryota > Metazoa > Arthropoda > Insecta > Diptera > Culicidae > Anopheles > Anopheles maculatus. The sequence continues at coordinate 855,070 of KZ061545.1, read as the reverse complement.
GTCTTTCGTTTGCAGGCGCTATTTAACACTTTTGATCTGAAATTGTGCTGTCGTTGTGCGTGTGTTTGTGTGTGTGCGTTTAATCAAATTATACCACTAGCACTGGACACAGTTAGTTAAACGCATGTTAAACAATATGCGCTCCCACATTAAATTACTTTGCTTCGGCCCTATCGACGCGCACAACAAACAACCGGTTTCACTTTTTCCCTAACCCTATTGCGCCATCACCGTTCGATAGTGGCTGGAACAGCTGGAACGCTCGCGGGTTTCGCAGCAATGACGCCACACGGCGGCGCTAGATGCACTACACCTTTCTTAGCCGAACCAATAGAATGCGTCCATATACGTGAGAGATAGCCGGTGAGATGGTGCGATTGAATGGTATGATGAAAGTGTGATTGCATATGCAGAAACGCACTAGGTTTAGATAACACAGCGATCTGGACCGTAACACTCGATCATGCGTGCTGTTAATTCTTTTGTCCAAAACGGTAAGCAGTGGGTGTTGCAATCGATGTTTAGACTACCAAAAATAGAAACATTCCATGTTGACAGATTGGCTAAGGTGTTTGGTTGCATTAAGTAAGAGGCAAGCATATCAATTTAATTTCAAGACAACGGATTAAAAGATAGCATCAAACTAATCCCTATTAAAACAAGTTTTAGATGGTTTTCTAAAATAATCGGTTGTTTTGAAATAGTGAAACGAACGCCCATAGCGTTTCCGAAAAAATGCGACATTTCCATAACAGCATAATTTTTGCACGCCAAATGATTTTTTCATTCTAATATTGGCACTGCTGCTCGGTAACGGAGTTTATATTTTGACATTGACATTTAGACTACGTCACTGAAAACAGTGTGGTGAAACTTTGAATCTAGCTGTAAAACGCACGAATGTTTGATATTCAATCTTCGGAGAAGAAATACTGAACTTCCAGTGCTCTCGTAGTACACCAATTGAGTTGTCACGTCACGCTTATCACAGCTCCCAATGGCGCATATACGGGAATTCAACGCAAATGCGATTAAAATTAGCTTAATCATCGATTTACAGCAATTAAACTGTCGCCAGCGTCGCGATAATGTGTGTTTGAAGCGTGCCAGCCTGTGCCTAACGTCCAGCCCAGCATGGGTTGCCACGGAAATGGGCCAATAAAATTTGCATACCCGCACACAAAGCTAACCCCGACCTACGCCATTCGAAACGAGTGAAAAATGGTTATTTTTGCGATTGGTGTGTGCGTGGTTTTTGTTTGTTTGGCTCTTTCTTTTGCGGGAACTTTCAACTTTGACCAGATCGAATCGACACACCCGATCGGTGATGGGATATTATGAAATATATTATTTGCGAAGCACGTGCAAAACGGAGAAAGATCAACCGAGAAAAACAAATTGGGAAGGTCAAACTGTGAGAGTTTGTGGTTGTGTTTTGTACTCGATGGTGATGATGTGAATATTCCTGATGATGGAATTATATCGTAGTACCGTGCTTCCTTTCGTTCCAATTATCACCGCTGTCGTCGTCTGCTGCTGCATCATCATTCCTCCGTATTCGTCCCCAACAGCCTTCGGAGGCACGATTATATAAATGGAGGCGCGCAGAGAAGAGCGCCAAGAAGAAATAAAATATGCCGCACCAGACGGGATGCATAACGGGCTGCGCGAGAAATCGCACCAACCGACCACCTTGCCATATGATTGGGGTCATCGAAGGCTTATGCTGTGGTGGACAATAACGCCGTCGCTTTCTGTTTTCTCGTGTGTGTGTATATGGGGTGTCCGGGTTAGGTCGTGACTTTCGCGAGAAAAGGATTTTATTTTGACGATTGTTTCATGGTTAATGGGACAGCAATTAATAGAAGCATTGAGTTGAGAAAACAGGGATATACGCCGCTTGAGGATAAGGATATGCTCACTACATTTACTGTACAACATTTTCTACATCAAACTAAAAGAAACACATTCTACAAAACACTACAAAACGATAATTTGTTTTATCTACTTTCAAACATACAGTTCCATTAGTTACTACCAGGGGGGGAAACCGCACCAAAAAGAAGGCCAACCCAGCTGGATCTACCGAAGGAGGACAAACATTATGCAACGCATTTGGGGGGGTCCGTGCTAGTCGCACCGGGGCAACACTAAATGTGCACCGTACGCAGGCGCCCTCTAAGGTACTAAGCTAAACCAGGAGGCAAGCTCGAACCGAGTCGGAGCATATTCTGTGCAGCGCTCGATTTAAATACGACTATGGATCTCTGTGCTAGCAAGGAAGTGTGAGGTAGGATGGGGTGGAGAAATACAAAACCGAGCACTCACCTTTCTCTTTGAAGTTAAAATTGCCCGGTTTTTGCGTTGTCGCCATCGACACGCACAGCAACAGAACCACTAAACGTACCATGGTTTTGTTAAATATGGTTGTCTTGCTATTCGTTGTTCACAATGCACACTGAATGGTCCACTAAATCACGCTCGAACTATTGCAAACTCTGTATGTGCAGCAGAACTGAGTGCACTGTGCGATCAGTAGCTAGAGAACTTCTTTTTTTGAGGCCTACATAGAGAATAATACAAGCAAAAAGAAACACTTTAGTCCACCACTTGGTCACACAATATTGTTTAAGTATTTTTACTAATAAATTAAGTACATAAAACACTTTCAATTGTTTACTTTACACGCTCGCAACAACACGTCTACGTCACTGCCAAATATTCTTTTCAAAGACACATTTTAATGTTGCATTAGTATAAGTTTCCAACTGAATGTTACTGAACGTTTCTTCTACACTAAAAGCCACACAGATACGTAATGGGAAAACCCCCGCACGATTAACTGGAGCAAACAGACAACTTTCAATTTCTGATTCATTCACGACAGGGACGATTTCGATCGTGACCAAGCACACGCAACAGATTTAATTTAAATTATGAATTTGATGCTAATAAGCCGCTGCTGAAAAGATTCCTCTAAAACCATTCCTGCCGTAACTACTAACTAATCAAATAAAAGTAATCAAAACACTACCAACAAATTGTCTATACCGTTTGACACCTGTCAAGTTCATGGAGAGACTCTCGAAGGATAATCACAACCTGCAAACCCTAACCTAAATTCAACGCCTGCATGTCCTTGTGCTTGACGCGACACGTGACACTTGAACCGGAAACAACGGAATCGAAAATGTATAAAAATCACCCCCGATCACGAACGGATCTTGCACACTCCACACACAACAGCTTCTCGACGGTGCTAGCGAGCAACTATGGGTACTACCGAGCACGAGCGATCGTCACCCGGCGGAGATCGATCTGTCGAACGTGCACACTCCACACACAACAGCTTCTCGACGGTGCTAGCGAGCAACTATGGGTACTACCGAGCACGAGCGATCGTCACCCGGCGGAGATCGATCTGTCGAACGTTCGAGCGAGCAGAAACAATCCCGCACCACTACCACACGGAGCGCACGACGACGGTAGCACGAGCCGGAGAGGATGGCGATGGTGTTGAGCGGTGTGTGGTGTGCACCGGTTTTCGGTGAAGTAACCCCCTAGACTGACACCACCCAACCCATCCACCCAGTAACCGCCCCACCCGTTCGAGAGTGCTTGTGTGTTCGGATGCTGCAGGTTTGCATCTTGCGAGCTTTTGCCTTCTGTCAAACCGGGCGCAACGTTGCACAACGAAACACACCGGCATCACGTCGCGTCACCACAGAACCAACGTTGCACCGACAACGACGACGGTGGTCAGGATCTTGGCACACACATGTACGAGAGCACACGTACCTCCTCCAAGACGGGCTCCAATAAGCCGCATACGATGCTGCACTGAAGAAGGTCGAACCAAGACTGCTGGATAGCGACCGGTGATTTGAATCACTTTCGATTTTTCAAACACTCACACACACGTATGGCCGTATGTACGTACCGCGCGTGTGAGAGATAAATGAGGCTTGTTGGGAGGCTGCTTGCAGTGATCCAGCGTGTTGATCGCGAAAGACGCAGCGAAGGAGACTCCGGGTACCGTGCGCACACACCCTGCCCCGTTACGCTTCACGTGCAGCAGTAGTTCTTCGCATGGGCATGGGGAGGCTTGTTTTACCAGTTTTTAAGGTTGAAGCTGCCGTTGGTGTTGTTGTTGTTGTTGTTTTTCTACTTCATCTCAACAACAGGCAGCTTTACTTTCAGCCCTAGTGTCACTTGGAAGCTGAGCTCGGTGTGAATGTGAATGAAATTCAAACGATCAAACACACTCACACACTGTTAAACATTTGGTAGCGGGAAACGGGATGCTTAAGAAATGAACCGCACGAGTGTTCCGGTACCGAGAGACGCCTACACGTGTGCGAGGCCGCGATCGCGATCAGGTGGCAGACGTATGAAATCAGCCTTTGTTGACTGTTCCTGGTTTTGCAAATATTTAAAGCAGTGTATTAGCTTCCTGAATCTTTATTTTGCTCAGAATGTTGAGCGATGTGCTAATTAAATCTTTAAATAAGCATTTGAGCATAATATGGTGGCCTGGTGGATGCTGGTCCTGGCTGACTGGACTGAACCGGATATCGGATCCCATTTCGACTATTTTCCGTACGCAGCCAGAAAGCCAAATCTTCAATCACGAATGAAAATTAGGAATCTCTATCAAGTCAACAGGGGGTCGATTTGGAAAGGAATTTAATACAGTTGCGATTATATAAATTATATATCCAAATAATACAAAAAGAAGAAGAAACGAAGAAAGGTACAGAGCGAAACCAGTCCTGGTCCTGCCGTATGAAGATCACTTCGATAATAGTTGAAGTTAGATAACTTCTAATTCTTTGGCTCTACAACCGCGGTAGGTCTTGGTCTGCTATTTCTAGCGTTCTACGACTTGGTTTTACCCGTAGCTGGATAGTCTGTCCTGCGTACGGGGATGCGGTCCGACAGGATTCAAATCCCAGTCCTGCCGTATGAAGGCCGGCGCCGCTATCGTATATACTACCGGGCCGCCCGGTTAGACTACAACAAAGGGGGAATCGATTGGTGTAGAGTGAGACTTTAGATTTTTTTTGTATATACAAAAGACCCATTGGTTAGAAACTGTATTTTAACAACAGGTTGTTCAAGTAGATATGTTATTTCGTTATTTCATTAAAAACTTAAAACATATTTAAATGCTATCCACTGTACGCAAGCTTTGCCGCTATTTTCACCGGTTGTCAAATTCACCCCTTCAAGAACTTCAAACGAATCTTTGAACTTGGGCGTATAAACTCCCTTACCGACCCGTCCATCCGGATTATTCGGGGAATAACACAGTGCGTTTGTTTTGATAAAAAAAAGTCTCGAAAGAACGATACCGTGTGACGCTGGACTAATATCACCTTTTTCAATAATTTAGTTACTTTTAAATTAAACTCTTGACCATTGCACGCGCACCCCAACGCAAGCACACTAGCGCCGTAGTGAAATTTGATTCCGGTGGTGTTTAACGACCTGCAATCAGGTAAACAAGCAGGTATTTCGTAAGAATGTCCTCGTTCACCGAAACGGGGTTGGTGAAGAAACTGTTCGATCTCAACCAAAGTCAGCAAAGCATACAAACCCTCTCGCTGTGGCTGATTCATCATCGAAAGCATCACTCAATAATCGTTAAAACATGGCTGAAAGAACTCCAGCGAGGTAAGTAAGGTGCCCTTTGGGTGTTTCCATCCTGAGTCACGTTGCTCAATGATGAAATTTTCCTACCTTCCTTGCAGCACCTTCAGCGAAGAAGCTTACCTTCATGTACCTGGCGAACGATGTGATACAGAACAGCAAGAAGAAGGGTCCCGAGTTTGGGCGCGAGTTTGAGCACGTGCTGGTAAAAGCGTTTAAAAACGTGGCGTCATCGTCACCGGAACCGAAAACAATCAACAGCCTGAACAGGATTCTCGGCATCTGGGGTGATCGGGTGGTGTACGAGGAACCGAAAATTAAGGAATTCTCAACCGCACTGAACGGTACCGAAACCATCCCGCGGGTGGAAGTGAATGGGGGTGAGAAAAAGCGGAAAGGTGAAAGCAATGCCAGTGAGAGTGAACCGGCGAAAAAAGCTCGTACGGCGGCCAGTGCGGAAAAGAAAGCAGCGAAAAGTGAAGTGGTCGAGGTCAACGGAAAGGTAGAAACGCACATTACACTCAGTCCCCATCAGCCGGACGGTGATCCTCCTGAGCCGGAGGATTTGATTAAGGTTATTCTGGAGCTGGAAAACTCAGCATCGAGCGATGCGGCGGTACGAGAAAGAATAGCCAGCCTTAAGCCGGAAGTGTCCGAATTAGCTGCACTAGATAAGTTGGAAGACAAAGAGGCAGCTATGAAATTGGCCGCAGATGTAAGTTTTCGTAGAAACATTGTCCTTGTATGGGGAAAAGTGATTCACAGTACACTCCGTTCATTTCAGGTGAACGATGCCATAAAGATTCTAAACGATTACAACGCACGACTGGCGGTAGAGATGGATGACCGTAAGAAGCTGACGACCATGTTAAGGGATTTCTTGCGCGAGCAGCAGGAACTTCAACAGCAAGTGGAAAACCGTCTAGTGGTTCGTACCGTAACATATGAAGCAATTTTGCACAAAGTTGTTGGCTAATCGAGCGACACTGCTTTTTTCTAGGAATATCAGGACAAATTATCTAAAATCAAAGAAGTACAAAAGGAGGTTCGAAATCATATGAACAATCTACCCGACTTGACCTCCCTGCCGGATGTGACCGGTGGTTTGGCACCGCTACCATCGGCCGGCGATCTGTTCAACGCACACCACCACTAGGACAGCGAATATTCGATGATCTGACAATTTAATATGGCGACTAAGAACGAATGCTCTACGGCCGGGAGCATTGTACGGTAGAGAACAATTCTACGCTATTCAACACATGTAGACATACATTTACCTCTGCTCCCGTGTGTGCGTATGTACGACCTACGTGTTTGTGTATCGAACAACAGCATAAGCTTTCGAATGTCCCAAATACCCCAAATAAGCAATTCATAACCTCGTGCCGGAAGTTATCAGTATCCTAAATCGGAATGGGCTCGGCGCAAAATATCGAACATAAGAACAACAATCAAGAGACCAAATAAAATGTAGCCGTTATCCAAAAGGATTAGGATCGAAACGCTCTAACAACCGTGGTATGAGGAAATAGTTTGCGTTGTAAGCGTTGTTGCAATTGTATCCTTTGTGTGGGATATGTCCGGGAAGTCGAAAAAGCAAATATACGACTGTTTTAGTCAAAAGTTAAAAATGTTGGTTCCAGAAATTATTTCCATTTACTTTGTTTAGACTAAACGCTTACTTTGTTTAACAACATCAGTGAACAATAAAGCAGTAACAATGCGCATAATCAAACAATCCATTAAATCACAAGCACATGCGCTGTTAACGATGACAACCTGTTGCGTAGATGCAACTCCATGCGTTAATGGCGAACTTCAACCACGTGTTGCTCTTAAAAAAAATCCCCCTCCAGCAGTTTCCAAGGACGCCCGTTGCCAGGCAACGGAAAACAACAAACAAACATCGCTCTAGTGCAAAATCGATTGTTTCACTTTCAAAGGTATTACTGACCCGAGCAGAATGCTCAGTTTGGTTTAGCTCTGTAACTTCGTGTCGTCCTTGGAGTACAACAAAATGCAGTTAAAATTTATGAAAACTATCGTCGAAGCACAGGTAAGGCTCTTGAACTTTGTAGTCTTAAGTATGAGAGATATTTATCGCAGGCACATATCCCCAGGACCACCTGTACCGTGTGGCTGGATTATGCTGGTCAGCAAACAACCAGAAGCTAGCGGTAGCCACGGCGGACCGCGTTATCTTACTGTTCGACGAAAATGGTGAACGTCGCGACAAGTTTTCCACCAAAGCGGCCGATCCGAATGCAATGAAAAATTCCTACGTAATCCGAGGCATTACATTCAGCCCCGACTCGAGCCGGCTTGCGGTAGCGCAAAGCGATAGCATCGTGTACGTGTACAAGCTGGGTGAACAGTGGAACGAGAAGAAGGTGATTTGCAACAAATTCCCGCAAGGTTCGGCTGTTACCTGCATTTCCTGGCTTGTCGGTGGTTTAATCGTGGCCGGCCTAGAGGATGGCAAAGTTCGTTCACTGTACTGCAAAAACAACAAATCGAAGACGCTGTACGGTACAGACAGTATGGTGGTAACGCTGGCACAAAACACGAAAGGAACCGGTGTCCTATCCGGCCACGAAGATGGATCAGTCGTACGCTTTTTGTTGGTGGAAGAACCCGGCGAACCAACGGGGCGATTGCTACAACATCCGGTTGCACCGGTAGCTTTAGCCTGGCCACAGGGTGGTATCGTTGTGGCGGGATGCGATAAAAAGATCTGTTTCTACGATCTTCAGGGCCGTGCTATGCGAACGTTCGACTATGGGCGGGATGAAGTAGAGCGGGAGTTTACCGTAGCCGCAGCCAGCCCGAACGGACAGGCAGTGGCGGTGGGAAGTTTCGATCGGCTGCGCATCTTTAGTTGGAGCCCGCGTCAGAATGCCTGGACCGAGTCCCTGTGCAAGACGATCCCCAATCTGTACAGCGTAACGGCGGCTTGCTGGAGAAAGGATGGCTCTCGATTGGCCGTTGGATCACTCTGTGGAGCCGTATTGGCATACGAATCGGTGCTAAGACGCACCATCTGGCAGGACAAGTTTGAGCTAACGTTTGTCGCTCCAAGCCAGGTGTTGTTACGATCGTTGCACGAACCGATCACCACGATGTTGGTCGAATCTCAGCTTGGACTCGAAATCGACGACATAAGGATTATGGGAAAGGACAGCTATCTGGTCGGACGAACCGAAGACTCACTGATCCTGTGCGATCTTACACGCTCGCTGACGAGTGAAATTCCTTGGATAGCTACTGGACGTCACGAACGGTTCTACTTCGAAAACCCGACCGTCGTGCTGATCTTCAACGCGGGCGAACTGTCGCTGGTTGAGTACGGCGAAAACTACATCCTAGGCTCGGTCCGAACGGAATTTGTAAACCCACACGTAATCTCGGTTCGCTTGAACGAACGTGGCAACACGCGCAACAACAAAAAGTTAGCCTACCTGCTCGACATGAAGACGGTGTGCGTGGTGGATCTGATGCTCCAGTCGACGATCGCACAAATTTCACACGATTCCAAGATCGATTGGTTGGAGCTAAGCGAAACGGGGCATAAGCTTCTGTTCCGTGATCGCAAGATGCGTCTCGTGTTAGTTGACGTGGGTACTGGGCAGAAGCAAACTTTGCTCGCCAAGGTCGCTTTCGTGCAGTGGGTGCCTTCGAGTGATGTGGCCGTTGCACAAAGTGATACCAATCTGGCTGTTTGGTACAACATTGATCTGCCGGAACATGTGACGATGATGCCGGTACGAGGTGATGTGGTGGACGTGTTGCGAGAGGATGGCCGAACGGAGATCATCACACGGGAGGCTGCTTCGGAGCATGTTTATCCGCTGGACGAGGGTTTGGTGGAGTTCGGTACAGCGGTGAATGATAGTGACTTTGGACGTGCCATATTTTATCTCGAGTCTCTTGGTGATCGTCCGGCGGCTAAGGCGATGTGGCACAACCTGGCCAATATTGCACTGGCACAGCAAAACCTAAGGGTTGCCCAGCGCTGTTTTGCCGCACTCGGGAATGCCTCGAAAACGTTCTACATCGGTGAGATGATCAAGATCGCTGAACGGTACGAGGAGACAACGGGACCCGGCATGACGTGTCCAGAGGTGCGTGCCATGATGGCTCTACTTGGTGGGGATTTAAGGTGAGATATGGAACAGGAATCATAGTGAAAGAATTCTAAATAATTGTGTCGTTTTAATGCCACCAGAACTGCGGAGCGTATCTACATCGAGCAAGGCGATATAGAAGCTGCCCTTGCCATGTACACCAAATTGCGCCGTTGGGACGATGCAATTAAACTTGCCGAACGTCGCGGATATCATGGCCTGGTTGAGCTGAAGGAGGCACAAATGGAGTTTCTTCTGTCCACCAGCCAAGAGGAGAAAGCAGGCGAAGTTTTGGAGGAGCGCGGTGAAAAGGATAAAGCCATGACACTGTACATGAAGGCAAACAAACCGGTCAAAGCTGCCAAGCTGGCACTGAAGACGCCACATCTGCTTTCGAATGAGAATCTTGTCACGAGAGTGTCGGCTTCGTTGATCAAAGCGGGTAAGATGAAATTACGGATTTAAATTTGAAATGCTTCTAACAATTTTGAAATCATTGCGTTTTGTAGAACTTTTCGAGCTCGCCGCAGAACTAGCAAACCGCACCGGACAACAGCAAACCGCCATAAGTCTGTACCGGAAGGGTGGTGCATACGCGCGAGCGATCGAACTTGCCCGTTATGTTACACCGGATGATGTGACTAGTTTGGAGGAAGAATGGGGTGATTGGTTGGTGGGTAAACGTCAACTGGATGCGTCCATCAGTCACTATATCGAGGCGGGTTGCACGGTGAAAGCTTTGGAGGCAGCGGTCGGTGCTAAGCAGTGGCGCAAAGCGGTCCAAATCGCTAAAGTCGTCGACGATCCGGAGGAAATCCAGAAGTACGCGGTCGAACTAGCTGAACACCTGTGCCAGATAGGGGACGTTAAGACGGCCGAAGAATTGTTGGTACGGGCCGAGCTCTACCGTGAAGCGGTACAGCTGCTAAACAAGCATGGTCAATGGGAGAAAGCGTTCGATATTGCGGATCGATTCCTGCCCGGTGCAGACGTACGTGAGATGTTTGTGGAGTTGGCGAAAGGGCTCGAGCAGGAGGGCAAGTATAGGGATGCGGAACGAGTCTTGCTTACGGTTAATGAGCCCGATTTGGCCATCAACATGTACAAAGAGTTGGAGCTGTACGACTCGATGATTCGGCTGGTGGAGCGCTATCACAAGAGCCTCTTGGAACAGACGCACCTTAATCTGGGTCGTCAGTTAGAGTCGAAGGGTCGGTTTAAGAATGCTGAAGTCCACTTCTTGGCGGCCGGCGACTGGAAGGCGGCTGTCCACATGTACTGTACAGCTGGAAAGTGGGAAGAAGCACATCGTGTGGCGAAGCAAAAAGGCGGTCAACCAGCGTCGGAGCAGGTTGCGTTTATGTGGGCCAAGTCACTTCCCATCGAAGGAGCCGCCCGATTACTCACCAAGATGAGTCTACTGGATAGCTGTATAGCGTACGCCTGTGAAGCCGGTCAGTTCGATTTTGCGCTCGAACTGTGCAAAGTGAGTGGTCGTACGGCTGATGATGTGCATTTGAAAATTGCAATGGCGCTGGAGGACGACGGCAAATTTACCGAGGCGGAAGCTGAGTTTTTGCTAGCAAACAAACCGCGAGAAGCCATCATGATGCATACGCACGGTGGCGATTGGAAGTCGGCACTGCGAGTGGCCGAAAAGTATCTCCCCGAAGCGGTGCATGAGGTGCTACTGAGTCAGGCAAACAGTGCCCTCGAAAGTCGCAACTATCCGGAGTACGAGGCACTTATGATTCGTGCCGATCGACCGGATTTGATTCTGGAACACTACAAAGAGTACAACATGGTGGCGGATGCATTGCGCATCGCTAAGGAGTACGTGCCGGGTGCAGTGGCCGAGTTGCAAAAGCTGTACGCCCGTATGAACCGAAGCACGGGAGAATCGACGGATTCGCGATTCCTATTACAGAAAGCTTCCGAGCACGCCAGAAATGAAGAGTTCCGTCGGGCGACCGAGTGTCTGCTGCAGATAAACGAAGGAAATGCGGATGAGCCTACGGTGGCCCGGGCATTGTTGCGTGCGGCTGAGATATGCAACCAATTCCTCGACGGTCCGGAAGCGATGGAAATAGCTCGCGAACTAGGACCGCGCTTGATCGAGATCAGTCAAATAGGGCCCGCGGCTCAACTGTATCTCGCCGCTGAGTTACCTCAGGAAGCGGTCGATGTGTTTATCCGCACCGATAATTGGGCGAAAGCGCGACGCCTTGCAAAAGAAATCGATCCACAACTGGTGGTGTATGTGGAGGCTCAGCAGAAGGCACGACTCCGGAATCAAGGCAATGTGGAGCAGCTGGCCGATATTGATATGGTGGGTGCGCTGGATCTGCTTGCCGAACAGGGCCAGTGGATGCGGTGCATTGAGAAAGCCAAACAGCACAGTGTACCGGTGTTGCAGAAGTACATGGCACAGTACGCGGCACAACTGATCCGTGATGGGGATTGTGTGGCAGCGCTGAACCTTTATCTCGAGCATGGTGTTCCACCGGTGAGCGCCAACTTTAACATCTACAATCGTATCGCGTTGGAGTGTTTCGCCTTGCGCGAACCTGATGCAGTTGCCGTGTGGAAGAACGTGCGTACTTTTCTACTCAACCTGGTGCAAGCGTTGCGTGGCTCGGATCAGGGTGAGGCGGAAGTTATCGATCGTTTCGAGCAGCTGTTAGTGATTGCACACTACTATGCAACGAGAGCCGCTTGCCGTCAGGCACCAGCTTTGCAATCGATCGCGGTTAAGATATCCGTTGCTTTGTTGCGATACACAGATTTAATCCCATGCGACAAGGGTTACTACGAGGCAGGCATGGATCTGCGTGGATTGGGTCGAGAATCGGAAGCGTTTGTAATTCTCAACCACTATCTGGATGTGTGTGAAGCGATTGAAGAGGGCTCGGGCAATTTGGTTGATCATTCGGATTTGTCGTCCACTGACTTTCCCAGCTCGGTACCGATTCCGGCCGAATTACATCTAAAGAATGAGCTGCAGCTGCACGAGGAGATTCGTGAATGGGTGCTCGCCGTCAGCATGGATCAGAAGGTTGATCAAGCGCTCCCTACGGACGATCGGAATCTGTACGAGGCTAGCCTAGGGGTGTCGGATCAACCGTGTCTGGTGAGCGGATATCCGGTGATGGGACGTCAGCCTGTTGTTTTTCAGCGTACACATCGGCTGGCCAATCGGGATGCTTGGAGTAAATTGACGGTAGCCGCTCGGATGGCACCACAGACAGACATTCCTGGCGTGATTGATTTCATCGAAAAGTGGTGTGGACCGGCCAACTTTTTGTCCGGTTAGGTTAGATGTAATTAACACTTGACGTCACCAACATACCTCCAAATGTCTTAAAATCATTCTTTACTGACAGCAAGATGGTAAGAATTTATCTAAAACGCTAATGATTGCAACTTTCTCATCGAAATTAACTTTTAGATTAGATTAAAGCCTACTTGATCATAAATAGGGTTTGTGTAGGGTTGAAAGCGCCTCAAAGTATGCAATAAATTTGTTTGGATTTCTTTTGCTAATGTTATTAAGCTTATGTATCCAATATTGAACCCAATAATTAATCTTCTAGAGCAAGAATTTAAACATTTACATCTTACAGTGTGTGGTTGTAGATTTGCATAATTTTTCAAATTAGTTTTGCTTGATATTTTGTGACATTGTAATGAAATGCTGATTAATAAAATAATTACATCCCTACATATTGTTAGATTATTTTAGTTCATAAATTACAATTATCATAAATAAAGCCCACCAAACGGAAAACTCCTTCCGCACTCTAGGGTTAAAGCGCGAGCTTCACCCTAGCCAGCCGCGAGCTGTTTCATCTTCAATATCTCCCTATCGCTCTTGTGGATAGCAGCATCCACCGAATGCCACTGTTTGTGCCTTTGTTTTGTGTACCGTAGCTTTTGTTCTTCCTTTGCCCCCCACACAAACCACGTCGACGAGTAGCAGGTGCGCTTGTTCCCAATGTCTTGCCTTACGTTGCCGACCCTAGCCACTGTTCCCGTTTTCCCGACTGTTTCCACAAAACAAATACAAAACACGGTCCCGACAGTCCCAGATGGATCTCCGGATCTCGCAACACACAGGATACGGCTGCTGATATCAGCGGATGTTGCTAGCGAACGTTGGAAGCTTGATGGTGGTGGTGGTGAAAGCGTTACGCGAAAACACACCACTATCTAGCAGCGTGAGAGCCGTAGCAACAATATCAACAATGGAGGGCCTATTTGAGAGGGAAAAAAAGGAGAAAACAACAAAAAAAAAACCCAGCAAGAACGAAGAATGGCAAAACATCGTCATTCCGTAGCGAGTGCGATGTCCGGACAGGATGCGCGCATGGCACCTGTTGCGAGCGACGGAAACCTGTTAACGGATAAACTTTTCCTTTCGCTGATAAAGAGTTGAGCGTACGGCTCTCCGTGCTCTCGGTCACCGGGGAGAGATGATGCTACATTTACAACGCCGTGAGATGAGAGTGGCAACACACGAAAAATAACACACGAAGAATTAGCGATAGATTGTTATGAATAAATATTTGATATCAACTAACAATAAGCATAGAATAGAGGATAAAATTGAAGTTAATAAGGAAACAGGTTAGCAATCATTTAATTTCAATTACAATATTTTTCCCTTCACCGGATATTGCACAACTTGTACCAACGGAAAACAATCAAAAGAACCTTTTTTTGTACCAAATAGGCGCGTTTTTGTTGTTGTATGTTTTCATCAGCTCATCACACTGGTTACAAGTGGTTTATCAAAACAAAATACGTTACAGCTTCTCACCGCTGCCAAACTGCTGAGAACAGCGGAGAGCGCCAGAGAGCACATACATTTAGGCGCTGCTGGGCACAGGGATGCTGTGCTCGCTCTTGCTGCTTCATCGCGTTATCAGGACGCATGCAACCATGCTGCCCACTTACTGCGCGCTCTGCTCTTGAGCAACACCTAAATCGAACCACCTGAAACGTTACGCTGGAGCTAAAGTTATCAGTTTGCACATTCCCATGTTCAGTTATCAATCTCCGACGGTCGCGTACGGTTCCGAACCTCCGTTCCGTTGCTTATCCGTTTTCATCACAAGAAGTGAGTTTATACATATTGAGGTTATTTTTGTTGTTGTGAACGTTTGTTGGGTAAGAAAAGCTGTGTAAGAGTGTGTGAGTGAAATATTCTTATTTATAGGAATAAATTCATTACATCGGTTACATACCGTTTGAATACATCCCAGTGCGAATAAGTGAAAATTGTTTTCCACACAGCCCACATCAACAAATCCCCGGGGGTGATTTATCGCTATTAATAGGTGTAATGCTTCGAGCTTTCTATGCTCTAATCACTCACCAGCGGAGCGAGTGATGCAAATGAAGAAAAAAAAAGTATAATACAGCGGGTTTGCAACAGCACACATCAAGTTTTTCTTTGCGTTTTGTGATATATGCGTGTGTGTGTCAGTGATGCGTAAAGGTTTCTTTTTTTGTGAAAGAAAAGTTATACAAGAAAAGAGGCATATTAAAGTGTTGCTCACGTGAATATAAAAATGAATCTACGTGCTAATTTAAGTGTATATAATGGTAAAAGTTAGTGGTAAATGAATAGGTTAAGTTGAATGATTTCAATTTTGTTTCCAACGTGAAGTGATTTCGGGGGTTTTGGGAGCTATTTGGGTTTCATAACGCCCAAACAAAGACGATAAATTTAATGCCATTTTCAATGAGGAATCGTCATTAATGTATTGCAGCTTTAAAAGTTAAGTTGGTGATTGCTTTTTGGGGAGTTAATGGAGTGTTTAATTTATGTGTTTCTTAAGCGGAAAATAGCATCAAACATCGTGATTTACTTTAAAGTGTGTGCCTAATGGATGTAGAAAAACGAGGTTAAGGAAAGTGAAGCAACGAGAATGTTATTTATAAATAAGTGATGGTTTAAGTAATTAAAAAGTATTGTGTGAATGCAATGTGTTGAATATAAGTGGAAAAAAGTTGTGAAAACCATTTTTGCAAAGTCATCGCATACCGATAGGTAAATTCAAATATAGTTTCAATACCTCACACGAGTTTTAATTATAACGAGCTAACGTTCACACATCAAACGTGAATCGGAAACCACACAAACCACAACCCATTTCCATCGCACCATTTCCCGCACCATTACGCTTCTTCACAAACTTTGCACCTCAGCCCACCGATTGCCATCTCGAACATTAACACTTGCACACCTTAAATTTCTATTTCAACGGGAGCAAAAAATGGTATAAAAACAAATTTAAGACATTTCCAGCATCCATCATTACGGTGCTCGGGGTTCATTATGTCGCGCATTTTGTGCTCAAGTAATTTCACTGCACACACACACACACACACATTTAAGTTCAACGGAAAATGTTAACTTTGTTCAGGTGGGTGGCCGTTTTTTTGGTCGAAAAAAAAAATGAGAGAGAAAAACATTAACGACACGCGCTACACGCATACAGTGGTACGGCTAGCGCCAGCGGGAAATCGAGTAGACGAATGGAGCTGTGGGAAAACGCAACAGGAGGAAAAAGCGACGGGAGAAACAGGGAAAGATGAAAAATCCGTTACAGACCAACCGACCGCCCCCGGGTGGGGGGGCTCAGGCTCTTCATCAGCAGTCTGAGGAGTCTCTCTGGCTGGCTGCACCGGGAGTACGGGCTACAGCATCACTGGAAATGACACCTGACGGTTCTGTGCCTGTGCTGTGGAGCACTGTGAAAGTGGGTTATGTTTTGTTTTGCGTTGTTTTTTTTTGTTCCCCTTCTGTACTTAACTTTGCTCATCAGCTTGTTTTTCCCCTGTCCCATTGGAGCATACTGCAAACATTGTGGAAGGTATGATTAAACAGGAAGTTTCGGTTTGTTGTGTGCCATTTTGTCCCATTGCCAAACAAGTTATTGTGAAGTTGATTCGTTAGGGATGGAATTAAAATAAAAGGCAAATAATAATTTCGGACACCATTTCATCTCCAGAAATGGTTCAATTGAGAAACATTTATATAATTTTTACTTCGGGAAAAAAAACCCCGAACGCATAAATATGGCTGATCCTTCCCGTGTACTAACTCAATTACCGGTTATCTGTCAATTTGATTTTATGACCTTTCAACGTCGCCAAACGTGCCCATAAAATGTGGGTGTGTTTGGGTGTGCTGTTTTCGTTGCCGCCGACGAAGACGAAGAAACTGATAAAATCAATGCTCCGAGCCCTGGGCGGTGTGTGTGTGTGTGTGTGTGTGTGAGACTCGGCACGAAAACGATAGCATCGAACTAATTGAACGGTCAGGGTAAGCCTCGTGTGCCAACTGCTTTACGACAACCGTCGCGCGTAAACCATCCTCTTGAGATTGTCATCGAGCCCAATCCGGTGGTAAGCGAAGGCCGAAGCTGCGTCCCCCCCCCCCATTTTATCTTCAAGGGATGACCTTTTCTGCGATTCTGCGGTGACATCCAGTGAACCTCGCTTTTCCTTCTCTCGGCCGACAGGAGCCAAAAAAGGTAACGAATGTAGCATTTGATTTTCTGTACCGGTCGGTACACACGCAGACACGTGGTTCTCGTTTTTCGAGAACGTTTCCCTCCTTGGAGCGACGAAATTCACCGAAAGCTGGCTCCGAATGGTGGTGGGTGCTTTAAAAACAGCACGGGAAATTTGGTGCCTGGTGAGAGTAATTTATTTCCATTTTTATCACATTGCATTAAATTTTGTTTTGCTACAGGTCGGGTCCGGGTGGGGAGACTGGGTTGCTTAATGTGGCTGGGGAATAACTTTCATTCGTTACGTTGGGCTATTAGCACAGTAAAGCGAGACGTTAAATTGTGTTTTATAATAAAAATTATTCAATAATTGATAATATATGAGATTTGTAAGCAGTTAGTTGATGTTTCAAGAATTTAAGGATATTGTGATGTTATTAAAAAGTTTTCTTATGGAATGTTTTTAGTATGAATGTAATAAGTCTGCATTACAACTGTTGAATAGTCTTAGAATACAGAGGCGATCCTCAAATTTAGTCCATTTATTTGAAGGGATTTGATGGACCTCTACCTGAAAAGGATGATTATCCTGTCCAGTTTTTTTTCCCTTTGCACAGTCTTAAAGGTGCCTACAGTAAGATCAACAAGTATATCAATAAACTCATCATTACAGTAGTTCCCCTTTCAAAACACAAACACATACGAAGGTGACAATCCTTTTGAGCAACTTCCTTAATATGGCTAGGAAGTTTTGATCATCTTTTAACAGGGTTCACTTTTTGAAGGTATGGTTTGTGACATGCATGGAGGTATACGAGCACTGGACCTATTATTATTCGGTGCAGCTACAACTTCGTCCATTGTGTGACATGTGTTTGGCGTGGAAAAGTTTACTCTAGCTGTAATATGAATGGTTTAGGGTGGACTTCTTGACGTATACTTTAAGGACAAAGTTTTAATCTTTATTGACTGGTGACTTGTGATAGGAAAAGTTTCGACCGAATTGAAAGTTACAATTACCTATTTGTACCTTACCCATGCATAAGTCGGTGGTTGTGCTTCTTCAATTTTAATACTTCTTAATGACCATTTTATAAGGCCGGTCTAAATGAACCGTTCATACATATGTTTAACACATATGTTTAAGTACATTGTTCAGTGTGTTCTGATATTCTAGTTTAGTTTTTGAAACAGTTAAATCTTACATTTCTAAAGTGAGTTCGCACTACAATATGTCAGGAACTGCTTCCCATGTAATCGGAAAAGAAAAAAAAAGTTAAAGACTCAGTTAAAGTTAAAAATTAAATAGCATCGAGTCTTGGCAAATGTACTCCGTTTTAGGGCAGTACGTTTTCTACCTGTATTTGGACTGATTTAAAGAGGATTATAGTAAAGGTGTGTGAGTTAAGCTCTGAGTGTTTCTCCTAAAATCTATCAACACAGGTTGACGAGGGAACTCATCAACTCATACCGCACTCATACCACGCGCATCCAATCCCAACTCTATTCCAATCCTAAATCCTTTTGGCGTTTTGTAAATAGTCGTCGCGGCCACTCCGGTATTCCTACTGTGATGACTATAGGCAATCGCTCCATATCCTCTCCCCTGGCAATTAGTAACTTGTTCGCGCATCACTTTGAAAGTGTTTTTGTAGACCCAACCAGCTCATCTGCGTCCCTCGGGCCTGGACTGGCGGGCGTTCCTCGCGATGCCATCAACCTGAACTCCGTCATAATTGAGGAGCCCTTGGTACTCTCCGCACTCGCCCAGCTGAAGCGCTCCTTCTCTCCTGGTCCGGACGGCATACCCTCTTCGGTGCTGATCGACTCCAGGATGGCGTTTGCTCCCATATTGACGCGCCTCTTTAATAGGTCGCTTTGTATGGGAGTTTTTCCAACGCTTTGGAAAATGGCCTTTCTGATTCCGATCCTCAAAAAAAGATGCCGTTCTGCTCCTTCCAACTATCGAGGGTTCTCAATCCTATGTGCTGTGTCTAAAGTCCTCGAGTCTATCATCTACTCTTCTATCCTTCCTTTAGTACAACCGCTTATCCCTTCTTCCCAGCATGGCTTCATGCCTAGACGCTCCACCCTGTCGAACCTTATGTCTTAGATGCTCGGCCTGTACCCGCATGTGAGTGAGGGTAAACAGGTAGACGTCATCTATACAGACTTCAAGGCGGCGTTCGACTGCTTGCCCCATAGGCTACTCTTGGCCAAGCTCGAGCGTATGGGATTCGGTGGGCCCCTTCTCCTCTGGTTCTGTTCCTTTCTTAAGGACCGCACATACAGGGCAAGGGTTGAGGGGGTTCTTTCCGATCCGTTCGTTGGTTATTCTGGGGTTCCTCAGGGCAGCGTCTTGAGTCCTTTATTGTTCTCCCTTTTCATCGCGGATTGTATCAGTTCTCTGCCACCAAACGGATGTCTGTTATATGCCGACGATGTTAAGTTCTATCTTCCTGTGTCCTCGTCTCGCGACTCCCAATCCCTCCAAAGCTACGCTGATGCCTTTGCGGATTGGTGTATCTCCAACGGGCTCATCCTTTGTGTTGGAAAATGCTGTGTTATTTCGTTTGGCCGCTCTCCAGTCCGCTCTCCAGTCGCTCCAGGGGCGGCCCGGTGGTGTGTTCGATAGCGGCGCCGGTCTTCACACGGCAGGACCGGAATTCGAATCCCGGCGGACCGCCTCCCCGTACGCAGGACTGACTATCAGGCTACGGGTAAAAACTGAGTCACAGAGAGCTAGCAATAGCAGGCCAAGACCTCACGAGGTTGTAGTGCCAAGGAAGAAGAAGAGAAAGCTCTCCAGTCAAGCGGCTACATAGCTACCAGCTCTCTGGCTCACCACTCCCACGAGTAACTCAGGTAAAGGATCTTGGTGTGTGGCTCAACGACAAATTATCGTTTGAGCCGCATATCAATTCAGTCCTCGAGCGAGCTAGCAAGGTTTTGGGCCTCATCACCCGCATGGCGTCTGAGGTCCGTGATCCGCTGTGTTTGAGGGCGTTGTATTGCTGCTGGGTCCGTCCTATTTTGGACTATGCCAGCGTTGTTTGGTCTCCAGCAGGCGTCACCTCTATGGATAAGCTGGAGAGGGTACAGCGGAAGTTTACGAGAATCGCCATTAGACGCTTCCTAAACAACCCCAGTGCTGCTTCTCCTCCTTATCCGCAATTGCTAGGCCTTATCGGGCTTAAAGAACGCTATGGTCATGCGCGAAAGTTATTTATTGCCAACATCCTTCTATCCAACATTGACTGTCCTTCTCTTCTTGCGGCTATTCCCCTTTATATCCCATCCTATCGCCTGCGTATCCGCCCACCTCTCCACATCCCCTTACAACGCACGCGGTTCTCCCAAAGTGATCCTTGGGTGCGGGCGCTATCGGACTTTAACTCCGTAGGTAATTTGTTCGACCACAACATATCCTTTGCTGTTTTCCGTTCCCGTGTTCTGTGTACCTCTCCCTAATGTGTCTCGTCTTTCCTTGTGCCAAGTGACGCTATAGAAAATTTTTGTATTGACGCTATCGAACCTTACATATTGACGCTATTGTACAACCCTTGAGAAAAACAATATTGAAATAAACTATGAAACTATGAAACTATACCGTGTCGTCGTGTAATCCGTTACGCCAGCGCAGATTTTAGTGCTAAAAAAAGGATTAAAGAAGAAGAGGAAGAGAGGAACTAAGAAAGCTTGTAAAATCTAAATTTGAATAAACTTTTCATGAACATTTCATTAGTTAAACAGATCCCTCATGCATATTCCTGTTTAAAATTTGTCTAAATCAGACATGTCATACATACGGTCGGCGGACCAGAAGTTGCCATCGAATCCTTTCAATCCAGTGCGCAACATAATGTTGAGGCAATTGACGAATGGGAACTTAGAACAACATTTTCCTGTAGGCATTCACTTTAATAGTTGATTGCGCACATGTGGTTGAAACTATTAGTGGCAAATGAAAATATATTTAAACAGTGTGAATTTCCATATGAATATCCATGTTCGTATAATATTTTCACGTCCTGACTCGGTGGTCGGAATAATTACACGGACGTAAATACAATTACACATGACCCTTTATTTTCTCTAACACCGGACTCAACACATACGACACGATAGCACAGAGAGTTAGGTTTGGGCGCGTCCGTTCAACTCGTTGGCTCAGGACAGAATCTCTCGTACAACGCTTATCGGATTACTCGATCCTCAAAGGAGAGAGAAAGCTTCGGGAGCCGAGGCTAGCGCGTTCACGCTGGTTCATCAGGCTGCGTCCTGGAGGCTGCGGGCGGCTCCAACAGATATTGAGACGAATTCGAATTTGAAACAACACCAATCCATACGAAATTCAAAAAGTCACATTGCACCCCTGGCGTGATCTATGTTTCCAACAAGAATTTGTAACGTTCCTTAAAAAGCACATGAACATCGATATTCTGCATGAGTGATAACAACTTGTCACTATGGTTGTTTAACTGTGCAATGCTATATATTTTCTGCTTTGGTTATGTTTAGTACCAGGTATTTGCCACTAAGCCACAAACTAATAATGCTGAAAGTTAAAATTGCACAGCGGATTAACGATATTTGACGAGACACCAGCAGTACCTCAACCTATATCTACCTATAGTACGGTTACTGTTCCACTTACTCAGTTTTTAAGATGGAAAAACAAAATTGAAATCCCCGTTTTATCTAAATTTACTATTTTGTTGGTACGTGGAATGCAGTCTGTGAAATTCAGTTTGACATCACTGATCTGAGTCCCCTTATCCCAACAGTATTCGGACAGTATTCCAGAAACAGTATTCGGTGTCTGGTTATTTGCCCTAATTAGACTAACCATCAGTGTATTTCTCATGGTTGTATCTTCCGTTCAATTAAATGAATCTTCCGTACAGCATGTGCCTCTCAATAGTTCCTATGCTCTTCTGAATAAAATCTCATTGCCACACCATATTTCGTCCCGTTTCTTATAAAACCATTTATACGAAAATAAAACTCAGCCAGACGAGACGTATTAGGTCAGAAAACGAAAAGTTAACATACTTAAATGCACTGTTTAAAGTAGTATGAATTGTCCAAAACTTAACAGCCAGGCCTACAATTGCATAAAACGAAAAATATCATTAATAGATAACTAATATTTAGTAGTATTAAACATAAATGGGCCTACCATTAGATTACTTCCGTTGGAAGCGATTAAACAAAGCTTTATAACATTTGAAATTCATCTATAACACCAACCACCATCACCTTTTTCACGCTCAACATGCGGCGTACAGATTTATCTACAACAAACCATCACCACAAACCTGCCACCGCCCAGGATCACATTCGTGGAAAGCGTAGTAATGAAAACGTGGCGGCCTAACACCCATCTCGCTCTCTGCGTTGTGCTGTACGCTTCCCACCATTGTGCTCATTATCGCCCCATTATCTCTATTGCTCCATTAGCGTACGCTCGGTGGGCTAATTTTCACCTTTCGACTATAGCATCTAATCCTCGCTGGCAAACTTTCACACAGGGCGAGGCATACCCGGCGCCAAGGTACAACCACATTTAGTTGCAATTAATATTTTATACCTTTATACGCTACAAACGACGTCCCGTCCCGTGTCGCTGCACACAGGAGAAACATCTTGCAACTTTTAAAAACTGTTATAGTTTAATTAATTCAACCGTCGTCCGTAGTGATCAAAAGGCAGTGGATTCAAACAATTTATTGTGGGTTTCCAGATTTAATCTCCTGTCGTACGGCTAGCAGTTGGGAGAGAGAGGACTAATATTGTAATAAAAAAGCGTACCACACCGAACGCAATATCCCATTTAACCGCCATCCTTACAAACGGTTGGTCTTTAAATCCAGCTGCGAATTTACCAAGCTTCCCTTACCAGGTCAAGCATGGTGGTTTTTTGGGTACTCCAATGTAGCATACCAATTTCATCTTCAAATCATTGACTTTTAAGAGTATATTGAGGCGATTGCCCTTCGGTCTCTTAAGTGGTGCTTCTTGTTGTAGCGTAAGCACGCATCTCTGTCACACGGTCGGTCGTTCCGCGTGTGCGGAATATTTAAGCAGAACAGCTTACAGATTACAAACGCTTTTCGCGTTCTTCGTCGTTCTGATTTGGTACGGTGCAAAAACACGTTCACCAGCCGATAGCTTGTGTCAACGGCCGATAAAGCTGTTGTCAATGATTACTAATAAATGTGGGTAGAACAAAATCGCATATTTAAAAATAAAAATAAATTGTACAATAAATATTCTACCAAAAAAACAAAACAAAAGTCCCAACACAATTAAAATATACCCCTTCGAGGCAAATTTTGGTCCAACATTTCCATTTCCATATCGGTTTATATTCCCCAGAAGCAAATATCAATGTTTTGTATCGTGATCTGTGGTAAGAAAAAAATGGGGGGAAAACAAGAAATACGTTTCACAACTTATTTCCCTTTTGTTGGTCCCACACCAATCATAGCATTTGTATTAACATTCAAATTTCATTCAAGCCAACCGGTAACCAACTGTCACAAACCCACGGCTGGGGAAACATTCGGCGAAGGATCCCAAAATGGAAAATGTTTTTTTTGTCCCTGTTTTATCCAAATGCTTTTACCTCGAAAAGCGATCGTCTATAAACTTTCTTTAATATCTACAGGTTGTGAAATTTTGTTTGCAACTTTAATAAATTGTTAAATTGATCGAAATAATACTGCAAAAAAGCACAGTAATTGCTACTTTCTTTTCGATAAAACAAACAATCAAATCAGTTTTTCTTTGGCCGTATGATGTGCAACCATAGCATTAATATAAATCACTTCTTGCTCACTCTTCACTACTCAGCACGATTAAGCCTTGTCTGGCGAAAATCTCTGCCATCCGATATCAGCACAACGATTGTAAACATCTAAATCTCGTCGCTGATCGTTGGAAACCGCACCCGAACGAACCCGAACCGCACATAACTCCGGCACAGTGGGTTATGAGCGATACGGATTTTTATGGAAGGGTTTTTCAATTGATGTGGCACCACCCGAATGACCAGCCGTATGCCGAGTCACATCAACCGTCAACGTGGTGGTGCTAGGTGCGGACCGGTTGTGAGGCGAACGGCCTGTTGTTTGTGGTGGAATGCTTTGCTTCAATAGCGGTCAAAGTGATAAACTTTTCCCATTTTCCGCACGGGCAGAATATTCATGAGCGCCAGGACTTTTGGATTCGGCCCGAAAGCCACAGCTTATTGGTGGTTTCGATTGCGTTTGGGTTTCCTCATCTCAAATCGGTGCAGTTATTGTTTGTGGTTGGTACACCGGCCTGTACAGTGTAATTGATTCTAATTATGTACTTTTGTTATTCCATTGTGAACGCATCTATTGGGGGTACATTGTTGCTTATTGTGTTCGGTAATGAGTTTTTGCTTTCAGATTTCTATCTGGTGCACTTATTACTTTGAGTCCTTTTTCTGATTAAAAGTAAAAAATAATAATCTTTTCTTATTTTTAGAATAAAATATAAACACAGTTTTTTACACCAAATTTATTATTCACATTATGTGCTGGTGTTATCTGTTTTATTTTAAATAATAACAATTTGCAGGAGTGTATGTGTCACAATATTGCCTTCTGAGTAAGGCCATGTGTGTTATGTATTTGTTTCCGGGTAAACAATTTCAATGTTCAACGTTTAGTTGCGCAAATATAATATGATGACAGCATTTCAAACCAACATCCGGTATGGAAGTGCTTTGTGGTGTTTTGTGTGGGAAACTTTACCCTCAAAAACATGGATTGCCCTGCCAATGAGGAGCAAAGTTTGAGGATAGTTGTATGTAGCTGTCTACTTCTGTTATGTGGCTGACAGAGGAAGATACCTCCAGTTGTAAGTGTGTAGGGTATTTCGCAGCAGACCAATTTTCTCTGTAACGTAAACAGACAGGCAAGGAAAATGGATTTAGGATAACTTTGGAGTTATTGACAGCATTTTTTTTCTGAAGTAATATTCTATTCACACTGTTCAATTAAAAGATAAGCGTGCATTGTAACTAAAGACGCAAAACAAGGAATTATTGCTCAGAAGCTATGGTACAAATTATTTTAGATAAGAAAACTCTTTAAACGAATCGGCATTAAATTTAATCGAAGGTTGGTAGGGAATCAGTTCCGTCCTGATCCTGATCATCCTATGCGAAAGAATCTTAATACACGTAATAAATAATTATTTAACAGCATATTAAGATAAAAGAGCTTTAAAGATCTTCAACATAAACTGGTAACCGTCATCGATTATTAAATTGCAACTAAGCTCGTTTTCAACAGAAAACCCATGACGTGTCAGATATTTTGAAATTTTTAAGGTTTTTATTTAAACCTTTACAGTGAAGAAATTGATGTTTATTTGATGCAGTAAACTATTTTTTCTTCTAGTAAGTCATTACTGGACCGGCATGATTTAGAGTAGTCATGTCAAACATGAACATGGTCCGCGGACCGGATGCGAATCTCGAGTCCTTTCAATGAAGAACCCAATCGTTTCTGCACCTCAAAGCAGAGAAATATTAAGGCAATTTATCAACTACTATCAAACTTGACATTTTTTTGTGCGTCCTTATTGCTTCAAAACAATATCCAATTGACACTGATAGTAAAGTTTAACTATCATTAGGCTCGTTTCTATATGAAAAATTTATTTACTAAACAAAATTGTTCAATTTAGGGCAAGAACAATGCACATTGCATCAATGCAATTTTCGCCAAAGTAAAAACCATCCACAATTTGATGGTTTGCCCGACTAAGATGAAGAACGCCTGACGACAGTTATCTTGCTCGGAAAAGATGATAACTTACCTCTAAAATTTGGTTGAACCTCTACTTTTTCTTATTATGTTTAGTCTCAAGTCCATTGCAATGAGCGGCTTAATACTAATTCCATGCGGTTCGTGGAAGCATTTTACGCATGCAATTCGGCCTATGGAACTAAATGAGTCTGATATCACTGACCCAAACAAACAGTTTAAACAGTTTAATTAAAAACAAAATTTAGTTATATTTGATTAACTGTGAGAATATTATAAATTAAACAAATAGGGTCAGGCCATCCTTAAATAAAAACAGTCTTAACAACTAGAATACTTTTCTCACTTGAGTCAAAGTGAAGCTTGCATTTGTGGAAGAATTATTCCAAATTCTTCCTACTACTTTCGAGAGTTCCTGGATTGCCAACTGATTATCCAACGATTAGCCACCATTTAGGCGAACGAATAGCCCCTGAGTTATCAATCCGAAAACACATTAATTTAAAGCCAGAAGTAAAGCGTATATATTCTCTAAAATCATCACAATCAAGATCGTTTATGTCGACAATTTTCGAAAGGTTCCAATTCGACTTTGTAGCAGGCAGCGCCACATTTTATGAATTCAACCAATTTTCTTGCTTAAGGCAGTCGATAGATCACATTATTCGTGGAAAAACCATTGTATTTTAGCGGGTCCTGCGATGAAATGACATAAAATTCGAACTCACTTCATTGACTCCCAACATAACACATTCCCTGCTGGCCTTTTGTCACCCTGTTTAACGCATTAGCACCATCATTATTCTGCTTCATGTACCACACTAGCAGGTTAGCAGGAAGCTTAGTTTCACGTTTCAATAGCTAATGATCTACACACTCTCT
>KZ061545.1:798459-827540 GCA_002091835.1 Anopheles maculatus | reverse complement strand
GCTTCTCCCATCCAACAGCATCCAGTGATAAATCATCGCCCGTGGATTACCCGTTTCCTTGCCGCCCGGTGAATGACTGTCGTACGCGCCCGAATGTGCCGACCGTCTGTGTGTGTACGTTTCCGGCGGTGGTGTTGGTAAGGAGACGGACTTAGCGCGACAGCAACTCCGGCGCCACCTTGGCCTTGGCTATGCTATGCACGCTCGTGGCGGTTCGCAATGGCAGAGCCGTCGCAAAACATCACTCGGACCGCTCCGGCGGGCCCATCCGGCATCCGGTGCGACATGGAACGTGCAGGTGGTACGGGGGAAAATGACTTCCCGCTGCCTGTGGCACGCCTGTCGCGCCCTCGTACTCGGCATGGTGCTCATGTTCGTTGGCGGTGGAATGGCCACCGTAGGTAGGTAGCTGCTCGGGCCAGTACTCTGGCGTTTTTGTTTTTGGTACCAACAGTCCATCTTGATCCTTTATCCTGTGTTTCGACTCTATCCGACAGGATATTACGCAAACAACTTCCCATCGCTGTCGGACGTGCGGAGCAACAGCACATCGACAATACGCGTTAAAAACGAACATCGAGGATTACACCTAAACAATCTATCGTATGTTGGACCCATCATCATGGGCGTTGGCGGTAAGTCGTTGCAAGGGAGCTCAATTTTTAGATCATCGTTGGTTCTTTGTGATATAATAATGACCTTAATACATATATGAATTTAAAAGGTTTTTTATAAGATACGAACAGACCAAGCAAGCTTTCAAGAAAAGACTTCGTAGTTTAAATTTTATCATTTATTCTTAACAGACTAAAAATGTAGGTCTGTGTTTGTCTTTAAAATGAGCAAAATTTGTTTTTTCATCATACAATTTTAACAATCTCCAAGAAAAAACACCTTTACTACATCTTATTTCATCAACACCATCCATTTTGCATTTAAATTCCACTCAGCAGTCATTTTGTTTTGCGCCGAGCACACGTTTTGCCGTAAACCGTTACCATCAAACGACCGATTCCATCCGTCCTTGAGCGCATCTTTTCGATGATTAATGTCGTTTAGGAAGAAAGAACGATCCACCCCGTTTCGCCCATCCCGTGTGCTCCATCTTAATAATTTCTCAATGCAAAACTCGGTTACTCGGTAGCGAGCGCGAAACGGTAAGAAATATTCATGTTTAATGAAGTGATGACTGCACACGAACAAACGGTGTTTGTGTCCGATTCGGCGCGCTATCAGCCCCAGCAGACCCCGAGCAGAATCGTGTTGATGAGGTTTACATGGAGAAGAATCACATACTTTTGCATGCTGCTCGCAAAACCGACGCGAAACCATGCTTCGTAGACACCTCACGCCAAATGGGGATGGTGGGAAAATTCTCTTGACGGTTTTATCAAAGGGAAACATACATTTTTCGTGTTCTGTGGGTGGTTCTGTTTGGACAGCCGGATACATGTAGTAGCTAGTCATCGTTTGTTACTTTGCACCCGGGGTTTAAAACGTTCTGCTAGAAAACATGCATTAAGCTGCTGTAACTACGCAGTGCGGTAAACGGGGATGGTTTGAATGATCAAGTTTGTTCAACATTAAGTTTTATGTTGAAAATAAATAAAGAATATTTAAAATATAAATTTAAACTGCAATAGATGCAATAGGATAGGAATTAAAATCGGACACATAAACGAGCCAAATTCATGGGATGATGAATGGTCTATGAATCAATATTTAAGACGATCGACGCGTGAACATTATTGAAGAAGAAAAAGCTTTTAAAAATCAAATGAAAATTGCATATGACGAACACTGGGTAGAACCAATTTACTTGCCAGCTTTACAGTTGCTATATGCCTAACTATTAATACCAGAATGTGTTAAAGGATGTCGAAGAAATTGCAAACTGCAATCGAGTTTTCCAGTTCCGCAGAGGTTCATTTGTTAACTTGGTGTTGATGTTTGACTTGGTATCCTGGTGCAACAAATGTCATGTTTTTGAAAACCTCCCGAATCAAACCTTTAAGCCTAACAGTTGAACAATAACTATCCTTTTATTGATCGAGTTGTTCTAGTTGTTCTTCATATTACAACGTCAGCTGATGCTTTGGGTCCCTCCAGTTACTCGTGTTGCGTCCGTTGTTTATGATTTACATTTGTATTTATATTAATATGAGTTTTAAAAAACGCATCTCGTTTACTTTGACACTGATGTTACAATTACACCGTTTTCGAGCCCAAGTAAACACCTTCCAGCTGCATCTGAACACTGTTCAACCGTAGGTAAACACTTGACGTCCAACTAAACAGCTGCTGCCTAACTGAACTTCGTTCAAACGAAACTCAACATCGTTCAACCCCAACTAAACATTTTGTATCCCAGACGTCATTGCACGTTTATATTCCACGGACTCGTTTCTTGTAACATCGTTGTCTTCCGCGTTCATAGCAAATTCGCGGTCGTCATGAAGAAAATGTTTTTTAAATTGTATGCAGTTTATTATAAAATTTTCTTGTGCCTGAATTAAAAAAATTGGTCTATTTTTAATCTATTAATCTTTGCAAATGAAAGGAACATAAAGAAACTAAATCTATGTCATGTAAACATATCAGCTTGGAGGTGCCAAATGTTTAGTTGGGGTTGGACGATGTTGAGTTTCGTTTGAACGAAGTTCAGTTAGGCAGCAGCTGTTTAGTTGGACGTCAAGTGTTTACCTACGGTTGAACAGTATTCAGATGCAGCTGGAAGGTGTTTACTTGGGCTCGAAAACGGTGTATGTCCAAAACTTCACCTATCTTGGGTCTAAAGTTAGCACCAACAACAACGTAGAGGTTAAGTTACGCGCAAGGATATTTGCTACCAACTTGTCTACATATTACAGCTTAAGGAAACTTCCAGTTCCAGGAATGTTCCAGTGCTCTTACTCAGTCCAATTTTTTGGCTAGTATGAGTGGAAGGACAATGGAAGAGCGATTACTACGAGCTCTACGAGTTGTACGGTGGCCTTAGCATTGTGCAGTGAATTAGACTAGTCAGACTCTATCCTGATCATGAAAATGACACCGGACGATCCCGTAAAGTTCTGTTACATGGAAAAAGGAGACTTGCTAGGCCTATATTTGAGATAAATTTATGGAGTTGATGCGTCCACCAGTTTGTTTAATAAGCTAATATAAAGGCCGACATGACATAGCAGGTCCAAAAGTCTTTCAAAAAAGTGAATTTCTCTAAAAACCTAGGAGTCGTTTGTATCGTTTCCAAGATCAAATACAATTTTAAAGCGTTCGCAATCATTGCATGCATATTATCCTTGAATTACTAAGTGTTTTATTTGATTGATTATAAGCACTTAATTGATTGCGGGTCAGTACCTGTTCTTCCCGGTTAAATTTAAAGATTTCGAATAAATAAACGCATGATACCTGTGTTCAGCACAGTCATGCGCATCATCTAACAAATGGTCTACCGTTTGCAAGCGATGAATAATCATCACCAATTAAAGGTAATATTTGCACATCTGCCCCAAATCCTATCAGTCCATCTCCCGCCATTTTCTTTTATTCCCGTTCCACATTTTCATCGAATCATCGTTAAAAGCTTTACCGGAAAAACGCAGTGTTCCGTCTGATCCACTTCACTTCGGCTGGAAGCATATTTCACGCACACACACAAAAACACATGCTCACGCACAAAAGAGCTTCCCTTTACCGTTGGACGGTGTTATTTCAAGTTTTGGCCTCAAACAAGATAACGATACCAGTGCAAATCCAAACCCAGCAGAGTGTGCCAGCAGGCATTCTCACACCATTTAGGATGAGATGAAAATTCCACTCGACGATCCTTTTTCACCATAGGG
Organism: Anopheles maculatus; assembly: GCA_002091835.1. Taxonomy (NCBI): domain Eukaryota; kingdom Metazoa; phylum Arthropoda; class Insecta; order Diptera; family Culicidae; genus Anopheles; species Anopheles maculatus. Next base: position 823,695 of record KZ061545.1, on the reverse strand, counting down.
GGTACACACCATTTCCGCAAAAACGAAACGGGAACGAACGGTTCAACAACAACAAAAACGGAATAAAGAAGACGAAAGATGGAAGCGAGAGTTTTTCATTGGACGGTAAAAAAAAACATGAAACGTACGGTATTGAATGGAAAATAATATATTTGAATTGAAAGTATCCGGCATTTGTGTGAGAAGCTGTCCGTGCTGTCTCGTTTCAATGGCGAATTGCGAAGAATTTTTGGCAGAGAGTTGTTTAGCGTGTCTGGGAATGTTTTCGTATGGTAAAAGATCCATTTGATCCGTTTGGTTTGGAAGGAGCATACAGGATACGGATGATGAAAAAAAGATTCTAGCATGACAAACGTATGCAAATTGGTTCCACTTGTCATCTGTATCTGTCAATCGGCGAAGGGTACAGCTCCGTCGGAATGCAAATTGTGAACGATCGACAATCGTCTTCTTGGGATGTGATAAATTCATTGATGCGGGAAAAATTATGCTCTATTGTTGTCAAATTTGGAAGTTTTTGTTTAGGTAACCGTACGTGACTTGTTATGTTGGTGTTTATTTTCCATTTTGCGACCGTGCAGATCGCTCATGAGACTTGTTATTTGACCTCCAAGCATCATTAATCATAAATTTAACGGAATTTTATTTAAATGAATGATAAAAATTCTCGATTTTTTGTGAAATTAAATAAAAAGCTCATTCTTGATTGATATCATCATTTTATGCTATGAATAATACAGATGTTTTATAAGCAAGGGCTAAAACATGAATGTACCATAGTTAACTTGCTTGTATTCATACCCTTTAGCAAAACAGAACAAAACATGTTGCAATGATAGATAAGAGGAAACAACATCGCCCAGCATCCAAACGTGCAATTGAAACATTTAAAATGTAATTCCATAAGCTGCTCCTGTTTCGCGAAAACATCATGTCACTCATGTGTTCACTGACTCACAAACATCCCATGCTTATCTAAATGATACATTCATCTCTAGCCTGTATGTTTTTTTTTTGGTATTAACATGAAGAAAAAAAGCTTTTATAGCCGACCCACGCCAGGTTAGCGTGGAGTGGAGGACTCACGGCAGAAGGCCGCATACCCCCTAACGAAACTCCATGTGTCCCATTCTCCTATTCCCCCGGTCCCGCCCAGTTTGGGCATTAGCACGGAAGGAATGGAAGGCAAAAAGCCAACTGCAATCCCCGTAGGGCTACACCGGCGGGTCCAGTCCGAACGCTACCTACTACGCCTTTCCAGACCCTTTGGGTATCCGCTCCTCAGCGGTCCCGTTTTCTTGAAACACGGCCCTTCAAACACCGAGTCCCCCAGGGAAGGGGCCTCTGACATGCCGAACCGTGTCCCACGCTTCTCAGGTTATTTGGGTGGTCCGACCAGTCAAAGAATGATACCAGTTCTGCTTACCATTGCGGTTTAAGCGGCAGACTGGTCGGTACCCAAGATAACCTCCACGCACGACTGTTCGTGACGCTCTTTGCATGAGCAGCCGAACGTCGTTACCTCGTTTCTCCGCCGATCACGTCCGGGTTTGCAAGACCCGGCCGTTGGAACAGATCGACGAACCCTTCGCCGTAGGTCATCTCCACCGGCTGGTATCCGATGGAGAGCCCCGACTGCACTGTTGGGTAACCTTGGACCAGAGGTTTTGCTTCCCAACAGTGCCCTTCGGCTTGCCCTATACCCTACGCACAGGGTTTTATGGCCGGGATACTCAAGTCTGTGCTTCGGTATCCCGCCTTCTACGCTCGACTCTCCAGTCGTTCTCCAGTTGGCTGGTGATTGCCTTGACACCTCGGCTCACCGCATTCCAGATACTCACATCGGAGCACATCCTTCTGGTAATGCTGCCAACTGAAATGGACTCAGCACATGCTCGGTCCATCACCGCCCGTTCTCTTTCAAAACGGGGGCAACTGAACACAACGTGTTCCGCGCTTTCCGGCACCAGGCAAACCGGGCACCCCGCCGACTCGGCAAGCCGAAGCCGATGAAGGTGCTCACGGAAATACCCGTGCCCCGACAGAACTTGTGTGAGGTAAAAGTTTACCTCCCCGTGCTTGCGATTTATCCATCGCTGAACGTCTGGGATTAGGCGATGTGTCCATCGCCCGTGCTGCGCACTATCCCATCGTTCCTGCCACTCCTGGAGAGTTCTGACTCTCTCCTGTGACTTTAAGCTGGCCAGGCTTAAAGTCTCACCCACCTCGGACTTAGAGAATAAATTCCTGATGGTCGCGTCCCCGCACACTATCTGAGCCGATCGGGGATTTTTATGAGCCGAGATCAGAATAAATTCTGTCTTATGATGCGCCATGGCAAGCCTACGGCCGCGCATCCACCGCTCAAGACGGTAGAGTGCCTGTATGCGGACTCCAAGTGGGTTCGGTTCCACTGGGTCCGCAGGCCTCTAGTCCAAGCAGGCGCACCATACCTGAGCAAGGACGTTGCCACACATGATAGAAGCCTGCGTTTACTAGCGCTGGGACCTCTTCTATTGGCCAACATGTGCGACAGCTTGACCATCGCATTGCTCGCTTTGGCGGTGCAATAGTCGACGTGAGCGTTGAATCTCAAGCGATCGTCTAGCACCACCCCCAGATACTTAAGCGTGCGGGACGACCTGATGGTCGCGTCCCCGCACACTATCTGAGCCGATCGGGGATTTTTATGAGCCGAGATCAGAATAAATTCTGTCTTATGATGCGCCATGGCAAGCCTACGGCCGCGCATCCACCGCTCAATCCTCTCAATCGACTCATTGGCTCTTACCTCGACATGCAACTCGGTCTCTCCCTCTACAAGGAGGACCAAGTCGTCGGCAAAGCCAATCACGCTACAACCAATGGGTAAACCCAAGGTTAGTAGCCCATTGTACAGAACGTTCCAGAGTGCCGGGCCGAGGATAGAACCCTGTGGTACTCCTGCAGACACTCTACGTGACAGTATACCGTCTTCCGTGTCTAGCAAGAGCACCCTATCCTCGAAATAACTCTTGAGGAGTTTCCCCAAGTAGGCCGGCACTCTCATACTGGCCAATGCTCTGCCTATAGCAGTCCAACTAGCATTATTAAATGCGTTGGCCACGTCGATCGTAATGATCGCCAGGAAGGGCGGTTTCCCGTACCTCCTGGAGTCTTCCATCGCTACAAGCCCTTTGGACACGACTGTATTGATGGCGTCAACCGTGGACCTGCCCTTACGGAACCCGTACTGGTTCTCCGACAGTCCAGCTGCCCCCTCGATGTACGGATACAATCGATTGAGGATCAGCCTTTCTGCCAGCTTACCCTCGCCGTCAATCATACATAACGGCCTCCAAGAGGACGTAAGCTCAGGCGGCTTTCCCGGTTTCGGGATTACCACCAGCTTTTTATCGGTAACCCATTTTGGCCCCACAGTCTGCGACTTGTGGGGTTCCGATACGAGGGCTACGTCCACCTTATGCTCCAGCGTTGTCTGCCAGAACAACTGCTGAGCGGCTGCGGAATGCCGCAGATTGATCTGAATGACTTCAGCCATTCAGTTTGCGGTCATTCGCGCCCCGAACACTCAATGGGCAACGCTTGTCACCTATTCGGTGTCGGAGAGCTCGCTCCCCTTTGCAAGCAATGCACTTCAGTGCATTCTTGCAGCCTTTCGCCTCGTGTCCCGGTTCACCACACCGGAGACACAGTCCCTTGGGACTGGGCCATTTGCACTCCCTGGCAATATGACCCATTTGGCGACACCTATAGCAGCGGCTCTCAGCCACTGCCAAAGGCTCTCTGAAGTGGCCCTTCGACCACCCGATCTGGACCGTTTTTAGCGTTAGCAATACGGCCCCGATCACTGGCGACACTCTTAGTGACGCCACCTGCGTTTGCCCGTAGGCTTTACGCAGTCGGACGCAGGACGGGTCAATATTGACCTTCGCCTGGTCCTCTATGGCGTCTACGAGTTCCTTTGCCGTGGTCACCTCGTCCAGACCACGGCATTCCAACACATGGTGTTGGGAGAGGGTTTTGATGGAGACGGCCTCTTTGTCCCACTTGCTAGCCAAAACCCTCTCGACGCCCTCTCTGTCGTTCTCAGAGAGGGCGTTTAACTCTAAGAGCAGCTCCCCCTTCTGGGTGCGTCGCACCCTATGAATGGAGTCGCTAACTCCTGCAAGTGCCTTATCCGAGCGCACTTGCCGAAGGATCTCCGCGTACGTAAGATCCTTCTCAGGCTTGACCTCCACGATGATTGCACATCGTTTCGGTCTACCCGCAAACCTCTTCGGGGGCCGGGCATCTTTCTTGCCTTTCTCGGCCCCCTTGCCAGACCCCCTTGCCTGCGGCAAGTCTTTCCGGGGCTTTTGCTGGCGGTTTGCCCCGTCCTTTGCAGGCTTCTTCTTCCTGCCTACAACCGTCCAGCCCTCTTCCCCACTAGGTGGGGGCTCAACCGGGGGCTGGACCTTCTTGGGCTTCTTCTGCCCAACCTCCTTCTCAGGCTTCTGCCCAGAAGGACCTTTACTGCCCTTCTTCGACTCGGTGGTCTGCGTAGCTACGCTAGCAGACTCTTCCCGAGCCGGAGCAGTTTGGGTAGATTGCTCTACCACACGGGGCCGCTTCCTTTCGGCCCGTGCGACCTGTGATGCCAGGTTCAGAACCTTGGCACACATGTCCCTGACTACTTTACTCGACTTGTTGATCGAGTAAATGTAATCATAGAGCTCTTGAGCTGCTTCATCTGCCCGCAGAGGCTCTCCTGCTCTTGCACCATAGGAGCGGGCTGCGCCTCGCTCTCTACAGGAGCAGTATCAACTGCCCCTTTTACGCCCTTTGCGCGGGTGCGAGACGCCAATGGTGAATTGGTCGCCTTCGCCGCGCCCTTCGTTTGGGAAGATATAGCACTTCCCTTGCTACTCTTTAGAAAACTATTCATGTTTCTAGGTCCCCCCTACAGACCGCTATCCTTGCCAGTATTGTACAGCCGCCCAACGGACCCCCATGGTTATCTATGCAAGCAGGGAGGCCATGCGAGGGTTGGAGTGTGCCCTTATGAGACACACACTCAGAGCCGGGGTCAGGCGTGAGATCGGGGAACTTGTCCAGCCAATCACTGTACAGAGCGTCCCTTGTTAGAGACACTCTGGCTCGGAACGTATCCGCAGGCCAGCCATGGTTTTAACGGGACGGGGGCAGAGGTTCCATTAGCCCACTCGCCATTTCAAGCGGGTTTCACCCCGCTTTACTCAGGGAGCAGAATGGTTCCCCCACCAGCACCTGGCATATGGTAGCATGATCTGGTCTTTGACTTGGCACTTGTCTGATCAACGAGCGACATGGCGCATTGCCCATGTCCGCTCTGTACGGTACCTTTCCGTACTCTGGCGTATGGAGTGGAATTGCTTCCCCCCATACGCCAGGCTCCCGGGCCATGTGGATTGCAAACCCGGGAGCTGCCCCGCAGGAGTTGTTCCCATAAAGGGCTCCTGCCGATTGGTATTAATATACAAGTCCAGGACAAGTCCCTGGACTGACTAATGCTCTGTGAGCGACATGGGACACCCTTTGACCAGAGTCTAGGGGCCCATGTCCACTCTTTGCAGGAGGTGTTCCCCTTAGGGCTCCTGCCGTATCTTTGAATATACGCTTTCCCCTCTGGTGACTACAAGAATCACCAGCCTGCTTCTTTGGTTAGGATCTACTAACCGGAACGGCGAGTCCCGGCTTTCGATCCGACATCCAGTGGCGCCACGGGGAGGCAGAAGTCAGGTTTTTCAGCCACCAGCCTCTAGCCTGTATGTTGAAAAAAAAACAAAATGAAGGGTAAAACGGTGCTTGTTTCATGTATTTTTTCCGTCATTAGCCCACTCGCCATTTCAAGCGGGTTTCACCCCGCTTTACTCAGGGAGCAGAATGGTTCCCCCACCAGCACCTGGCATATGGTAGCATGATCTGGTCTTTGACTTGGCACTTGTCTGATCAACGAGCGACATGGCGCATTGCCCATGTCCGCTCTGTACGGTACCTTTCCGTACTCTGGCGTATGGAGTGGAATTGCTTCCCCCCATACGCCAGGCTCCCGGGCCATGTGGATTGCAAACCCGGGAGCTGCCCCGCAGGAGTTGTTCCCATAAAGGGCTCCTGCCGATTGGTATTAATATACAAGTCCAGGACAAGTCCCTGGACTGACTAATGCTCTGTGAGCGACATGGGACACCCTTTGACCAGAGTCTAGGGGCCCATGTCCACTCTTTGCAGGAGGTGTTCCCCTTAGGGCTCCTGCCGTATCTTTGAATATACGAGCTCCCCTCTGGTGACTGCAAGAATCACCAGCCTGCTTCTTTGGTTAGGATCTACTAACCGGAACGGCGAGTCCCGGCTTTCGATCCGACATCCAGTGGCGCCACGGGGAGGCAGAAGTCAGGTTTTTCAGCCACCAGCCTCTAGCCTGTATGTTGAAAAAAAAACAAAATGAAGGGTAAAACGGTGCTTGTTTCATGTATTTTTTCCGTCCCGTGTACATTCTGCCTGTCTGGTTACGTTTACTAATTGCGCGTTCTTTTTACATCTCGGCGATTTTGTTGTCATTTCACGTGTCGGTACGGTATTTTTCCACCATCGGAACCGCACACGAACACCAAAGGTCTAGGATGGGTTAAAATGTGTGTACCTAGGGTTCGCTACAGCATGAAGCATTTGCCGCTTCGTTCTTGCAAAAGCTTCTCACACTTTTGAGTGCAATGGCTTTTGCGTGAGCAAAACACGATGCCACGGCCATGACCTCGAATAAAATCCTACCAAAACAAACTCTAAGTAAGAGCGAAGTTGGTGTAAGGTAAAGGGATGCCAAAAAAGAAACACGGAAAAGAAAATACTGACTGACAAATGGAAAAGATGTGTCAGACATTTAGACACAATTGAATTGTTAATGCGCGAAATGTAGAAAACGTGCCGTAATCTTGCTTGGTTTCGTTCATGTCTTCAAGCTTTCACAAGCTAGAGGATTTCAAAAGTTAAAAAACAAAAGATTGCCTTCAAAATTTGTAGTATCTAGTATTATTTTACACAAAATATTTCTTTCTCTTTTTAAAACACCATTTTATGGCAATTCTTTGCAGGTTTCATCGTGGTGGCATCGTGTGTGATGACGTTCGAGGCGCGCGATTCAGCGGCAAAAGTGGTCCCGGCCCGGTTTAAGATGAATGCACAAGGATCGGCCCGGAACGCTGGCCGCAACAACAACTCTAGACGTTCGACGGGTAAGCAGAAGGACAAACACGAACCCGATTGCTTAATTTGTTGCTGTTGAAAAATCGCGAAATGTATCATTTTAAGTGGGGTGAGATTATGACGAGGGCACACTATCCTCATCATCTTGAGAAGGGTTTAAAGAAACAAATCAAACGTCACTGCGAAAGGGTTCACCTTGCTCGTGAGCAGGTGTCTTGCATGCTTGCTGTGATGGGAGCAGTTCTTATCTGGTAAGGCACAAGCAGAAGGCATGGATCACCTTAACAGTTTTTGTAGGTGTTTTTATGCAAAGTGTTCTTATCAGATTTCATTGGTTGGCGTTGCCAACAGTGTGGAATAAATAAGACAGAATTATTCCACAATATATTATTGAAATTTTTAATAGTTGGATCTTCGACCTATGCTTTGATGTTTTTAGTATCGGGATATATTTATTCATATGCTGAATTTTTAATGCTTTGTACAACGAGAATGAAACATCAGTATTATGTCACCCTTAACACTTTAATCACCCGGGTAAAAATCTCCGAAGAGCGTGAAATTTATGATAAGAAAGTAACGAAAGAGGCAATTTGACTTAAGATTGGTTCTTCTCTACTTCTACATTTTCTCCCTCCTCTATAGGACCATTGCCGTATAGTCGACTGTTTTTTCTTAAAATTTTTGCGCTGATAGTGGCTGAGAAACACGACTGAAACCGTGAGCGGCAAATAACTCTCGTAACGACTTTTCGTCTGACAAGGCGTTGAAAGTGTTAATGTTTCATTTGATTAGGAACGTAATGAAACATTTAGGAACGTAATGCGCCATAGAATAATTCAACGAATAGTTTCTCGAGGTACTTTTAAGTGTGTTCGTTTGTTGTAGAATATTTTTTTACTAATTGATAATCCTAATTCCTTTACTGCGATATCTTCTAATGGAGACGCCCAGTACTTGAAATAAAATATTAATTTAAATTGAAATGTAGTGATTTAATACAATGAAAATACATTTTATACATGAGTAAGATACATACAGCAAGTTTCTCGTTTTTACATTTTTATTTTACTATCATATTAAATTTCACTCAACAAGCTTGCATATGAAAGTGTAAGATGAATTTTGTTCGTTTTTCAAACCAGTTTTAACAATGTTTTTGGTTTACAATCAATTTCAACAAAACATTCCGATTTTGCTTAGTACAAATATTCTACTCCAAGTAAATTAAGACTCCTAAAGCAATAAATGCAATGGTTTTGAAATGGAGACGCCCAGTACTTGAGGTATAAATCTAATCTAAATGTCAAAAAGAAACTATTTTTTCACAGCTTTCAACATTAAAAATCTGAAAACATAGTTAATTAAATGATAATTTAACGAAAACTTGAAAATTATTACACATTAGAATTCACTGATAACAAACGAGCAGTTTCTTCTACAATTTATGTTACACTATTCTTCAACCATTTCTTTACGCACACATGAAACACATTTTACGCATATCGGTATCATCCGTCCAAAAGCGAGTGTGTATTCCTGCAAAAAAAAAACCAGGCTACCCTTTGTGATACACATTCTGCCATCGGGTATTCCAGGGAATTGATAAACTAAAGCTCATAATGTAGCTTGTATATGCTGATAAAAAGGTTCGTTACGAGAAAGCTGCAGCATAGTGAACATACGGGATGAAGCAAAACATGGCACATGCTATGAAAAGGTTATTTAATTCTACGAAAGCGCTATTGTCATCCTTTTGGTAGTTGGAGGTTTTTCCTCCTTGCTTAAAATTCTACTGTCAACATTCCAGAACTACTTCCATTTGGGCAAACATGAACACTTCCAGGAATCGTTGAGTGCAGAAAATCATGAATAATTCTTACGCTTCATTTGGTTACAACACGTCAATACTATATAAAACTCTTGTCATTTAACAACTTAAAGTATACTACCAAATCGTTGAAAATCTGAAACCATTATGATAATTAAAGTTTTTTCGATAATTTCAAAATAGTCAGTAATGCTTTCAATGCTCCTCACCTATAAGATATTGCATTCCCTGTTGCAATACAATAAACTTCAACATAAAATTAAACGAATCTTACCCCACCCAAATAATAGTTATCTCAATGCAACTTCAACACCACATTACGACGTCAAACCTTCCATTCAACAGTCCCACTCCCTCAACGCGTCATCTTTTCTCAATTAAAGTTTTCTTGTTACGTGGCGTACCATAGTTACTGTCAGTGCTGCGGCCCAAAACTTCTTGCCCACATCAACCGAAACGAGATAAAAAGGCCCTCATTACGTTGGCGTGTTGGCACTATCTCGCGCCAGTAAGAAATAAAGCGCAATATGGTCGGTTGCATCGTCGGATTACGGGTGTAGTAGTGCGTCCTCAAAACTTGCCATGGCGTTCGCTCATCCACAGCGTTGATGCCTCGATGGTACGTGCAAAGCTACACACTTAAGCACAAAAGTTGGGCAATACAAGTTCCCGAGCGAGTTTGAGTTTTTTTTATTCTTATTCCAGTGTAGCTTTGAGTACGACTTTTAGACACCAATTTGCCTGAAGACTTTTGCTTCAAGTAGTTAGAAAAGTTTTACTTGTCGTTGTTTGCAGTATGGAAGCAATGGTTTGCATATTACTGTTCATTTCCTTTTTCAATATTTAAATTCCATCTTTGCAAAATGATAAATGTTATTGAGCAATCGAGTGATTACATGTTTGCACTTATTGCAGGACTGGAAGAGCGCAATGTGTTGAAAGACAGAACTATGTTAATATGCTCTAAGACAGTTTCATAACATTGCACCTTCGCCTTCTATCACAGCTGTGTTGGAAGAAATAACTCTCAAAAACATGTTCTCAGTAAAGTTTTCCTAGACACAGCTTCTTACCTTGCTTGTGCATGTTTTCTTTCTCCAAACTCTTCCATTTCAGGTGTCTCGAACGGTCCGACAGCAATTATGGGTTCGCAGACTGCCCGCTGGGAGCAGCACTTGGGCGTGTTTCGAACATCGCCCGCCACAGAACAGGTCCCGGACCGCAAAGCACTCACCGCTGCTCTCGTACACTTCTCCAAAGCCTTAGGGTAGGTAGCCAGATTGTGAGCATCCTTATGCTGATGATGATGAACACCTTTTAATGTATGTATTTTTAGTGCAATGTAAATGGTACTGAATGTTGATTACAATATTAAATAACAATTACACACATTTATCATCTTCTAAAAATAATACTAAAATTTTGAATTGCAGTACATAAAAGGTCGATGTACACGATACGATTCTAACGCGAATATTCACTGACTGCGAATCTTTGCTTCAGTGTATTGGTGCATTCGAGCAGATTCGGCGAATCTTTTCGAGCAAAAAAGATTATCCGATTTTGGCGGACAACACGAATCTTTTGTGCGAATCTTTGACAACATTCAAGGCCTACTTCTCTTTTTTCTTTGAGCGGAAAGTACTGATGTCTTTCTTCAGGTACCAGAAAAGCAAAGATGATATCAAAAAATTCATGAAATGATTCGTGCCGTGTAAACGCAATAATGCACGCGATTCTTTTTTACAGCGCGAGCGATTCTTTTTTGTGGTGGTATTGGTGAGATTCGCCATCAAAGAATCGTATCGTGTACAACGACCTAAACAGTCCTAAATATTAACACAAACAGTACACAGCTGATCATTTTAAGCGCAAAAGCTTAGCGTCCTATCAAATTCTGCATCAGCATCTGCTGTCTGATATAGAAATTTACATACCGGTACTTGTCGGTCGTGTTCCTCATCAAAAAGTCAACCCATGTCCGTGACATACATCTATGCGAATGGGATGCGCATAACATCCAAGTAACTCAATCTCATCATGCCTTACCACGAGCATCACTGCGGTTGACTTGATGGTCCTGCATGATGCAAATAGGGAAATCTACTGCATCTACTGTGAAGTACACTGGATGAGATTACGAAGAAGGTTCAGACTAGCTTCACCTTAGGATGACATCATTGATTGGGACAATTTAGCATTGAATTGTGTTAAAGTAGAAAGAAAGCTTCTTGGTGACATGTTTTCTTTGCATCTTCGCTCTGAGCTTTTTTGAGATGAAGGAATCGAATTTCTTGTATACAATACTTTTTCTCTATGATGTATTTATTTTACAAATTTATTTTTTCTATTTTAATTCAATTATGCGATTCACCGCGGAACTCATATCTCATCTCTTTACTTGTTTCTAAAATGAAAATGTACAATTCACCTAACAAGAAACCTTTAAAAGAAATAATAACATTAAACATGTTTCTACTTAGGAAATTACCTGTCCTTAAGCTTTTTCCTCCAGAAAATGCTACGAAAAAAGAAGGCTTCTTATGAAATGAAACCTATCAACCATCGGCTCAGCATATCCGTTACGCTCGTTTGGTTTCCCGTCCAATTGCCTACGATGTGGATAAATTTGCCAAAAACAAAACCACAAAAAGAAAACCTTCCTCCGTAAGATAATGCTTCTCTTCAATGCCGTACGAAAGATGAAGTTATTTTTGGACGCAAATCGATACTACTTTCATTCGGCGTATATAGATTGATGCAAGTGTCTTGCTGCCAAACGAGGGAGAGAAAGCGATTTTCCATACGCAAATGCTGTGTCGCTCTATGGACAAGCACATAAAAAGAAGCTATATCGCTGGAGGGATATAGAAACTAGGAGAGAGAAAAAAGTATTTTCCAGGTTTTATTTACGGTTACCTTAATCGTCCTTACCTCTCTTTATATAGAGCTTTTCGATAGTCTAATGCACATCTAAAAAATAGCAACAGTCTGCAAAAGTCTAATAAAAGGAGTTTTACTTTGTTCTCATATTATTCGACAAAAACACATCATAATCGCTCCACAGTCATCAACATCATTATCTAATGCATTATCATCGAAAACGTTAACCAAACACGACTTCCGATGTCCTACTTTGGATGACCGTTCCCCCGAGAGATCTTACATGGCTGGATGCTTTGCGTTATAGCGTGCAAGCATGAACATCATTTGTTATATGTTTATCGACCACAACCGCATTCCTTATCCTTCATCGCTTCTTTTCCTGTTCCTTGCGTGGATCAGTTAACGGGTTCCTATCGCCCATCGCACAAAGGGTTTCCGCAGCTTCGAACAAATGACAAGAAATCACAACATTTCGCGGCAGGTTCAACTACGCTTACCGATTCCGCATTCACCAGTTAATGGACAGACTGAGTGAAGAGCCGTTGCTCCAATTTTGCTTTCTTTAAGGAAATCCAATACACCGACACCGCCGGACACCTACGACTTGAACCGGGTCTATTTCAACTGACGCTCCAAGTAATGGGGGCCGCATGCTCACCATCAACTACCAATTGATGCCATGCGATGTAATTTGTGCTCTCGCTCAAGGGGCATCAAGAATACAAGAAGGCCAGCCACACGGATAGGGTTTTGCCCATGCTTGGTGTAGTAATTTCACTGTGTTTCTTAACGCTTTGCGAGACCGCTAGGGCTATTCGCTTGCTTGACTTCGCTTGCCGTCGACAATAGCACTGGCGACAATGAAATCAGGTTACCCCGGGCTACTTTTCCTTTGTGGCAGCCGCTCCCGGGCCGGCGCCGGGAGTTTGTGTTGAAGGAAAACTTTGTTTCTCACTATGGGGAGCGGATTACTGGAAAGCCAATCAAAAGGATGTTGGCGAAGCGGTTTAGCAGCGTGCGACTCTGCTTTGTCGTTTTATTTGTTGCGATATAATGTTTCTTTTATTTGATGGGACTTTTACGACAAGTTTGCAAGGAAGCTTGTTGTGTTTTGTTTGACTATACACTTTGTTATTGTTGATTGAAGCGACTTTAATGATAGCAGGGATTGGTTTCTCTTTAATTTCATTTAATGATCGTCTTTTTGATTGTTTTGCTGGATACTTTGTCTTACTAATTTAGATTATAATTTTGTTCTTTGTTTTCGTTTTTTTTGCAGTAAAAAATATCTTTTAAGGAAATATAATCTATTCTAAAAGATTTTGAAACATATTCACAATTTAGAACACTTCTCAAACTCATACAATACAGTTGGGAAAATATTTACTTAAAATGTAAGGAGTCATACTTTCCGTAAACACTACATTTCCCTTGGCTACAATTTATTTTTAATGCAATTCATAGCGTGTAAGAAAGCACAATCAATGTTACATTGCTGCAAGAAATTAAACCATTTCTTGACTCTCTAGATTCAAGTGCCGACACTGGCGACAGTTGCTTCCGCTTTTGGGTGTTAATTAAATTTCTTCGACTTACATCTGGAATTCCAAAGTGAAGCATGCAGTCGAACGGTAGAAGAAAGGGATGTGTGTGCTTACATTCATTACCACGGCAGCAAACAATTCCCAAAGCTTGAGATCCGGATGATGATTTCAGAAGCAACATTCGACCAATGGAGCTCTGGTAGAAACGTTTCCTTTCTGCATTCTTACAGTGGATAGCTTCAGAACAATCAACACAAAAGCATACTCCCAGCAGCATCGTTTTTCTTTCCACATCAATTAAACTGCACAATAAACGTCGGCAGCATGTGAACTGGATGAGTAAATGGTGCGATTGTTTGCCCGTTTCCGGTTCAGATGCTAACAGAAGGCACATATGTGTTAAATGGATAAAGCAAATTGTAGGGAACGTTTTTGATTGCATTGATTAAGCCTTTGCAAACGAATTGTAGTCAAGAAACAGTTTTTAGAATATAGTATACCACCAATGGTAGGTATAAAATTTTCATAAATTAAACCAAATTATACTCAATATCGTCTAAACTATTTGATTTATTTGCGAAAACATCAAATAAGCTAGTTCCTAGCCAAATAGAACGTTCGCTGTACGCCAGCAGTTAACTAATAAAGGTGAATTTATGTCAGCTAATCATAATGATAATAATAATGCGGGTTGCAATAACAAAATAAGTATGCCTGAGCCACCCGATACGCTTACCATGCCCGAGTTCTCGTATTCACCACTCAACGACAGTCAGCGCTCGAGAAAGAAAAAAGACGAAACACTGTACTGTAACCATTTATCATAAAACACTCGTGCCGGCAGCCCATCGACGCCATCAACAAACCGGTGGCACTAGACAGATAAGGACACGGCCACAAGCCACGGCCAAATAAACCCGTGAAAGGATATACTATCCGTTGAGCCGTTATGATGAATCGTTTCACTCGCCGTTACGACCCACAACAGTTGGGGTGTGTTTCTTATGGTTCGCACTTTGTTTCATCTTTCATTTCTTTCTTGGTGGTCGTCGTCGTTCTTTTTTTTTTCGATCTCACTTTCGTCACGGTAGGACACCGAAAACGTCACCCCATCGGCGACCAAGCGAGAGCCAAAGTCGGCGTGTGTCGCGGAGCGGTTCGGTGCCCAATTTGTACGCCGAAAAGCTGAGCGTACCGTTGCTTGGCTCCGGCTCACCCGCCAACATCCGGTCCGAGGCGGGTGGCCACCACCATCGGCACCATCGGGGCTCGCGAGTAAGCAGCATGGTACAGCGTTCGACGCGCGATCCAGCTGCCAGCGGGCTGCTGCATCCGGGGATGCTACAATTTCACCGACACGCCCTGTCGGTCGATGAACCGGAACCGTTGGCAAGGTATGTATGGGGGTTGTGGCAAAGTTTTATAAGACAGGCGTTACGGTTTCATGCCTTTTGTGGAGTAAATATTGAATTAGATGAAGCTTTCAGATAGTAATGAGATAATATAATTAGCCACGAGCCTATATGATGCCAATTTACCATTACGAATGATGTTATTAGTCTCGTAATTGAATATTTTAGTTGGGTGTTTTATTTAATTCTAAAATCCACAATATTTTTATTGGTAATAACTTGAGTTTTACTCATTTTTATGTTTCTGTTATTGACCGATAGAGGGCTTCCAGTATATAGTGCACTTTTTTCACTAGGTTCACTAGGAAAACGTAAGTGCATTAGATAGTTTCGAAGTGATATTCCTCATATTTTTGAAAATAATAATGTTTAATTAGCAGTACAAAGTATAACATTTATAATTGTTTTCAAAACAATTAAAAAAAAAACGCTGAAAGAAAACAGATCCTGAATATTTTTAAAATAATGAAGGATTTCTTGAAAAGATATTTAAGAAAAAATATAGAATCGCTTTTAAAAAATATTGGTCAAAAGGTGCTTCAAACAAGCGCTCCTAAAGTTATGTGAAAGGGCTTTTGTAGATCCTTTAGATAATTATTTTATTGTGATAAAAACATAAAGGAAAAAAGCAATAGATTCTATTTAAGAATATTCGTACTTTATACATTGACGGATAGAGGGCTTCTAGAATATTTGTGAACTGTTTTTCACTGGGTTCAGCCGTGTTTGAAATGTCTTAAATCATGTTGGTATGATGACAATAGAATGTTCTGGCTGTTAATAGTTTTTAGGGATAAACACTTATATTTGTCTTTTGAAAATTAATTATTAAGGCAGTACAAATAATCCCCAAAAAATTACTATCAAATTTAAAACGTATTAAAGTAAGTTAAATTCATAAAAAAAGGAAACGAGTCCCCATCCAACATTGTAAAATGGCCTAATTTCCACTGATTCGCATTTGAATACGAATCGAATTGAAGAAGCACTAATGGAAGTTTGCGAAATTCAATCAGACGCTGCAATTACTCACAGCTTATTGTAAGCTAGCCGAAATTGCTGACTCGTCATTAAAAATGCAATCAACTTACCCAGTTCCATCTTTTGCTTCCTTCTCTCCCTTCCCGGGCACCTGAACCCAAACGACGCCGACGACTAGGACACTCAATCAAGCCGGTTCGCACGGTTCGGTACAGTACGGGTACGGTGGCGAGATTGTCCCGGTGCACAAGCTGCGCGATCGCAACAAACGTTCGGATACTGCCCGCCGGCACGTTCTGTCGCGCCAGACCAAAATCGAAAAGGACGAATCGCTTGGCAGCCCCAAACATGGCCACATCAGCCGACGTGCCTCCACCGTGTCGAACACGTCCGTGTCGTCGAAGCTGAACCGTGGCAGCCGACGTGCCTCCACCATCTCCAAAACGCCAAGTGTCGATTCGCGTGGGGCAGCATCCACCATCGAAATCAACAGTCCGGACCGATCGCTGTTGCTCGGTTTGACGCCACCGCGGAAAGGCGGACCCATTTCGACACCGTCGGTCGAGAAGGAGTGCAGGTAGGTAGTAGTGCAGGTGGTGGTGTTGGTGTTATTTATATGGTTGTAGCACGTGCCTTTCGTGTGGCGGTCCCATTTCGCTGTATATTGCTTTTTTGTGGCTAGTTTAAGGTTATTTTTACTGTCCATACACACCAGTGGATGTGGGTTCAATAGTTTTGGGTGGTTTCGGAGCAACTATTTATACGTTTCTGTTTGGTGATTATATTTCGAATGTTTTTATTATTTTCTATCTTATTTACAATATATTTTATACCTGCATATTGTGCTTCTTTATATTTTGTATAAACTATACGAATAAAGATTCAAATGACAGTAAATTAGAAGCCATATCTATCCTATGTATTCACATGACTTTTATCACTTGTCAGACGATTTCAGAAGAATAGTAACCTTTAACACAACGAAAACATATAAAAAGACATTATTATCTATTGTTTCTACCACTTAATCAAAGCCAAAGACAACGTTATTCGATGATATGCCAGTTCCAGATCATGAATTCACACAGTTTGTATAATCCAACAAGAAAATCGTTAATTTGTCCATTGCCACAACTTGAAAACTACTTTAAATTGTGACAAAATATTTGCACTAATGGAAAGAAGAAGAGATAAACAAATTTTCATCATTTGAAGCTTATGCTTTCGTTACTTATAATAGTTTTATCTATCCCAAAATATAAAATTTCTTTTGTAAATTATGAATAGTTTGTTAGGTGCCGTATCAATGAGTTAAAATAGAATTGCTTAATAACAACGAGCAATGTTGTAAATTTTTATAATAGCCGGTTTGCTCGTGTTGAAGCTTAAAAGTGTAATAAAAATGTTCGAAAAGTACAAAAGATGTATGAAAATTAGTTTTTCTTATATTTTGATCTCTTTATGTTGACTAACGTATTTTTTTTAATGGATCTCTGAGCCAATTTCTTGACTGTTTCTGTACGTACACACGCACTTAAAGGGCTGGATACTTCTGTGTAGTCCGTTGGCTGTTACGATTTGTTCTGAACAATTTTATTCCTCACTTCCTTTATGAACGCACTCCCTAGTATCTGCGTTCTTGTATCCCGTCTCTAAGAGTGCTCTCTCGCAAACCCAGTATCTCAGTCCCCAAGCAAGAACCATTCACGGTGGCATCCGTAATGCCTACGTGCAGGCGCAACAGTTTTAATGATATTTTTATTTATTTCTTCAACTGAAGATCCTTAGCTATGTTTTACGAAATAAATTATAGCAATTCGTTGAATATCGGCCCCGAAATATCGTTTTTATGTATCATCTCATTAAATTGTATTCAATTACAATTGCGTTTTTGTAAAGAAACATCTTCAGTCAAAATAACTGCCATAAAGACACACCACGCCTTTATATAGAAATGCTAAATACAATACAATACAATGCATAGATAATACCTCGAGATAACATAAAGGCAACGAACGTGAAATTTGATTTAAATTTTAAGATGGCCAATTGTGAAGTTAACATCCAAATTGAATTATTGTAAGATTTGGTCAATTGCTAGTATTTGAACCAGGCAAATTGCTGTAAATTTAATTCTGAAACACGATTGTATTTTAAAAGCTCTTCCAGGAGTTAAAAATAATAATCCCATTAAAACGTTGTCGAGGCATCAAAAAGTTCATTAAGTAGTATATGGGTAAACATACAAGGTGTTGCCATTATTCTTTCTTTTACGTTTAAAATCCCAAAAGAAAATAACAATTCAGGTATGTTTAACAAAATCATGATTTTAACACAATTACTAAAGCGATGAATTTGATAAGAAAGTACACTGCCGCGCTAATAACTATAATTCGAATTATCAATTTGAAGAAAATGGCTTTTTCGGGAGGCTCTTCCCATTCCCACACACCCGAATCGACGAAATGGGTACAAAATTAATAGAACGTGAAACCATCAAACATGCATGATACTAATCATAGGTCATCGCTATCAACGGATCTAAAAGGAACAGCTACACCGCCCTCTGTTGAACAAGGGCTGCCCACAAACATTCAAATAGAAAACCCACGCATTTGGGCGGTTTTCTTTACCTTTGAACGCTTGTTCTTGTTTGAAACAAAGAGTCCTTATTTTCAATTTCTACCCGTACCGCCTGCAAACCAGTAACCCTAACGGGGCCGACAAAGTTCAATGTCTTCGAAACTGTGGTCGGTATTTTTCTTTCCAGGCATATCGATTACAAGCCTGACATTTAGGTTTGTTCTCATGTTTTTTTTTTCTGTTTTACTTCACGCATCTTTTCCTATCCCGCTCTAGCACCATAAAGTGCGTACTGTGGAAGCATTCCAGCACTCCTGCCAAAGACAAACAAAGCCCAACGAAATCGAGTTTCGTAGTTGACTGACCCGACGTTTTGCTTTTTCCCTTCTGGTATCCTTTGTTGTGATTTTGTTGCTTTCTTGCTGTTCCAGAATATCTGGGGTACTGTGGGGCTCTCGGTCGTTTTTCTGGGGTGGTCCGAAACTTGCCAACATTATAGAGTGGTAGCAAAATCACTTTCAGATTTATATTGCTTCCTGTCGACCAACATCACCACCGGGTATCGCCATAGCAACGGAAGGTTCGTAACGAAGCCACCAAAAACAAAAAAGCGACGCGCAACAGGATTGACAGCAGTGAAGTTCATTTTTCTCTCGTGCTTTCGATTGCGTTCGAATAATGTTGGGTGGTGTTTTTGTGACTTGTTTTGTGTGTTTCTTTTTTCGGTTTCCACTTCACCCACACGACACGACACGCTAAATTCCGTTCCGTCACGCAACGATGCTAATGACCGAATTATTATTACTCTTTCGTACTCCGGTTCTTTGTTTTACTCGCGTCCGAGCCGACTCTTAACATTTCCTGCCGTTTCCTTGCTTGACCGATCCGCGTACATTGGAAAGTGAATAATCATCTTTTTGTTCTATTTTCCCTTTTCCGATTTTCACCCCCATCAGGAGTCAGCTGTCAATTTGCTCCGAGCCGGCGGCGATCAGTCAGCGCAATCTTTCCTGTCAATCGAGCTTGGAACCGTGCGTACCAGAGGAGGAAAGTTCGCCCGAATACGAGCCAACGGGTGAAGAGACCAACGACAGTACGGCCGACAGTAAGAAAAAACACCCCACCCCAACCCGCACCGAACCACTGTCCGTTGCAAATCCACCCCTACGGCCGGACACGCTCCCGCTCACGGCGAAGGAATCGGATGCGGCCGGTGACCAACCGACAGCAGCTCGCCACCAGCAACCCAACCGACAGTTGCCCCTGTACCGGAGCAACTCGAGCAAAAGCTTCCGCAAACCGAAGCCAAAGGTGGCGAGCAAAAAGCTTAGCAACGAGTACGACCAGATCTACGTAATTAGTGCGGGCGGTGTGGCCGGGCCGGCGAACGGAAATGCGACCGGAAACAATCGTTATCCCAATTTCCAGCATCAGACGCGTCCGGCCGAGGATGACCATTACGATTCGATCGAGGTCATACACGAGCGGCGTAGCAAAAACTTTAGCAAGTTTAGCAGTGGCTCGGGGGCGCAAGATGAGTCCGGTGGGAGAGCCGATGGTACTGCAGCACCACCATATCTGGCAACTTCCGGTTCGATCGAGGGTGAGTACCGGAAGATGGGTTCGAACGTGATTAGCGTCGTGGCGGATATATCGCCGGCGCCCGTAAGCAATATCACTGCAGTGGAATCAACGCCGCAGCAGGAGTCCTGTGCTAAGGACGCATCTAGCAAACAGGATGAGTGTACCGGTGAAGGAAAACCCATTACAAACACCATCGAACGGTCGGTGGTAGAGGAGCAAATGGTCGATAACAGCAACTCGGCGATATCGCATTCGTTAGAAGATGCTGCGCTAAAGGAATCAGAGAGAAAAGACTCACACTAGGGTGGCCAATGGCTGGACATTGTGGTTGTCGAGTGGGTCGCTTCTTAACGGACTTGTGCTCACGGGAAAATAAGAGGAAGATGGGATGATAAAAACGATGTGTGCGAACAGACGATCGAAGTGTTGAAAAGTAGCTTTCAACATCAGTTAGCTGCCCGTTCGGTACCTTATCCGCTTCGTTGGAGCTAAAGGTGCACGCTCGAGAGCGCAGGTTTGTCGGCAACAAAAAATGTGAGAAAAAGTTCATTTCTGTCGAATGCAGTTACACCCTTTGGGGGAATTGGGTTCTGATGATGATGTCCTGTGCCCGATAGAGTCAATTGCATCACAGCAGCAAAAAGCAAATGGGAAAACGCTCTCCCAGCGGGGTTAGTAGTTTGTTTGTAAGAAAACTGAACAGGAAGGAACGTCGATTCGTTGCCTAAAGCAATGTCGGGTGCACATCTTTTCCTGCTTTAGGAAGATGGGATCTGCAGTGTCGTGACACACAAAATGCTAGAGTTGACAGTGAGCCGTTTGGTGCAGTTTTTCATTACACGAAAAAGGATGTGCCTGGAATTTCAATTTTGTTGGCGTCTGGTTTGGCAACCCGTTTTCTCGATTAGAGACACATCAAACAGGTTCGGTGTGTCATCAGGTAGCGTGAAATCGGTTTAAACTTTCTTATACTTTTACTTCAGTGATAGCAAATGCGCTGATCGTGGGATAGGTGCCCTGCTGGTAGTTTTGTTTTATTTACTTTAATTTTATATTCCGATTATGTTCCGTTTTCCGATTTTACATAGTATAGATTCACTCTGCACGAACATCTGCATTCATTCAGATTGCACGAACAAAAGTGCAAGTATTCTTGAGACAAAGTAAGCCTATCGAAAAAAGACCATTCTGAAGCACTTTTGCAACCTTTGGAAATCACAAAGAAACTTTCAAATTGAGGGTAACTCAATGAGAGACGATTTCTCAAACTAAATTCAACAAATTTCTTAAACTTAAGTGAGCTTAAGATCTTTTAAATCTGCAATATTTTTGAAACGTAAACGCCTCAAAAAGGCTTACTTTCGATCTCATTAAATTATTTTCCAAGACGTTATAAAGGTCGTCTTAACCCTTCTCTCTTAATGCTTGAGTTTGTACCTAAGTTATATTTAATCTAGAGAAAAGCAAGAACCAATGAAAATCTATTGTATGTAATGAATTTTGTTTAATCGTTTCTATAAATTACTTTATAAACCTTCAGTTGTAGTACATTTCAGGTGTCTTATTCATTTCTGTTGTAAGTCTTAAATAAGAAAAATACTTCTTCTGTATTTCGTTTCAAGTGTTCCTCATTTACTAAAGAATCCTAAACTAAAGTATGTATATTTTTTTTAATCATCCACGGAGAGTTAAATGAGGATCTCTCATCACATAAAAGAAGGTAAAAATATCGAGTGCAGACAAGGTTTTAATTGATTCCATCAGATAACTTGTCATTAATGTTGCGGCTTTATAATCTATGAAACATATGGAAAACATTTTGGTTATATTATATTGACTTAGTATTGAAAATTAACTTGATAAGCCCGGGCTACATGAAGCGCAAACATCAAGCGCAAACCTAAGCGTTGTGTCAAAATGCACTGAATTTTGTTGCGTTCCGTGTAGCCACGACATATTTGGGCTCGGGTTTGCGCTGACAATGGAACATGGTGTTCTTGAGGTCATGGCTACTCAACATGGCATGACCATGTGGATTATCACTGTCATTTGTTGTTTGTTCAGTTGCTTCCAGACATTGTGAAAGCAAACTATTATTAAATTGATTGATATTCCTGTAAAGCTTGATTCCATAATAATAATATTGATTTAATATCAAATATTTGCTAAAAAGCGAATAAAACCAGTAATTATCGGTGCTTACATCTTTCGATCGGCACAGGTATGGTTTGTTTACAAATGTTTGCTCTTGAAGACCTGTCAACCCATGTTTGCGCTCAAAGTTTATGCCTACCAAACCCAAAAATGAGTTTGACACAACGCTTGGGTTTGCGCTTGATGTTTGCGCTCCATGTAACCCGAGCTATAGACTTTGATATCTTTCCCCATATGGCTCAATATTTACTGATGCTTTGATAATTTAAATAGAATAGGAACTAAGTTAAAACAATTATGATATCGGAATTTCTAAGCAGCCAAGGCACGGAACCTGTGCCAGGAACATTTGTTTAACCTGTTTTACTTTTACTTTTTTTATTTTTGTCATTTATCATTAATTTTCCAAACATATTAAAGTATAACTTATTTAAAAATTCTGTTTGCTTAGATCAAAACAAGAATCTTTATATTGATTTTGTACCATTTGCAGATATAATTTCTATCCTTTTTTATCAGTACGCCAAGTCTTCCAAATGACACTAACGTTACCAAAACAAAACTTCTCCATCTGTTATAACCACAAACCATACACCACAAATGCTACATCTCATCACAAAAAACGAACATTTGTTCGTTGTAATCACCAGCATCACGCTTGACATAGTACCAATGAGGTGGCTGCTTTGCGATAACAGAAGCCAAAGCCAGAACCTTTTGCGAAAGTTTCGGACGCTTTTCTTTGTTACAATGAATCATCCATCATGTACGAACTTATCTGCGGGTCCATTTGCGTTTTGGGTTGATGGTGCCGGACGAGAAAGAGAGCAAAGCTTCCGGATTTCTTCAAGACGTTGCTCAACTGCTGACCAAGCTTACCAAAATCTGTACGGATGTGAAACGATGTTGGTCACGATTTATGGGTTGGAAATAGCTGAACTAACTTACTATCGCTATCTACCGATATGGTATCGAAAACATGCAATAGTTTCCACATGTTTTGGTCACAATGGAGGTCAAATGGTTAAATAAAGCTTTCCCACTGTGATGGTTCATTTTTTCCCAAACGTGTTTAAGCATGATTGGGACTGATTCAAGAGGGAAAAACAAACAGCAAAAAAATGGAAATAATGATATTGCGTCTGCTTTTCTCTTCCTCTAACAATAAAGCTCTGATGTGAAAGTTTTAATATGTTCCGTTGGGACAGATCACTCGTATGTGAACTTTCCTCCGGTCGGATGGATTGTATGGGATAGCTTTCGCTTAACTTTTCTAACCACCGAGGTCACCCATTTGGTAAGTGAGTTAATTTGTGTGGTTAGAGCAAGAGCTACCCATCATCGTTTGCTTGTCCCAAAGGGCTGTTGTTTTTGGTAAAATATTTCACTACAAAGACCAGAATTTCCATCTTTTATGTAGTTTTAGACATTTTTTCTCTATCTTTTATTACTTGAAGACAATTTTCGATTACTGGATCGAATCTAATTTTCATTTCCCCGAAGTTGCACATACCTAAGTCAATTATTTGAATAGGACGAATCAGCTCACATTACTACACCTTCCAGTGAGCTTCTTTTTTAAATTTCTTCCTTGGTACCAACTGTAATGTAAAACTGTATCATTCCTGCACACCAGCGCTCGGTAACAACTTGCAAACGAAACAAAAACCCCAAACAAAATTTCACTTCAAAGCTATCGAGCCAGAACCGATACGATTGGGTAAAAATGGCAGCTGGAAGTGTAATCGAAATTGGTATCTCTAGCCATGCGATGGTTGGATTCGTACAGCCAGGGTCGAGCTCGACGACAGCTACACACACGTACACGTACACAGCAAGCTGAGTGTTGTAAGTGATAAAAAACGTAACGAAAAAACACAGGAAAAAAAGCGATAAACTCAATATCAAACGAATGTTTACGTTCAAGCACAATCCACCATAAGAGGCGAAACAAAAACTTCCCAAATACTACCAGCACGAACGAAACAAACCAGCGGCGAAACCAGGTGGGGAGGTCAATTGCGAGTCAATGTCAAACGTGCGCAGCAGGGTTCTAAGAAAAGATTCCACCAAAACAAAACAAAAAAACCCCAAACTTTCACTGGAAAACTTGCGGCCAAAGGATGTAGGATACACAAGAGAAGTAAAGAAAGAAAAACTTTCATATGGGTCGAGCGTGTGCAAATTGGCTACGGCATAAAACTAACCGCACACTTCAATTTTGTTTTGGGGGTTTTGAGGAGAGGGCGAAGAAAAAAGAAAAATTCCAGAAAAAAAACCCGTAACAGCAGAAGTATAACAAAAAGGCAGCGAAAGCGACTAACCGCCATGTTTTGGGATAAAATCCGGTAAAGTAAAAATGAGAATATAATCACACGATGACGCGCCTCTTGCGTTGACGTTTGATGGTGCTGTGCAGGACGAGTGGTTGTATGGGTGCGCGTGAGAATTGATTAGCTGACGAGCGTTACAGTAAACTCGATGTACACGTAATTTTGCTTCGTTTAAGTGAGTGTTAGTTTGATTTGTCTTGTTACTTTTTTGATATTTATGGTGGATTGTGCTTGAACGTAAGATAAGTAGTGCATAAAGAAAAGGAAATGTAACGAACTGTTAGCTGCGCCTGTATAGTAATGTGCACACTTGCCTTCTCCGTTCCTTACTTTTGGTCCTAAAAACCAAGAGGAGCGTTTAACAACTACTTTCGTTCGATGTTACACCTGAAGCTAGGTTCCAATGAATAGTTAATGTTGGAATATTTACAACAGTTTACGTAAAGTTCGAACAGGGAGCACCAGAATTGATCACAATAGGTAACACCAAAAAGCTACAGGAACCATTGAAAAGAGTTTATTTACACCCGGTTATGGGTTGACCATCAGTTACCGTAGTCTGCTATCTATCTCTAGAAACACTCTAGAAAACATGCAATGAGCTTTCTCCATTTACACACACACACACCCACAGAGGTCTATTAGAAACACAAGCAGCTGCTCAAAATGGATCACCCATCACCACGTTACCCCCAGTTACATTAACT
>KZ061545.1:774749-788339 GCA_002091835.1 Anopheles maculatus | reverse complement strand
CGTTATGTTATATAGTGAATTAAACATTATCGTCCACTAGCTTTAAAGCGTCACAATCACATCCTTGAAATGCGCGATTTCAACCACTTCCATATAATTATTAAGCACATTCAACCTGCATTAAGATCTTCAAGCAATTTTACACGATTATGCAGGCCCGTCAAGGTTCAGTAAGGAACACACCACCCAGCCCAGGGAACCCCAGCGGAACTGTATGTGTAAAGGCTGCGTGTTCCCGGTGCTTAGCATTTGGGTCGATTCGACCGATTAATATCGCGCGTACAGTCGTCAACACTGAAACCATGAAAGCGACTTCCGCATAGCAAAGCCACAGCGAAGGAAACAACCAGAAAATACGATGCCACGTTTCTGGTGGATATCGATTTTCACCTTCGTGCACAAGCGCAGCCAAAATGCAAATGCGGGCTGCCCCAACGGGTTGTGAGATGCAGTGAACCACCTTTACGTGATCTTCGGGGCCCTTTTTTTCTCCTGTTGTTTGTTACCACTTTACGACCTTATACGGACAAGGTTAAGACGGAAAATTAAGTCGGTGTAAGGTATATAGTAAGGAGGAGTGAGAGGGAGAGTGAAATGCGTAGTGGAAAGGGTGGAATTAATGGTTTGCACGTGCATTGAAACTAATCCAAAATGCTCACCTTTCGCTGAACGTTGGCTATGAGTCAAAGGGTATACCATCGATACAGCAGGCACGAGGGTGTTCGTGCGATCTTTAAGGTGTTATGTGTGCAGAGGATGTTTAAAATTAATATAGAACAAACAGGTTTGACAAATGCATTTCTGATTTTATTTTTAATAATTTCCTTGTCTAGACTAAATATATACAATTCCTCTTTCATATTTCATTTGTTTTTAAAATTATTTTCACTCTGGAAGTTGGTATTAATTTATTTCTTAACCTTTTCTCTGGATCCTTTTGTTGTTTCTATAGCGATTTTATTGTTTTTATGGCGATGCAAATTCTCCTAAGGACATACTTACTTACTTATCAGGCACTACAAACGCGGTCTTGCACTGCTGATAAGATGATGGTCTAGCGCCATCTCAGCTTGGGTCTACCACGCCTCCTCTGTCCAGATGGACAGCCTAAAAGGACTTTGCGGGCTGGGTCGTCCGGTGCCATTCTCATGACATGCCCTGCCACGGAGTCTGGCGAGCCTAATTCGCTACACGTTGTTGGGATCACCGTACAGCTCATAGAACTCGTCAGTGTAGCGGCTCCTGAAATGTCCATACATACGGGGCCAAAAATCCTTCTATTCATGTTCCTTTCGAACGCGACTAAGAGGGTTTCATCAGTCTTGGATAAAGTTCATGTCTCAGAGGCGTATGCGAATACTGGGACTATAAAGGTTCTGTACAGTCCCAGCTTCGTCCGTCGCGACACGTATTTTGAATCTAAATTTAATACAATCTCTATAATATGTATGTGATATTTTCATAGTGTCGAATTTCGGACGTTTTCCGGACGATTCGACTCTCGGGAGGCAAAATATTAACACCTATGTGAGTTTGTGAAATAGGGTTCGAATTTATTGCCGCTTTTTACGTTTCCCGAGCTTTGTGTAAATGCTCGCTTCGGGCCCCTTTCTCCCCTATATATAATGTTTACGAAGCACAGCGCCACCTACTGTAAACACGGGGTACTGACCAGCCAGGCCAGTCAAATTTAATTTGACACATAAAGTCTGTAATAATCTGAGCTAGTTTTTTGTATGTGTTTTGACGTTTTGTTACTAGAAATGTGGCTTACTTTCCATACAAACTGACGACCAAAACCAGTCTACGCCAAGAGCTTAAGAGCACAAGCGCAGCCAAAATGCAAATGCGGGACGCCCCAACGGGTTGTGAGATGCAGTGAACCACCTTTACGTGATCTTTGAGGCCCTTTTTTTCTCCTGTTGTTTGTTACCACTTTACGACCTTATACGGACAAGGTTAAGACGGAAAATTAAGTCGGTGTAAGGTATATAGTAAGGAGGAGTGAGAGGGAGAGTGAAATGCGTAGTGGAAAGGGTGGAATTAATGGTTTGCACGTGCATTGAAACTAATCCAAAATGCTCACCTTTCGCTGAACGTTGGCTATGAGTCAAAGGGTATACCATCGATACAGCAGGCACGAGGCATTTCGTGCGATCTTTAAGGTGTTATGTGTGCAGAGGATGTTTAAAATTAATATAGAACAAACAGGTTTAACAAAATGCATTTCTGATTCTATTTGTAATAATTTCCGTGTCTAGACTAAATATATACAATTCTTCTTCCATATTTTAATTTGTTTTTTAATTATTTTCACTCTGGAAGTTGCTTTTTGGTATCTCAGCTTGGGTCTACCACGCCTCCTCTGTACATGTGGACAGCCTAAAAGGACTTTGCAGGCTGGGTCGTCCGCTGCCATTCTCATGACATGCCCTGCCACGGAGTCTGGCGAGCCTAATTCGCTACACGTTGTTGGGATCACCGTACAGCTCATAGAACTCGTCAGTGTAGCGGCTCCTGAAATGTCCATACATACGGGGCCAAAAATCCTTCTAGGCATGTTCCTTTGGAACGCGACTAAGAGGTTTTCATCAGTCTTGGATAAAGTTCATGTCTCAGAGGCGTATGCGAATACTGGGACTATAAAGGTTCTGTACAGTCCCAGCTTCGTCCGTCGCGACACGTATTTTGAATCTAAATTTAATACAATCTCTATAATATGTATGTGATATTTTCATAGTGTCGAATTTCGGACGTTTTCCGGACGATTCGACTCTCGGGAGGCAAAATATTAACACCTATGTGAGTTTGTGAAATAGGGTTCGAATTTATTGCCGCTTTTTACGTTTCCCGAGCTTTGTGTAAATGCTCGCTTCGGGCCCCTTTCTCCCCTATATATAATGTTTACGAAGCACAGCGCCACCTACTGTAAACACGGGGTACTGACCAGCCAGGCCAGTCAAATTTAATTTGACACATAAAGTCTGTAATAATCTGAGCTAGTTTTTTGTATGTGTTTTGACGTTTTGTTACTAGAAATGTGGCTTACTTTCCATACAAACTGACGACCAAAACCAGTCTACGCCAAGAGCTTAAGAATCTAGAAAAATTAAAATAATTAGACTCTAATAGATGTATTTGTTTTCGTTTTTTCTCGAGCTTCTTATTCTTTGGCAAGGTCAGCTCATATCGTCGATGCTTTAGAAATGTTAACAAAAGGTTGTAATAAAACATTACCCACAATTTTTTTTTTTATATCCGAGCAGGAGATCTTCATAGAGACCCATGGGACCACCGATTGGGTACTGCCGGATTCGTACCAACTAAAACCTCTTCGAGCCTTTCGCCAAACATTCCCAGATCACCAACGGGGGTATAACATTTTAAATGAATGGTAGAGACGATCTTTGTCATAGGCAACTCGTCACGGCGTCGCGATGTGACAGCTTGGTGAGGGTTGTCGGGCGTCTTAGCTTAACGATCACCGTTGATAACCGACGAGCTAATGAGACTCTTCCAGTTTCCAACGGTGATCTACTGCCTGTCGCGGTAGCCTGGTCACGGAGATCATAGCCGCCGCTACAGTATGAAACCGGGATCACCATTAATGATATGGTTCTCCCGGCTACCATCTTGCTGAGCCCCAGTCTCAGTCGTACCTCTGTCGATGCGAATACGTCGCTGTTGCATGCGGGTAAGGATACGTCTCACGGCGACGAAGCGAGGGCACTCAAAAATCACGTGCTCTGGTGTCTCTCTCAGCTCGGGACACTCCGGACAGTGTGCCTCCTGAATGAGGTTCATCCGCTCAAGGTGATCTTGGAAGAAGCCGTGTCCTGTCATCAGTTGTGTTGTGAAGAACCTACAAAAGAGCTTATATTGTCTACAGATACATAATTCTATATACACAATTCTACATGTATAGCCTTATGCTAGAATCCTCAAAAATCTATAATTCCCTAACGATATGCATGTTTGTGACATGCTTAGCGAACTAACTATCAAAACAGTATGAACGATTCGGGTTTGAGAAATAGTTTACCTATTTTTGTTAAAATGCTGTGAATGCTCGACTGATTGACATAAAGTGGCTTAAAATATGCAGATTTTCAAGCTTTCATGAAGTCTGCAAACGGATGCTCACAAGACCTGGTGCGGGGCCCGTTCCTTAGGAACTGCCTTTTTTTTACTGACTAAAATCTTGACCAGCCTTTGTCTAATATTTCCATGTTTAGGTAGGGTATTACTTCAGAAATGAAAGGTATAGACGTTTTATATCTTGGTTAAGATAGTCTGGCGGATTAGCTTGACAATCACCGCTGGTTTCTGAGAGAACTAGTGAGATACTTCCAGCATCCAAAAGTGATCTACTGCCTGCAACGGTAGCACACTACTTCATTCGCTACAGTCAGATTTTCAAGCTTAAGTTATCATATACTCCTCTGATAGTATCCTCTGTACCATATTGATTAGTTTGTTTAAACATTCATGCCTCTACCCTAGGATCAAATTTATTGAAACTTTTTAGTAAATTCATGACATTGAAGCAACAATAAACATTCCTTACAGCAATTTTATTTGGCTTCCTTTTGTATCTATATTCGTACAAAAGTTTAACCATGAGTTATATTTGCGCATCACCAAAAGAAAAACTTTGTCTTTCAAAATCCAGTCCATACAAACACAAACGACCCTTTAACAAAGGCGAGATACCCAACCAAAAAGCCACCCATTTTATATTCTTGAACTTTTTGTGAAGAACCTACAAAAGAGCTTATATTGTCTACAGATACATAATTCTATATACACAATTCTACATGTATAGCCTTATGCTAGAATCCTCAAAAATCTATAATTCCCTAACGATATGCATGTTTGTGACATGCTTAGCGAACTAACTATCAAAACAGTATGAACGATTCGGGTTTGAGAAATAGTTTACCTATTTTTGTTAAAATGCTGTGAATGCTCGACTGATTGACATAAAGTGGCTTAAAATATGCAGATTTTCAAGCTTTCATGAAGTCTGCAAACGGATGCTCACAAGACCTGGTGCGGGGCCCGTTCCTTAGGAACTGCCTTTTTTTTACTGACTAAAATCTTGACCAGCCTTTGTCTAATATTTCCATGTTTAGGTAGGGTATTACTTCAGAAATGAAAGGTATAGACGTTTTATATCTTGGTTAAGATAGTCTGGCGGATTAGCTTGACAATCACCGCTGGTTTCTGAGAGAACTAGTGAGATACTTCCAGCATCCAAAAGTGATCTACTGCCTGCAACGGTAGCACACTACTCCATTCGCTACAGTCAGAGTTTCAAGCTTAAGTTATCATATACTCCTCTGATAGTATCCTCTGTACCATATTGATTAGTTTGTTTAAACATTCATGCCTCTACCCTAGGATCAAATTTATTGAAACTTTTTAGTAAATTCATGACATTGAAGCAACAATAAACATTCCTTACAGCAATTTTATTTGGCTTCCTTTTGTATCTATATTCGTACAAAAGTTTAACCATGAGTTATATTTGCGCATCACCAAAAGAAAAACTTTGTCTTTCAAAATCCAGTCCATACAAACACAAACGACCCTTTAACAAAGGCGAGATACCCAACCAAAAAGCCACCCATTTTATATTCTTGAACTTTTGCTATTTTAAAAGTTTCCATGCGGATATGCCCGTTTTTCTATAACCATTCAAATATCACCACACCCATACCCATTCGGATCCGGTTCGGTTGCATCCATGATTAAAAATACACGAAACTAAACGATAAAAAACTTTGGCTTCCACCGTTCCACGGCCAAGGTAAGTGGGGGCTCGGATCGGTAAAGCCGAACAAGAAACAATAAAAATATTCTTCCTGCCTGCTTCCCGTCGCTGCGCTGGTACCGTGTGGAATTTTTGCCAAGTTCCAGCAACCGATCGTGCACCATGAATGTGTACGGAAATAGCGGCCAAACTATTACGCCATGTCCGGAGGGGGTTATAGAGACTGGGACGATGAAGACGACGGCAACGACGACGTAATAGGTTAAATGTCTAGCGTACATTTGTTAACATCAATTTATGTCGCTTCGTCCGAAACAAGACAAACGCTACGGGTATGTCCTGTCCATTGTTTCTGGCGTGCAGTAATGACGAAGAAACGTCGTTGAACATAAGGAATCCTAGACGAACATAGGACGGTTGCATTCGTTTATTGTGGTGGTGTTTGGGATGCGGTCGTACAAGTTGACCTTGCTTGTATATTTAAAGATCATTTTGTTTACTGCTTCTTTTTATTTTAAAGCGTAATTATTTACCAGTTAAGAACGCTGCACAGGGATACATAAAATGCAACCTAGTTTTTTTTTGGTGAAACTATAACTAATGAACTTCGTTCTACCCCCTATTCTCAGCATAAACTCAATCAAAATCGTAAATTGCGGTCAATCCAACACCCTTCATGTTCGTTCTAGGTTGGTGGCAAAATAAATGAAGGTAAATCATCATTTCGTTTTTTTCTCATTCTTTCTCTGTTTCATTGCAAGGGTTCTCCAACCCTTGGTGGTCTCTCTCTCTCTCTCTCTCTCTCTCTCTCTCTCTCTCTCTCTCTCTCTCTCTCTCTCTGTTTCATTGCAAGGGTTCTCCAACCCTTGGTGGGGCCAATTATTTTCCACTTTTGAAAACCAAACACGGTGGTAATGCTTCGTGCATTGGGGATGATTTATTACAAACCATCAAATTGTGACACAATTCCACCAGCTCATTTTTATACCACTACAATGACAGAAAAGGGACAACATTTTGCGACTTTTGTGCTTGGCAAAGAGGCAGAGCTGTTGTGGAGCTAGATTAGAAACAATAACTGAAGCAAAAACCAAAATAGATGAGAATGAATGACGAAAATTGGTTTTTCATATCGAAGGATGTACGTAGAAAGTATAATCTCACAGCTGTCAGAAATGCTGCTGCAACAGCTGTTGCCTGTTGGATCGAACTTTCTGCAAACTGTTTCTTTGCTAGAGATGGAAGTGATAGAACTTAATTGAGTATAAAAATAAACAATAAGGAAGAAGAATTTAAACAAAACTCGTTCTTCGTTTCAATTACTGTTTATAATATAAATTTACCTAATTTTATACCATGACTTTACAATATTCGACCATCCATTTACATAGCTGTCAAAATAGACGATCTAATTTTGTGTATAAATAGATAACTAAGAGCTCAAAATGAATATCACGATGAAAGTGTAGAAAAATCCTACCAAACAAAAAAAATCATTTTGATTCATTTCGACCAAATTTCGCCGCAAATGACGCGTGAAAATTAAGCCACCTTTCAGTCACTGCTTCCCAAAACATTCATCATTGACTACGTCGAAAACGGTTAGACAGCAACATTGCCAAACCAACCGAAAAGTGAGGCTCGTTCTACCCAAAAGCTATTAATTGCGTCACGTTCGGTTGCGAAACGCTTTCCGTATGTACATGCCCGCCATACGCTCGGTGTAAGCTTTTTTCCGCGTGCTTAATGCCTAATTAAAGTCCATTTGTAAGACCACACAAAGCGAAAGGGAGGCCGCTACGTTTTCTGCCGATGTCTGTTCCCAGGATTGTCCCCGTTTTCACAGACCCGGTTTTGTGTACTGGTCGGGTAGGTTGTGTGAGTGTATGGAGACGATGCTATTAACCACAAACCTACAAATACAACCCCAAAACGTTGGTGCTTTACGAACTTCCACCGTGCAGCGTTCGGACATTATGTGCCTAATCGTGTGTCTTGAACCCCTTTCTCGTACCCTACCCTTTCGTTTACCGTCCAAAAAATCACTCACTCAACGGGCAGTCCCTCGGTTTTGGGCTTACCCATGACTCGGGTGTTCGTTCCCGGTTCTATATAAAAGACACACTCCTGCTCCAACAACCACAATCGTTGGACGGGAAAATGTAGGTCTATCATGAGAGCAGCAATCCGGTTGCATGTGTGAGTGTGTGTTTGTGTGCTGGAACGGACGCGTAAGCTGCCGATGTGAAATTGCTTCCAAGGAATCAACATGTCACGGGTAGTACAGCAGTAGTACACCTGCTTGACTTTCAAAGCGAACGTTTTGCGATTCGTCCGCTAATTTCGTCCACAGCGCGTGGAGAGTGAGAAACGTACAACTGGCAGCTTATGGTCGGCAACATCGCCGAAAATCAGACCTGCCTAAGACATATTCACGAACAGCGGTTAATGTTCAACGTAACCCTTAAGGGGATATTTTTGATCAAAGGGTAAACAGAAGACGATAATAAAAAACTTCATTTCATTTTACTTTGACACATTTTGCACTGAAGGAATTAAAGTTTGTCTAATCAAAACATTATGTATTGATCATTTTATTTGAGAACAATCAAACAGTAATACAAGATATAAAATTATGTTTGAAGTTAAAAAGGCAGACTCTGAACAACTTATTGGCCTTCAGTTTTCATGATCACAAGGAGCCCTAGAAGCATAATAGAGAATCAGAAACACAAGTGATTGTAAAAGAAAAAAGTGATAAAATAAAGAGAATGAGAGATAAGTAAATTTAAACCATTGTCATGATAAAAACAGAAAAAATTGTCCTTCTCAGGATACTCACCATAACTGGGCTCTTTATTAACGAGTAGAAAATTGAAGGCAAGTCAATGGTTAACTTTTTCACAATAACTCAACGTTATGGTTGCAGCACTCACAACACTGTGTCCTATCTCGCTTTTGTACTCTACAAAGCACATCACAGAAGAACATTTTTGGTTACATGTTAAACTGTCAAATTATTCTTAATCATTTCTCAGCTCCATTTGCACCAAATACATTTGTTGAGAAACATTCTCGATTTTCAAACCCTTGAGAAAGTGAGTGCCGAGATCATGTTGTCAAACTACTTTTTTTCATTTATTTATAGAGGCTTTGGGTCTTAGAGACCTCATTCGCCTCATTCGCCTCACAAAATGTGTTGTCAAACTACTGTACTAGTGATATGGTTAATAGAAGCGCCAGTTCCTAACTAGAAGAGAATGATATGAAATCTCAAGCGAATTGTGTTCCAGTGAGGTGGATTGACGGGCGGTCCGGTGACAGAGGTGATAGATGCGCCGCTTTTCACACGGAAGGACCGGGTTTTAAATCCCATCCGGACCGCCTAGCCCGTATGCAGGACTGACTATCTAGCTACGGATAAAACCAAGTCATAGAAATCTAGAAGAAAGCAGGCCAAGGCCTTCTGAGGCTTTAGTGCCAGAGAAAAAGAAGAAGAAGAAGAAGAAGAGGTGGATAGACTATCCTACTAAGGATAATTTAATTCTAAAAATAAATAAAATTTTAATCTGAACTCTGAACAGTCAGTACAATGTAAGTCTTTAAATGACTGTGAGTTATATGGATATGGCATAATATAAGCCTGATCTTATGTGTTTAATTTAGCTATATTTAAAATACTCACCAACAGTTTTACTATTAGTAGCTAATATTACATTAGTAATAGCCCTTTATATTGCACAATAGATAAATGTAGTAAATATAATAAACTTAAAAAACCCATATACCCTTATAAGTCCAATTAAAAACGTCGTATATAAACGTGTATAAAGTAAATGGAATAAATAACTGTCTCAAACTAATCACGTATTGAAATTATATTTATTTTAAAATGTATCAACATCTAAAACTGGTTTGAATACACTGCATTCAAGGGTTACGGGAAAAGTGGTAGTACCCACACAGCGGGAAAGCAACGATGAAAAGGGAAACGGTACACGGTACATTATAATTACATGATTGGCTTGTAACACTAGCCTGCTACAGGATAAGCCATACGTCTACCAGCGAAACAACACACTCATACAATCACACGCCACAAGTTTTTTTTCCACCCAGACGCCAGACGTAACCAAACAAGTTGAGACCCCAACGTTGAGGCTTAAAATAGACCTCGCTTTGCAACAGGATAGCGCACAGAAATCACACACAGAAAAAACCCCTTTTAGCTGCTTGCACCAACACACATAAAATGCTTCAAACACAGCTACAACATGATGACCAGCGCACTTTTTGTGTGTGTGTAGAGAGAGACCCCGTAGCTTAGGCTGAAGGTCTGGAAGCGGTCGAAGTCTTGGGAGAAAAACTTTTTCCCATAGGAAGGAACCCATGGAAGGGGCACTGATGGAAACTAAATCGAACACGCAAAGCATTCGTTGGTAGAAACCGCTTGCGTTTTTTGGTACGCCTTGGAACACGGCCGAGGTCTGGACTTTGGTCAGTTTTGTTGTGACCGTCAGACGGGACGGTAATAGGTACAACCAGCGTACAAAGACCTCCGACAACTTTGAGCCGTTGTGCAAAAAAGTGTAACTTGTGAATCAATCTTAGTAAAGTGGAATTTTCAGTGAACCCGAATGGTGTGCACATTAAACGAATCAACGAAAGTAAAATAATCAATTACGAGTGAGGAAAAACAGTGTAGACAAAGAGATTACAACAGTGACAAACGGTGACTTTTTGGTAAACTGATTACGGTGATCCTTAATTGAAAAGTTGAAGCCAAAAGTTTTCCCTACCCCACCGTCGAACGCCAAAAGTCATAGAAATCTAGAAGAAAGCAGGCCAAGGCCTTCTGAGGCTTTAGTGCCAGAGAAAAAGAAGAAGAAGAAGAAGAAGAGGTGGATAGACTATCCTACTAAGGATAATTTAATTCTAAAATAAATAAAATTTTAATCTGAACTCTGAACAGTCAGTACAATGTAAGTCTTTACATGACTGTGAGTTATATGGATAAGGCATAATATAAGCCTGATCTGATGTGTTTAGTTTAGCTATATTTAAAATACTCACCAAGAGTTTTATTATTAGTAGATAATATTACATTAGTAGTAGCCCCTAATATTATACAATAGATAAATGTAGTAAATATAATAAACGTAAAAAACTATATGGGTTTATGGGCCCTTATAAGTCCAATTAAAAACGTCGTATATCATGGTTTGCTTACGGCAGTTACTTCTATAAAAACATAAAATGCAAATATAAAATATAAATAAAATGATTAGATAAATTGTTACCTTTTACATACTAAATATTCATTTGGTAACGTAAAAGTGAATAGAAATAAAAAAGGAATTTGGGTGAATATCTGTCTCAAACTAAATATTTATTGAAATTATATTTATTTTAAAATGTATCAACATCTAAAACTGGTTTGAATACACTGCATTCAAGGGTTACGGGAAAAGTGGTAGAACCCACACAGCGGGAAAGCAACGATGAAAAGGGAAACGGTACACGGTACATTATAATTACATGATTGGCTTGTAACACTAGCCTGCTACAGGATAAGCCATACGTCTACCAGCGAAACAACACACTCATACAATCACACGCCACAAGTTTTTTTTCCACCCAGACGCCAGACGTAACCAAACAAGTTGAGACCCCAACGTTGAGGCTTAAAATAGACCTCGCTTTGCAACAGGATAGCGCACAGAAATCACACACAGAAAAAACCCCTTTTAGCTGCTTGCACCAACACACATAAAATGCTTCAAACACAGCTACAACATGATGACCAGCGCACTTTTTGTGTGTGTGTAGAGAGAGACCCCGTAGCTTAGGCTGAAGGTCTGGAAGCGGTCGAAGTCTTGGGAGAAAAACTTTTTCCCATAGGAAGGAACCCATGGAAGGGGCACTGATGGAAACTAAATCGAACACGCAAAGCATTCGTTGGTAGAAACCGCTTGCGTTTTTTGGTACGCCTTGGAACACGGCCGAGGTCTGGACTTTGGTCAGTTTTGTTGTGACCGTCAGACGGGACGGTAATAGGTACAACCAGCGTACAAAGACCTCCGACAACTTTGAGCCGTTGTGCAAAAAAGTGTAACTTGTGAATCAATCTTAGTAAAGTGGAATTTTCAGTGAACCCGAATGGTGGGCACATTAAACGAATCAACGAAAGTGAAATAATCAATTACGAGTGAGGAAAAACAGTGTAGACAAAGAGATTACAACAGTGACAAACGGTGACTTTTTGGTAAACTAATTACGGTGATCCTTAATTGAAAAGTTGAAGCCAAAAGTTTTCCCTACCCCACCGTCGAACGCTAAGTCGAAGCGAAAAAGGTAATGGCACCACCAAATCTGGGTTACTAACACATCCCCAAACTACCCTCACGCTTCAAGCCCTCCGGGCATTAACAGGACAGGACGCGATGAGGTCGGGAACCAATTTTCGTTCGCGACGCGAGTTTTCGTTTTGTGTAAAATGGTGTACTTTACATCCTTTCGGTTTGCTTTTTTGGGTCACCGATACCACTACCGCGCTGTGTTTGACCTAAATCAGAACGGGTCCAAAGTTTTCATTTGCATTCCGGGATCGGGCAAAGCGAGGCCCATTGATTACTTTCTGGAGGCTGAATAGGAAAATGAACGGCTTTTTATTGTCCAAAAATTATACACCACTGGTGCGGGTTAAACCGTACAGCACTTGTGTGGGGAAATATTTCATTTAACCATCAACACCATTAACTATTACCATAATGTATCTAAACTACGGAATCCGTAAAGATAGTGAACGTCCAGCGCAATAACGGTACCGAACGGCCTAACGGTTTGTTGGTTGGGCTAATTTATTGGGCGGAAGGTTGTGATTTAATTCGCGTCCATTCACGGCAGCAAAATATGTGGTTTGGCAGTAAAAGTGCTGTGCATTATTTATAACTTCATGTTTAATTGAAACAGTGCGGAAATGTGTACGGGCAGTGTACATGAAACGAATGACATAAATAATGGTGAAGCTTTTCATCATTTTGATGTTATAAAGTAATTATGGGTTACGTGTTTTTTGTGTTGCAAATATTATTTATTTATTTATTTCATCCATAATGACGGCTTAACGCCGTATTGTCATCACCATGTGTGATGATTGATAATACAAAGATAACAATAGAGTAACAAGGCATTTCCTCCTTGTTTTTTGCCTTATACCGGGCATGCTCGGTGGTGGAAGAATGATGGGGGTTAGGGGTCCAGGTCTATTGTTTTTTTTTTGTTGTGTGGTTGTTTTGTAGGCTGTATGTTTCGGTCGCTGTTTCTATTGGATGTTTGTAGTACGCTGGTTCTATGGCAGGTGCTTCATTCGTACACCTAGGTTGTGCTTCATCCTTCCTACTAGCGGGGATGGACTATAACAAAAC
Organism: Anopheles maculatus; assembly: GCA_002091835.1. Lineage (NCBI taxonomy): Eukaryota > Metazoa > Arthropoda > Insecta > Diptera > Culicidae > Anopheles > Anopheles maculatus. The sequence goes on along the minus strand of KZ061545.1, from coordinate 775,136 downwards.
GAAAAGAAACAAAAAGTAAACAACTAGACAGAACAAACGATTATTTGGCTGCGTCCAGTGTTCAACAAGCAGCCCAGCAGAGACAGTCCCAGCTCGACCATGTCAGCATCGAACACAAAAATGATCGGCAAGTCTCATCCCGCAGCAGCAAAGGTAGCTCCACTACTCTCGAGACTTAACCCACCGACCACCCTCGAATCCAAAACCAACACGGCCAAACTCGTCGTGTCACCGCTGGACTGGTATAGAGAACACTGTCACAGCCAAACTAGCCTGCCTCCTTTGTACAACAACGTTGACGTTGCGCGCGAATGGTATTGCTGCGTCAACAGATCACCCGTATCTTCTACAAAAACAAAAAACAAAAAAAAAAATAAACACTTAAGA
>KZ061545.1:746875-772976 GCA_002091835.1 Anopheles maculatus | reverse complement strand
GTTGGGAAAGCTAGGCTTTCCAAAGGAGCTTCGGCCCGAGGAGATCGCTTCTTCTTGGGCTGCTTCCTGGCAGTTTGGGGAGCGGGAATAGGAGGATCAGCGTCGCGTGTCGGGACTGAGGAAACTTTAGCGTGACGCTGTGGTGCCATCGGTTTCTTTATCGCTTTGAGGACCTTCCTCTGTACCTTTTTATATGGCACTCTCTGGACCTTTACTGGTCTCAATGGCACCTGTTCGAGTGCTGTCGGGCCGGACTCACCATTTGCAGATGTACCCAAAACTGCAAAAGGGTTCGATGCTGATGCTCCTTTGAGAGCATCACTGTAGGAGCCGCGTGCCCTTTCAGCTACTGTCTTCGTCTGCTCCTTCTGCAGTTTCCGATACACCGGGCATAAGGCTACCTCATGCCACTCCTCCCGACAATGCGAGCATTTCTGGGATGGGGCTTTGCACTCCTCGGTAGCATGCGCCCCTCTGCATTTACCGCAGCACGATTTACGGGTGCAAAACGGTTCGGCATGTCCAATCCGACTGCACTTTGCACAAGTGGCCACCCTTGGCACGTATGGCCGGTCAATGGGGATCCGGAGACCCTCAAGAATGAGGGCCTGCGGAAGCACCGTACCCTCAAACGTAATCCGGATTGAGGAGGTTGGGACATATTTCTTTTCATCACAATTTGAGGTGTCGAGCTTAAAAAGCTTTTTCGCCTCTAAAACTTTCACCTTTGGAGTGTCCGGGGCAAGAAAAGCACCCACTCCAAATTTAACAACATCCTCCTCCGGATATTCAAAATCCAGAATTACGCCGGACACTTCAACCAGACTACCGGGGATATAAACCCGGTAGTGCTCCGTGTAATCTGGATCAGCCGCAATGACATTGGCTTGCGCCCGGTCCTTAGCGGTGACCCTGATCTTGTTCGGGCGCATCCGAAACACATCGGTAACGCCCGGGTACTTTTTAAATATCGAAGCCGCGATCGTCCTTACGTCTAGCTGTTTGGTCCGCGGCATAAAATAGACCATCGGCTTACCCTCCCACGACGGCGGGTATGCACGCGCACGATGGTCTGAAACATTTTCAGAGTTTTTTGCCAGCGGGGCACTAGTTGCCAGCGGGGCACTGTTCGTCAGCGGGGCACTACATGCGGCCTTAGAAGTGGAAGGCCTTTCTTCTAAGGCCACCTTTTTGGTGGCTGGTGCGGCTTTAGGGCGGCCAGGCTTTCGCTTGGCCTCCCTACAGGGCTCAATCTCCCGATCGGAGTCGGAAGAGTCCCGCTCTACCCCCATGGTAGAGCCCGAGACAACGGTACGGAAAGGTAAATAAACACTTACCGTGGCACACGGTGCACAAATAAACACACACGCTCACACACACTGGACAGGCTACTACCGAAGCTCGATGCGATAACGTTGCGGAGATACGCTTGCTTATCGCACCGGTCAACAGGTACACACACTCACGACACTAAAAACAAACGTCGATCGCCACTCGATCGATATTGTTAACGGCACAATCTCCGATACGAATATCGGAGAAAGACGAAAACACCGATTAGTACGATACGGGTATTCGCATCGACTACGCAATCGCACTCGAGCACAATGACCACGTTCTGCTGTACACAAAGGATCCGATTGGCGCTTCCGAACAAAACACGTCCTTTCGCATCGGAAGCTGGAGGCAGACTGATGTGTTGCAAATAATCAAAATACTTTTTGCTGCAATAAACCATCCAACTCCAGGGAATTAAATTAAGTTGGAGAATTTTCTTATCCATAGGCTTCATTACTACGATGCTTGAAGTCATGTAGTATTATTTTGAAAAGTAAAACAAATTTGTAAATTAATCTGTCATTGTTAAACGATCTTTAACTGCTTAAATCATGATTTACATTTACTCATAATACGAGATTCTTTTAATAAAGCAAAGATTTCTTCTCTTTACACTTGAATTGTGGTAGAGGATTGCCATTTTCTTAAATCGTGCTGATAATGCCTGTCACTCTTGCTATTTGTTATTGACAAAACCTATGTAACAACTAACGATCCTTTTGTTATTGCTTTGACAAGACATACAGTGACGAACAGAAGAATAAGTGAACCTAATTTTGTACAAGTCAGGAATTAATGCCAATCTTCAACGTATCAACTTAAGCAATGTTGTGTTAAAATCAGTAAATGAAAAGTGGAAAGAAAGGGAACGATAAAGGTGACTAGATTGCTGTAACAAGTACGAATAGAAATTAAAAAAAGTAGGAAAGAGTAGGAAAATGGTAGAGAGACAACATTGACAGATCATTCTTCAAATTTAATTTTTAAATTATACTAATTTTTTAAATAAATTTTTATTCCAATAATTATGCCATAAATTTGATATAGGCTTTTTCTGGATTTGAATTTAGGTAGCCTAAAGATTGTTGACAATATTCCATGACCATCACCGTCTCAAGTATAATTGGTTTTGTTCCAAGGTTTTTTGACGCTTTCTCTGCTTTATTGTTATTAAGTCCCACAGCTGTTTTATTGCACTTCCCTGATAGGTTTAAGTTTATTTCTTTCTTTTTTATCCCTTTAGGACGACTGAGACAAATTACTTAATTTTTTTGATTATAAAATATTCTGAAACTCCAATTTATACCTTATGTTATTTTTTATCAATCTCCTTGTGATGAATTAGTTTTGTGATTTTTTATCACATAATTATGACCAGGCTTTAATGTCTTAGATGTTTGTTTTATTGTAAAAAGCAAACAGATATTTCGAAACATAATAAGATAAGGAATATTATGCAACTGATAAAAACGTGTTATTCTTCCTACTGGAGACGTGTTATTCAAACAAAAATAACATGAAAATCATCAATAAATCAATAAATAATAATTTTTATAACTGTTATTATTATCGACAGTATTTTTTCTAATGCGGATAAAATGGTGATTTTGATAACAAAAAACTTGACTATAATGGTTAAAGTTAAAATAACATGCATTTATTTCCTTTTTTGTGTGATCCATTTATCTCGAATGGAATAGAAAAAAACGTTTTTCCTTACCAGAAATTCAATCCCATTACAACAACGGCATCTATCAATTCCCATCACTTACGTAGAAATCTCCATCAGTAAAAGTACACCATCGTACCTATACTTTAAGTAATGGTGAAACCAAAGAAACGCAAACTTTAGGTAACATTCAATTCCGATCAATCAACAAACTCCTTACAAACTTTATCGCCACTTTTAGCACTGCACCGAACGTACATTAATGATTGTTTTTTCCCTCTTCTCGTTTTTTCAATTCACTGTCCTGTACATTTCCATCACAAACTTTGGCATGAACTGATTCCAAATATGCTCTCGTGTCTTTTACAGCAACCAACAGAAAAGACGGAAAACTTTACGGCCACGTGTTTCACCATCATCCCAAGCAGTCCAGACAGATTTCGGGGCTAGTGTTGCCAGAACAGTGCCAGCATACCGTGTGCAGAAATCGTGTGAAGTGTAGCCTTTAATGGTCCCCTGAGAACCGTAACGTACTGAATGACTCTGTCCAAAAACAACACAAAGCCCTCTTTAGCGAACAGTTTCTTAACGGTTACTTAGTGGTCGACTAGCTTTTAGTGGCATTTGTGCAGTGGCATCAATTAGAGGATTCAACTCTACGCGCAAAACTTTAGCCGAATGTGAAATTGAAATTTTCGGTTGCATCCTTAACTTTACTGCTGAAGAGAAAATCAATCTGCCGGTGCATCTCACAAAACGTCCGACCGAGATCCACCGGTGCGGCAGTAATTGAAGACAATTAGTTAAGTCAACGGCTTCGCAATCGCCTTCGTTATCCGCCTGTCCGTTACGTTTGGGAGGAGTTTGTTAAAAGGAGCAAACTTTCATCGGGGCTAAAGTGCAGTGCAATTTATCAGTGCTCCCCATCGCCTCATATTCCGAGCGGTCAGAGTGAGAGAGTGTGTGTGGGTGTGTATGCTTTTCGAGGTGATAGAGTAAACACGGTCCTCTTGTAGTACGTGATCTTCGCGAGGCAAAGGCAACGATGGGTTGTGCAAGCAGTTCCCCGTTAATCAATGGCGGTGGTCCCGGCGGTGTCATCGAGACGGCGAAAGAAGCGGCCACCAAAACCGCCAACGATGTGCTTCATGCCGGTGAAGCGGCGATCAATGGTAAGCAAGCGCAGTAATTATGGCACTCAATGCCAAGTGTGAATTGTGCTGGGGTGGAGCTAGCTTTTTGGCTGCTGAAGGGTTTAGTTTTGAAGGAGAGCAAATTGTTCCATGTTTGCTTTGTTTGCTAATACTATAGAAACTGAGAAAGCTAATTAAACATTTGATCTAAAGAGTAACGTACACAACGTAGAAGATACATATGGTCTGATTTTGGTTAATTCAATTTGGATATCTGATTCATTCAGCTGTTGAAGAATTATGCTTGTTTGTTTTTATTATGACCTAGATTCTTGAAATAAATAAATTGAACTAAACATTATGAGGCCGATTTACGGGAATAAGGGTTAAAACAAAAAGCTTTCTATATTATATTTGATGATACTCTCACACTCATCAAACGTCATCGAACTTTTTGATAATTTTTGATCGCACTCTATCATAATTTGAAAAGTTTGAAGAAAACATAACAGATGCGAAGGATAGATAGTCAAGATATTTGTCCTCCATGTTTATTCTGATCTCCAACTTAATGGGTTACTTTTGCGACTTATCTCGTTGATTCCTAACCACGTTCTCTCTTCTATCGCGCTACTCTACAGCCCTTAGTTCTGCTCTGGGTGTCTGTGGTGATGACTTTGGATAATCATCCTTTTTTGTATCAGTTTATCACAAATATTTTTTACACAACCATGTGTAGCTTGCCTTTACATAAAAATCTACTTAAATTCGTTCTCCTTCTTGGCATGTAATTTCTGACTTAATCGACTAAATGTTCGTAGTCTCTATCGAAAACTATATTAAAACTTTTTCTTTCACATGGCCTTGGGTTGTTTGTGACATCTTAGACTTAGTGGTTCAAATGGAATATGGTACTAATCCTTTCCTGCCAGTAGCCGGTGCCAATACGGTTGTGCCAGCTGTTCATAAGTTCAAACATTCCTGCAAATTTTATATTTTGTTTTGAGCAATATCTGTAAATCTAATCTTGAGAAGTATCCAGAAATGGCAGGAACATTATAAGTTCATGTAGAACTTTTTATGAATATTGCACTAATAATTCAAAATTACCTTAGAAGCATATGATTGTATTTATGAGTATATGAGGTGTTCTAAATTTGTTGCTTTGGTCTTATACAAACGGCCAAAGATCTCTTATACTCAAAGAATACATAATTGGATTAGACTTTTTATCTGGATAAACAAAGCTCCACTAAAACATAATTAGTTTTTAGAACAATTCTTACATAGCATGGGAATCCTGAAGGTGATTGATCTTACCGAGTTGTAGCTTTTACTCCGACCAGTATGCAATAACATTCGACGATTTGGTTCAATTAGGTTAAAAAATTTGGAACAACTCATACAAAATAATCCAGTTTTAAGCTTTCATAAGGCTCAATCAGTGCGAAACACAGTACACATACTATTTTTTCTTGTTTGCTTCCATCACACAATACCCGATAGTAACGTTTCCCGATCAGTTTGATGAGGTCTGTGGGCTGTACAAACAATCTATCCCTTTCGAGGCCATTCGACAGTGGACCTCCCCACTCGTAACGTAACGTTTTACTTTTCAAACATTCTGGCAGCGTGTTGACTGACACGGCTATTTATACACGCCCCATTGATCAACAAAAACCCCCGAAGGATGGATATGACCATGGCGCTACTACTACCACTATCCATTGTTAGCCTAGCCACTCAATTTAACAGCATTCAGTGCCAGCCTTCTGCAAACGCCAATTCTATTCCACCAGAACCCAGCATGGGTGCATCATTACTGGCAATAAACTCTATTACACTACCAGACACCAGGCGTCTCCATTTCATCGGCATGCCCCCATCATCAAACACCGGGCGTCTCCATCGTTCGATCGATAGTGATTTTTCAAACCTTCCTCCGCCCGTGTTCGCTGTGTGTAAATGGTCTACACACACACACAATACGTTTGCTAAATGGATTGATTAGAATGCTGTTGATTGGCCCCGGTGGGATAATCCAGTAGCGTTCGGAGGAGAGGGAAACGTTTTTTGGAACCGTTTCTTTTCTGGATGATTTGTATCTCAAATAACAAACAACATGGTTTTTCACAACAAACCCAAACAACCACCCAACGGCTTTAGAAAAGGTCAACGATTTTGGGTGTTAGCTAGCTCCACACCACTCAAGTGAATCGTGCCAAATCAACGAATTTTCACTTTGCCACTGCCTAACGTACCCATCATAAAGCGTTTTCTAGCGTGTGCGGAGGAAAAGCTTCAAGCTCGTCGCTCTTCCCACTGTCGGCGTCCAGGTGATGGGGTCGTTTCACCATAGAAAAATTCCCATTCAGCTTCGTGTGGCTTAATGTTGCTTACATTCCATTTTCGGTACCGCCGTAAGCTAACCATCAATCTAAGCATCGATGCATATCTTAATTTTATTCATGGCTTGATTTGTACACGCTACCCGGTATCGTTTCGGGTACTCGGAGCAACATTTCACAGTTTCACGTTTGATTTTAAATATTTTTGGGGTTTTTCTTTTTCGCTTTGTTTTTTAGTTCTTTTGCACCTCAAAGGCTACGATCGGAGCAGTTCCACTGTCACGATAGCGCGAGGCTCCCTGAATGTCTATACTTAGCTCGGTGTTGCGGTGCTCATTGAAGAGGAATACTTTTGATGTATGGGTTTTATCAGTTTAAGGCCTTGTTTATCAAAAGAAGTTCCTTGCAGCGAATTTTAAACAGCGTTTATTAGTTTTAAATAAGAATTTTCCCTTCGAAGAACTTCGTGGAGGTGAATATCGATCAAAAAAAGCTTTTCATCTAGTATCACGAAATACATAAATAGTACCACTAAGCGTTAAACACGAGACATAATAATTCATTGCCCTTTTAACAATGACCAATGTTGAAGCAACTAACTAGCTTAGTAAAGGTTCACAATCGTCACCAATCTTCAGCTTAAATACAAAACAAAAACCGCTCCATTAACGTGCTTTTCGAAGTCGTATGCCATTCCACACAATTACTATTTGTTGTCGTTGATTCTATTCCGTTTTTTTTGCTTTTTTTTCACCCTCAAAAGCAAACAAAAGCACCAAGCACACCCTATGACATTTTGGCCATCCCTTTGAAGTGGCTCTTTCCCGTTTCGGGGGTTTTCTTTAAATAAAGTCCCAAAATATAAAGCATAAAAGTCACTGGCACTGGCAAAAGGTATCAAAAATCACCCTAGAGCACAAACACACGTGGTAGTCGCTTCACATTTCATGCCATTTCTTAAAACCTTGACAAAGACGAAAAATCATGAATAATTAATGAGCTTCCTTCAATATTGGTTGTTGTTTCCGTTCGGTTTCCTTTTTTACCATACCTTCAGTTTTGATGTTTTGTTTTCCTTGGAATTGTTCAAATTTTCCTTTACTTCGCCTTTCCGACTTTTCTCGCTTTCCGATTGTTTTTTTTTTTCATGTTCAGTTTTTGTTTTGCTTCCTCCTCGACGACGACACTTTTGCTGTGGACCATGCTGTGGCTCGTTTACCAATTTCCTTCCGGTTGTCGCTATGCCTCGAGCCGAAAAGACAGCATCGATTTCACGTGTTTCGTTTGTTGATTCGGTTTTTGTTTTGTTTTGCTTCTGTTTGATGAATCTCTTTCGCTTCGTACCGTCCAGTCTGGAGGCGCGTAAATTGTGTGCTTTTCGTGTGTTGTTATGTGTGTGTGTATGTGTTTTTGTTTTATTTTTCATGTTTGTTTTTCACCTGCCGGCTCAATACATTTCGGAGGTTTTTGTAGCTGTTGAGGTTGACCAACTGTTCAGTTCAAGCAAACCCTCGTTAAAGTTCAAGGACAGGATCAGTCTTGCGATGTTTTCAATTCAAATGAAGTTGTTTGCTTCGTTTTCTTGCAGAGTATCTGTAACTAAATGTCATTGAATTGACCATTTCTCAATTGAACACTTTGAGGAGCTGGCTTCTGCTCATTTACCAATATGTATTTACTTTTCTTTTACATTTTCTTTAACAATGCATTTCCATTTAAAGAAGCAGTTATTAATTTAAAATTGCTTCACTACTGTGTATTGATTTTCTTTTCAATTTGATGCTATCATTTCTCATTTTGCTGGCAGCTGTTAAGTAAAAGTCCCAAGTTATGATACCCACTAAATAATTCCACTAACACTTTATGCCACTTCTTTATCATTTTCCCTACACACACACACAAACACCACTCGCTCGATGTTGTCCCTGAAAATTCACCCTTTATACTTAATTTTACCCTTGCCTTCAAGTACAATAAATAAACAATGAGGCCACTGAAACACAACAAGTGAACCGCAATCCCGTCCCGTCCTACTAACGTCAAGGAAAAGAGGGATAATGCGTTGAGAAGAAGAAATAGATAAACCAACACATAATGGAATTATCGCACGGGTTTGTGCCCACCGAGACACGAAGACCGGTAATTGAATTTTGTGTGGCCTTGCCTGGGGCGAGTTAAGTGTTTGAAATATGCAAGACGTTACTTTCAACACCTCTCGCTGATGATCGACACACGCAAGAAAGGAAAGGAAAAAGATGAAACCGCTGTCCCCTATTCCGAGGGTCCAATTAAGAGTAGATTGCGGTATTGCGATGAAAAGATCTGTGAAGGCTCGAAAGCATAAATTCGGTTGATGTCAGAAAATGGTTGACGAGACAGTTTTCAACCCTTAAAAGTAATGGCCACACTTTCCCGAGACACGCGCCACCATGAAAAGCCATTAATAGGTATTGATCGATCGAAACACACCAGACGCTTACTAACTTCACGTCGCTTCGGAATTACCTAACCACACGCCTTATAGAACACCTGAGACACGTGTTCCTTATGCATGTTTTAGGTACGACTCGCCTTATGCTTTCACTGTCGATGACCTTTCAGGCGCGATGTTGACGAATATCCTTGTCACAGGTCAAGGTAGTTCAATACACTTCAACTATCCCAAAAACTGGGTCCAACAGTAGCAATATACTACCATTGCGTTGCCTCAATTTGACACAACCGTCGAGGAAGTGGTTTCAATTTTAATGATCTGGGTTTGACAGCAGCTTGTGGCGTTGACAAATTAGGTGTGACAGTATCAGAGAAATAATCTCTTCCATTTTTGATTTGCTCATATTTTAACAAGCAGGATCTATGTTAACTGTTTATATTTGATCATTAAAGTAGGTATAAGTCTAGAGCAAGAGTTGTGGTGCTCCAATCTATTTTCTGAGGTTGTGTAAATAAGATGACGTTTCAATTAGTTGGTTTGTAACTGACTGTTTGATAGCTACAATAACACGTAGCTTTGTTTAAAAAGCACATTTAATCCGCTATAAACCACTTTGGACAGAATGAGGAGTTATTTCTAATAACTCCACTATAACTAGACTTCGTTCCCGAGCCGTCGAATCGTTGAGCATTAATTGAGGATTTTGGTTAACATTATCACAAATTGCTTGAGCTTTTCGTCATTTAAATTGAAATTAAAGAGCCAGTTTGACGTTTCGGTAGAAATGGACTATAATGAGTAACATGCCGATTAATTCCGGATTAAATAAAAAAAAAAGGTCTATAAAGAGTCGTTATTAAGATTTTACATCTCTAGTACAGTTGACGTAACTTACTAGCATCTTGATGAACCAGTTACCCCATAATGAGATTGGGAACGTTACATTGTTGTTGGCATGTGCACATTGGGCATTTGGGGTAAATGCTCCAAAAGAATCCAAATTAAGCTTGCATGAAACTAAACACAGTTTACAACACTAGAGGCTGAAACTAAAGAAAATCCCTTTTTCCCTTCTTTGTTTAAAAATTATAAGCTTTCAAAGTTTAAACAATGAAAACTCTTGTAGCTTTTTAAAGATTTTTTTTCCAATTTCAGATTTCGCAACTTCTGAAATTCTTTACCGATTTTGATATAAATTACCAGTTCAAAATGAAAAGTAATTGTAAATTATATAAAATAATCATGGAACAAGGAACAGATTAAGGAACAGCCATAAGCGTCAACAAAAACATTGATAACAATCCTTGCATTGTCCTGACTTATTGACGAATTTTGACAGATTTCAAGGACCTTTTAGAACTACATTTAACTGTAATTTACTACTTATTTCATGTAAAGAACTGAGACACCACATTTGAAGTTATTTATTATAAAAAATTTGAAACTTCTAACAAAAATTAAAGCATCCGAAAACAAGTACTGACCTAGAAACATTTAAAGTTTAGGATAAAACTTCAAAATCTAAAGATAAATTCAGAGTTTAAAGTATCTGTGGTATTCTTCTTCTTCTTTGGCACTACAACCTCGTGAGGTCTTGGCCTGCCAGCTATTATTGCTAGCTTTCTGTGACTAAGTGTTACCCGTAGCTGGATAGTCAGTCCTGCGTCGTATTACGTATTTACTGCGTCGTATCTGTCGTATTACTATTTGTATAATTATGAAGCATCGAGAATTTCATTACTAAAGTTGTGTGTTTTTAAACCTTATTTGTAAATTGAAACATAATTTTCATCATTTTCTTCAAATGTTATGTTCTTTTTTCAGTTGTTTTACGCACCTTTCTGTTTCACTATTTCACAAACTTCAAATAGCTGAATTCCGACATTTGTTCAAAAATGCTCACTGTGCTGTGGTGGTATATTTACCGTCCATTTATTGCTACCGAGTTCCTTTAAATGGGCCCTTCAATCGGCGTACGAAAAGAAAAACCGAACCAAGGTCAACAATGTTTTTAATGAGCAAAAACTTACGCTCCGGGAGCTTGTGCCTAACGGAAGATGCTTAAAGAACTCTTTTTCGGACTGACAAAATAAATTTATTGCATGACGAAATATTAATTATTAAATTTTACTATTAAAATTATAATTTGTAACCGATGTGTTGTATATTCTCAACAAACACTTTCCTAGACTTACTTCTGTCATTCCATATGCGAGTCAATTTAAATTAAAATTACTCTTAAACTTTTTTTAATGCCAAACTTTGTTAAACAAGAAAGAAAAACAAACAAAATTCATAAAAAGCTTTTCTTCCAAAAAAAAAACACACGCCCCTCAATGGTACGAACTCAATAATGCCACCGCTTTCATGTTTTCATGCTTAAAGCAACCGCAAATCGTCCTCCCGGATACCAAAACCAGACACCGGCATTTACCGGCATACACCGGCGCTGTGGCTTTTACAAAACCGGTTGCTTTTGTGACGGTGGTGTTTTTTTCGCTCTATTTAAAAAAAACGAATTCTCTAGCCGGAGCTCGTTATAGTTGGCAAAAATGCATACAAAGTTAACGGTGCAGTGCAAAACGCAAAAAATGAAGTTTTCCCGGCATGTTTTTCCTTCTTTCACCCATACGACTCGTGAACGTTCGCCCGTTTTCAAGCTGGTTGAATGTTAATTAATGTAATACACATTTTCGTCCCCACTTTTTTTTGTTGTTGAAAAGCTTCGGTAAGGGGCTCTGCGCCAAACCGTAAGGACCAACGTAACAATGCACTCTCTTAAGAATTTCTTTCTATACTTGCAACGAGGTACTTTCTCGTGCGTGAACTCGAGGTACTGTGAGAACGGAATGAAAGCAAAAAGCCGGCATAGATTTATGCATATCCTTTCACTTCAGCATGTGTTGCGCTTTCGCCCTCTCGATGACGAGCGTAAGCAGACAGGTTACTTATTTATGGCATCCGGGTTCTACGGTGCCATTTGAGGTTGTGTTTCGGACGATTGAATCGGAATCCAATTTCTATTTTCAAATCGAAACTACTGCCGCAATGTATGTACGTGAACGAGGCCCTATAATGAACGCTTATAAGCAATGACCCTTTATTCTCCCCTGTTAATCCAGTTTATCTATTTCTGCTTCCGGTTTTTGCAGACGTCGGCGAACACGTGAAGGAAGCGGTCCAAAACGTTACACACGAGATCGAAAACGTGCTGGGCGGCAAAAAGGACAAGTCCGATCACGTCAACGAAGACGACCAACCGGCCGCAGCGAACGGACACGACGATGCAGACAATCCGGACTATCAGATCATACGGTTGAAGGGCTCGAAGCAGAACAGCGTGGAGGAGACGGAAAAGATGGAAAACATGAAGAATGACCTGCTCACCAAGGCGCAAAGCTTCGGCGACGATACGGACCGGATGGCGGACGATCTGATGAAGGAAACGGAGGACCTGATGCGGGACGCGGAGACCGGCATCGCTCACCACGAGATGACGACGCGCATCACCTCGTCCGAGGACGGTACGATCGAGATACTTAACCTGGAAGGTAATGCACCGAAGTCTCCAAACCATTCGATTGACAGTTTGCAAACTACTTCACCAGAGCCCGAGATCGAACGGATACTGGCCGGTGCCGGGACGGACGATGGACCTGCGCCCGACTCCCCGAAGGCAACGCTCAACACACTGTCTGTTCCCGCCACCAAGGACGACGCGATGCCGATGGACCCGATGCTACCGGCTGTGGACAAAGCGGACGTGTGAGTACGGTAGCGACACCAGCGCTCCACGGTTACCATCGCCTTCACAGACACACACACATACAAAAACACACACACAGAGTCACCACCAATTTATCCTTATCTTCACGCATCCTTTCATCGTGAAACACAACTTTGAGTCTAACTTTGTACATCACTCATTAATCTTAAATCTTCTTCTCACAAAATTCATAAAAAGCTCATTTAGCATTTATGTACATTTAAGGCGAATAATTGGAAACAACCTTTTTTTCAAAAGTTTGTAATTTCAGTTAGATGTACACGACGATTTATCTCGGCAGCATCATACTCTACCATCCATTTATGTATACTCGGTGTACTTATTGTTGCATTACATTTCTACAATAGCCATTACCATTAACGCGCCCGATTCATGCTCAGACAAAACAACAGTTTCACCTGAAATTTATTGTAAATAACTTTTTTCTCGGTGTAAGTATTTGTAAAAAGAAATGTTTGAAAATAAATGTACCATTACTATGATAGAACTAAATAAACTTTCGTTTCGTTCGGGCTGTGTACAAGTGCCGGGGAAATGGATGACGATCGGGATGGAAAAAATGTATTTTAATAAACCTGTGTGGTCAGCTTTTGAATTTACTAATTTGTATTCGATGTGTGCTGATATTGCTACAATATATTGTAAATTATATGATTTGTAATAGTGCTAATGTAAATTCATACTATTTTTCATGAAATTTCAGGATTTTTTGGGTGATTACAAGCGGCATGTGTACGTCAAGCTTAGTAGATGACATGACAATTGCAGAATATTTTAGCACAAAAGACTCTTCATGTTGAGTACAGAATTTGGTACAAAAATTCCATATTGTGGTGTAGATAACAAAAAAAAAGATTTAATTTTTACCTAAATCGAATCAGAATGTCTTGGAATTGATATGATGGTCGGTTTTCTTGGATTAAGCATGACATCGAGTTCTGTCTTATCGAGTAAAACTATTCTGCGATTGAAAAGCAATCTAGTAAGTTTAATTAAGTACACATACTGCTTTTACGTACCATCTTATTGTGGTGAAGCTACCTACACCTACCGCCTTTGTCATTTCAGTTGATGATTTTTTTCTTATCTACTTTGTTTATGGTTCTTTGTTTCTATTTATATTCCTGTTTTTTTTTTCTTAATTCAAACTTTGTTTAATAAAAAGTCAGTAGTGTTCTAAATTATTTTATCTATTATTTAATCAAATAACTATCTACCATTTCTATACGCAATGAACATTGGAATTATCAAAAATGTATAAAGTAAAACAAATGTACAATTATCTCAACTAAATACTAATGTAAAAGATATTAATATTTAATATTAGCAGAAGTTTTTCAATTATTTAAAAATATCTAACCATAAGTTCGTTTGAAGTTATAAAAAAAATTTACAAACATACTAAAAATAATTAAATAGTTACATATATTTGCATAAGCATAGAAATTGTCTGAGCCTCGAAAAAATTGAAATTAAAATTGAACTACAACCTTGAGATATCTTGGTCTGTCATTTCTACTCGAAGCTGCATAGTCTGTTCTGTGTGCGAGGAAATCGTCTTATAAAGAAGTGTAATATTAATTCTACACGATGAACTACGTATTTTAAGTATTTTGTATTCAATGATTTTAGCTCTAATTTTAAACAAACATCATAACACCTGTTACCTGTATGTTAAAGCGATCGTATTGATTATTTTAAAAAAGTGTTAAATATTAAAGGTATCGATAATGTACCCAAAAGGAAACAAATGTGATTTTATGATTTTATAATGATTTTAGCTCTAAACTTGTACAAACATCATGAAAGCCGTTCGCTGTATTTTAAAGCGGATCGTATTGATCATTAAAACAAAGCGTTAAGTATAGAAGGTAACGATAATGCATCCAAAAAGACATAAATGTACAATTGTAAACAATATGCCTCGTCGTTTTTCCTTATTTTACTGTAATGAAGAAATAGCTTATTTTAACGAGTGAATTACGACATAGCCTCCATGTGTAAAGGATATAAATAACTTATATATTCCTGTAATTTAAGCTCTCAACTCAAACATAAAAAAAAACTTTTCCATTACCACACCAACAAATTATCTCATAAAGGTGACCTCATTCAATTCACCATCGAGTGGATCAGCTAACCTACCACCCCACAACGTGTTCCTCTCCCTTCCAAATGCATGATTAATGGTCTTATCACATTTCTTTCCCTCTACGTTCGCCGATGCGGAACGCGTAACTTTCACTTCTCCAACACACAAAAAACCCTCCCTCAACCCTCCCTGCGCCTCATCATTTCTACTTACCTTCACGGTACAGACAGCAGGACACAACAATTCAACCCACCTCACAGCCATCGATCGATCGTGAATCGGTGACCAGCAGTGAAGAGCACTTCCGTATGGAGGTCCTAAAAGCGACGTCCACGCACACACCGGGCCGAACAGTAGAACGCCGGCCGACGAACGCCAACCGTCCTCCGCCACCCTCAACTTCAGCCGCCGACCGGGTACAGCGTTTCATTTTCAAACTTAACTCCATCATCCTAAGCGACATCGAGGAACGGGTGGACGAGGACGGAAGCATCGTGCGGCAGCTCGAGCGCAACCCAGACCGTGTGGTTGAACTGCTCAGCAAATCTTCCCTCGACAACAGTGACAACGATGACGACGGTGTTGCGAAAACGAATGGGACAAACGCTCGAAAAGGACGTCGAAAAATGCCCAACGGTATACGTAGACAGCAGTCGATTTCAGTTGACGAAACCACAGACCTGGACCCGTCCGAGCGCACCAAAACGCATCCCAACGACCCACTAAACGAAGAATTGGACCAGGAACAGATGGTGTTGCTACGAGACATCCCGCCCGCAGTGAGGCTGAGAGCACTGATGCGTTTTAAATCGTTCGACGGATCCGACCGAAGCATGCCGACGGAACGCAAGGGTCGACGGCGAATGAAATCCCTCGACACGATTGATGCCAACGAGGAGGAAGAGGAGGAAGGGGAGGAAGGGAAAGAAGCGGACAGCAATACTTTTAACGATGTGCCGTACGATCCGGAAGAGGAGGAACGCATCTGCTCGGAACTTCTCGAGGAGCTACGGCAACTCGAGCAGGCGGATCGAAACGACGTCCAACCTGTGGCCGACAATGAGCCTCGGAACGTCCGGCAAACGGCAGACACCGAGCAATCGATTACCCATAACGATGATGACCATAAAACTGCCTGGGAGAAGCTGCAGGACTATCTGCAACGGGTCCCGAAACGGCGGGACAGTAATTACGATCTTTTCTACGAGAGTGACGAGGACACGCTCAAGACACTGTTCAAGCGTCACAAGTTGAAGCTACTGTTTCACTACAGTGACAGCTCGAGCGAAGCCTCCGACGACACGCTGTGATGCAGTGAAGGGTGCACTTTTGATGTGTTCGGATACTTCGGCGCATTCAGGGCTGTGTCATATGCACCAGCACCAGAAGTAGTAGCCAAAGTTTTATGCACTCTCTTCCGCTCATTTCCTCGCGCTGCTTGTGTGGGGGAAAATGTACTCGTGTCAAAAAAACATGCAACGTGAACATCATTGCATAATAAACTAGCGCTGCTTGCCGTCAATTATGAAGGTCGCGTAACTTTAGTGTCGAACGTATAGAAACAATAAATTAACCAGACATCGTGTGTCTGTTGGAAACTGACAAGAGAGTTTTTAAAATTGGTCATTATTAAAATCGTTTACTCGTTTACCATTGAGCGATTAATCGATGATCTTTTGACAAAAGTAAGTATCTCCAATAAAGCTAGCAGTTGCTCACTCTTGGTATCAGGATTATTGGTCGACGGAGTTGTTAAGCAGCTAATAATCTTGTCGTATGAAGGATCTCTGCAACCACGTCGTGAAACCACGTAGTGTAACAGTCTTGTGAATTTCAGCTTTTCATCTGTTCATACTTCACCTAGTTTTAATTGTTTTCTTCTAACTCTTAACTTTGATGCGTTGATTGTGGATCCTACTTTCCTTACTCTTTTCGGACGATAAATTGTAGCCACGATTACTAACCCTTACTCCTAATCCCAGTGGTGGATCAAACGGTGGGCGAAGTAGGCGTCCGCCTAGGCCCCCGCCGTTTGGGCCGCCCCGAAAATTGAGCAAAAACATAAAGTAAAGAAACGAACGCATGACCGAACAATCCATATTTCGTTGATATTTCCCGAGGCTTACCTACAAACTTATCAGGCGCTACAACAAGACCTCGGAGTATTGGCCTGTTGCAACAATCCTCGATACCGCTCACGGTCTTACGCCTGCCTATCTAATATTTTCTATATTTCTCAACTTAATTTGGTTCTACCACGCCTCCTTTGTCCATGTGGACGGCTTAAAAATGCTTTAAAGGCTGTGTCGTCCGGTGCCATTCTCATGACAGGACCAGCCAACCGGAGCTTGGCAAGTCTAATGCGCTACACGATGGTGAGGTCACCGTACAGCTTGTAGGGCTCGACTTTGTAATGGCTATCGTCCTTCCACACATACGGGGCCAATAATCGTGAATCGTCAGCTTTGGGCAGAGTCCATGTCTCAGAGGCATAATGTGAGTACTGGGACTCTACAAACTCTAAACAATTGTAGTTTTATCAATCAACTGTAGCTTAACTTATGTTTCAACGTTCCAGTGCGTATTGTTGATGTCTTCGATGCTCGTGCCAAGTACTTGTTATCTTGTTACAACAGATTTTGTTGCTTGTAAGCGATACGTGTGATGCGCCGCATGAAGAATTCAGACCATTGCTAACTAATTTTGTTGCCAACTAAACCAATAATTGATGAAGGTAGGCATTTAGCGGGTTTTGTACCTAACAGTTCTGTCCTCACCACCTCGCCAAGAGTCAGATATAAGTAAAATAAAGCAGAATTTGTCACTAAGATGCTAAAGTGGATCAAACAAGGGACATACTGAGGGAGAACTTTGGCACAAAACGTAATTGAGAAGGAACTAAGGTTGGTAGGATTGAATATTAACTTATAGCATGAGAGATATTGAGCAACTTTTTTAAGAAGAGACTTCATCAGTAGTCTACATAGTCGGTGAAGTAATTTAAAACTTAATATCTAGAGAGAATGTTAATTAAAAGCTTATATATTACAATCATATCACCAAAACGCTTGTTAGCGCTCTCATCTTAATAAATTGTGATAAAATTCGCATAAAAGAAAACCCCAAATCTCCAATTGAATTTGTTTACCATTTATTACGGCTATGCTAAACCAAAAATGAGATTAGCTCCCCTGTTGCCAATCGACGACGTTTGATATAAATTCTGCATTCCACAGCGCTGTACGGCGCAAGGTGCGGAAACGGTAACCGTAACCACAAACCCCATTAGCGCTCACCGGATAGATCTCAGCTGCAACCATCGCTTGCCGCTGCTTTACATTTTCGAGTCTAGTCATTCGGAAATGTTTACCACGGCACCGGTCAGTGCGATCGCCTCTATCTCCACGGCAGCACCGAGCGGCAACTTGACGCCTCCGTAACACGTTCGGGCCGGGAAACCGCTGCTGAACACTAAAATAAAAAGAAACCCCCAAAAAGTGAACACAAAATCCAACCAGCTTGTGATGGAAAACATCATTTATGATTTGGTTTTTCGATTAGCATCGAAAACATTATTATCATAGCTCTCAGCTGTGTGTGAGCGCGCAGATTGTGGACCATGCTAAAAGGTTGCGATGGGAAGTGCCCAGAAGAACGGTACCCAAGAGAGCAAGAGGCATTTAACACAAACAACAACTCGACACGCTTATCATCATCACACCACCCTCTCTCTGCTGTACTGCAACCCTCCTTCCCTCCCTTACCTTTCTTGTACTCGTCGTTCACGGTGGCGTAATCGTTCATATCACCCAGCAGGACGGTCGTTTTGACAACCTTATCAATGCCCGATCCCGCCTCTGCCAGCAGGTTGGTCAAATGTTCTAGCGCTTTGGCCGTTTGTGCTGCTGCACCGCCCGGTACCAGCTTGAGCGTATCCAGCTCCATGCCAAGCACACCGGAACAGTACACCGTGCGGTCAGCCACGATGGCTTGGCTGAAATGTGGCGAGAAAACAAAAGACCATTAATCCTCTACCGGCCACGGTTGTTGCTACCGTCGAATGTTTTAGCGGTGTCCGGTCGATTGCGATGGCAAACAGGAAACCACTCTTCCTACATTCTAAATCGCATACGTACTTGTACGGGGCCAGCGCTTTCGGACACTTCTTGGTGGAGATCACTTTGCGCACGATCGATGACATGTTGGGTGGTACGGTGATTTTACTCTAGAGCGGTAGACTGAATGCGGCTGCTGCACTGGCACGAATGATGAACGACGGCAAATGGGAGTTTGAGATACGGTCGCGGTACCAAAATCGCGGTTGTTAATCAGTTGTTGATGTTGTCATGTGCAAGCCGCTGAAGTGAGCTGCGTTTTGTTTGTACAGGGGTAGTCGTATCGGTTTCAATAGAGTGATTTGATCATTTTTTATGTAAATGAAAGTACGTGATAAATAGAGTGGAAAGCACCGTTATCAGTTTTACTAATCAAATAATTTCTAACGCCATATTCAACCGATCTAGAAATACAATAAG
The DNA here is from genome assembly GCA_002091835.1 of Anopheles maculatus. Taxonomy (NCBI): domain Eukaryota; kingdom Metazoa; phylum Arthropoda; class Insecta; order Diptera; family Culicidae; genus Anopheles; species Anopheles maculatus. The sequence goes on along the minus strand of KZ061545.1, from coordinate 753,640 downwards.
AATTAAACACGAGGATCGCGTCAGCTCCAACAAAAACCCCTGTAGACTTTGGATTTATTTGCTTCTTCTTTTGCCTTCTACTTTCTTCACTGCTTTCGATCGATCGACTGGAATGTTTGTGCAAGTGTTTGTGAACTTGAAAACCGGCTTAGCTGATTGCATACATTAAGGGGGGCCAAAAGATCAAACCGACTGAAGAAAGACTCAACTAACAATGTTGTCTTCTTTCTTCATAACGCTATTTTCACAATATTTTCTTCAAATTTCTTAACACACGGAAACGGATCAATTTATCCCATCGCAAAGCTTAAGAAACCATTTATTGCTATCAAAGCTTGTTTATATAAAATTCAAAAGGAAAGAACAGAATGAAGTAAACTTTAAGCCTCGCTTGGTGATAGATTTAAACATACGTGGAACTCGTAAATAATTTACCTTAATAATCTCAGTTTTCAACCGATACACTTCCTTGGTTGTGGAACAGCACTAATACAGCTGTTCAGCCGAGGAAGTTTTGGGGTAACACTTTCAGGGAGCAACGTATTGTTGGTGTGATTGACCGTGTTAGTATGTTATTAACATAATAAACTTATAAATCCTACAGTACCCGTACCGATCCTTTAATTAATACTGACAAAAATACTGCTATACCTATTTGCGTTACAAAAATAGACTAACTTTGCTAACCAGCAGCCTTATGGCAGATGCCTAATACCTTGTCCATGACTGTCTTAGATAATAGATGTTCACTTTAATTCAGCTCCTTACCATCCTTAATAATCAGTTATGCAATCTCCAGGTTGTTTACAGAATGAATCGATAAGCTACTTCTATTGGTCACTGATGAAGGTCGCTCATTTGAGAGTCTCTTTGATGCGCGAAACAGTGCAAATATTGTTGAAAAGCGAGGTTAATTTTTCATTTTGTTTGATTGTCACATACACAGTAAGTTTCGTATAACGTTCTTCAATTTGTTTAGGATATTTTTTCAGACGAATATTCTGAACTCGGTTTGCTCATCAATTTTCCTACAATGTTATCATCTTTCTCTATTAGAGAGCAATTTATGTAAATCTTAGAACGGATATGTTACTCAAAATTAAAAGTATAAAAATATGACTCAAAAACGATCATGCCATCTAGTCGATCGCAGGATCATGGCCATCTAGTCGATAATCAGGTACATCAGTCATTTAACGTTTATGTAAACGTTAGCCACACTACTTTACAAATCCAAACAAACTTCGTTTCATCATAGACGTTCCCATTTCACATGCCAGCTTTCCGGATTTGTTCTTCAAAGACACATTGGCTCCATTTTCAATCAAAAATTCCACCATCTCCCATTGCTCACCTTCAAACGCATGATGTAAAGCCGTATTTCCATGCTCATCCTGATGATCGAGCCTAGCACCACGATTCAGCAGCAACAGCGCCAAACCAGACTTCAGATGGCCACAATTTCTACCCCACCGCCATCCATTCGCGAGAGCGATGAGTGCCGTACGACCACCACCGTCAGCCGCATTGACGTCGATCGATTTTTGTAGCAACTTTTCTATCCTTTGTACTTGTTCGTGTATGTCGCACTCGATGTAGCTAAACAAGGCTAACAGTGGAGTCGACTGGTCCCAGTAATGATGCCCGTAGTCAATATCATAGTCATACTCCAGAAACCACTGTACGCAGCATGGGATCGAGGTGTGACACACGCGTGAAAACAGCTCCGCCATTTCCAGCTTCGAATGTTGGTACAGACTGTCGAACAGTAGGCGGCGAATGTCGGGATGCGATTCGAGAAAGCTTTGATTGCTGCAGGAAAAGAAATCTCGGCTCTTCGTCCCAATCATCCACGTTAGATATATGTGGGCACAGTCCCGAAACCAGGGCAGATGCATTAAACGGGGTATTAGCTCTATTGCAGCACAGTAATTCATGAAACTCAAGTTACTGGCTAACATATCGCCATTTAAAAGATCTATACGTGCACCGTTATCGAGCAAGAACGTTACCGTTGCACAGCACGATGCTAACGCAAGCGGTAACATTCCGTCCGGCGTCGCACCATTTACATCCATACCGTGGTCAACTAGCTGCTTCAACACCGTTCCGTGAAGTCCATTCCGGCAGCTAATGTGCAACAGATTGTGTCCCGACTCCTTTACGTACGCTAGCTGTGCCGCTTCGTTTTTGTTTAATAGCAGCTGAAATATGCTTTCGTACCTGTACACCAAATGTATCGGCAGACACCCGTTCGCGTCCAACTTCATAACATCCATGTTGCGAGCGAGTAGCTTTTCTACCAAACCTTTATCACACCACGAGACTGCCGCATGAAGAAAGGTTCGCTGTGTATGATCCAAATAATCGTCCAAACGTTTACCGTTTGCCTCGAGTCGGGTGACTGTTTTGGTGAATCTTTCGCGAAGCTGACGCAAATCTTCGTAAAAATCTGTCAAATAAATGTAATCATTAGTTGAGGAAACTATTATCATACGGCGCATGAAAAGCATACCCAATTTTTGTGAAGCATTAGTCTGTTTGATTGTATCGATATCTTCCCGAAGCTCGGGTACTGCTTCCACGATCATTTCCAATACATTCCCGTGCGTTGAATAACCGCAACCATGTTGCATGACCGTGAACTGTCGAAGCTTGGCCATATCTTTCGTATAAAAAGCTGGATGATGTTCCAACACAAACGCAACACCTTGTTCCTCGTTTTTGTACGTCAGCTGGCGCAGCAGTTCGTAAGCGGAATCATTTTCCTCCACCTCTAACATTTCCCTCACGAACGAACCATGCTTCCGGTAGAGAGCTTCAACAAATGTTAACTGTTTATGCCTTATCAAGATGTGCAGTACGTTTAAATGGTTGTAGCTTTCCTGCAGCTGCAAGAGTTCCAAGTTTTGTTCAATTTGCTCAAAACAGTATTGTAGAGCTATTCCGCGCCCAATTAAAGCGGCCAGTGTTGTAGTATCGTTCAGTGGTGTTTGTACATCCATTTGGCATTGTATGATGTACTTTTCGCACAACTTCTTCATGGGTTCCGATCGTATAAAGGCCCACACGTTCTGCGATGAGCAATCTGGTGAAACGTACGCGAAGATTTTACTCAATGCCACCGATTTCGATTCGTGCAGCATTGAAGTGCGATAGTTCAATAAATAATTCATCATTAACTCCGTCATCCGCGTATTCTGTCGATGCATCATTAGGTGCAGCGCGTTAAAACCGCTTCGATCATAGACGCACGGATCAAACCGATCGGTGTACTTTGTCATGAGTAGATCCAACACGTCTTTGCGCATCCTTTCCCCGGCAGCCATGAATGGGGTTCGACCCTGACTGCCGGAAGCAACGTTCAGTGAAGCACCTCGGCTAATAAGCTTTGCTATTATTTCCTTCGTCGATAAGGCACAGGCTAGCTGAAGATAGTTCTCAACCTCCTGCCGCATATCGGACCGATCGAGTGAGAGCACACCGTTCGCTAGCAAACCGCTTATGAGCCGGATGATGTTGAACCACTGGTTTCGATTACAAACGTCCAGCGCGATGAGCCGATGTCCATGGTTTGGTGTTTGCAGGAGTACAAACACCTGTAAATTGAGTGGAATTCCAGCCGGGCAGCTGGATGCGACCGTTACCGCAGCATCACATTCCTCCTCGGTCCAGGCAATCAGTATTGGTCTGCTTTTCCAACTCATTTGTTCCACCTTCCACATGAACTGATGTTTGAGCGTTTGGCGAACCATCGTCCAGTCTTGCTCGTACCGATCGAGCAGTAGATCCACGACATTTTCTGCCCCGTTTGCGATCGCCGTATGTAGCGCAGTCCAACCGTCCGGTGTCGGTTGGTAAGGATTCGTTCCATCGGCTAACAATTGTTCACACTTTGCTAATGAACCACTAGCTGCCGCACGGTGTAGCGGGAAGCTTTTGAAACACTCCGGTTTGTACTTGGCAGAATACATTTTTAGCGATGCTTTCGTCGCATGTTCACCAGCACTAACTGTTAAATGTGCAAAGGCGCGTCACTTTTGGTTGTATTTATGGCGTTGGTGTATTGCACAAACGGATGAAAGCCGATGTACAGTGTACGCAACATTGCGATAAATATGTAAGCGTGACTCATGCTGGCCGAATTACGGATATCTTTGGAATCAAAACAAAGCGCCCAAATCGCGTTTCGCGGTTCAAAACAATACCGTCACAGCTACGTATGTGTGTGTGCGTGCGTGCGTATGTGGCCCTGCTGTCAAATATTTTCGATGTTTATTTTGACAGGTTCTACCTTTTCGAACTAGCTTGAAATGGCAGTTGGAAAGAATTTCATTTGGAAAATATGATGCCTCTCGAAATGCTGCTAATAAATGCTAATTAATTATAATTTAAACAATTCCTCAGCTTCTAAATAAGCTCCTGCTTGTTCACGTTCTACGATTGGATATTTTCTTTCACTATGTAAATAAAGCAGCAGTTTTGTTAACGTTTAATTCACATATTCACCAGCCACTCACAGTGTTTTATTGTGACTTAGATAGAACACACTCGTATGCTTTCTAATCAAATCTATTTCATAAATGGCAATCTGTTTCGACAATCTACCTTTTCTAGCACCGATCTCGCTTTACGTAGCTGCTCGACACTCTCGCTTATAGTTCACCACCTTCACTTACTTCAGTAGTCACGGCCCCGTATGTTGTTAACGACATCCGCCACGCGTTAACACTATACCGTCGTACCGCGAAGAGTTGAAAAGTATAACCAGCAACTTCTCTTCCGTAAGTACACTCCTCTAAACTGCAGAGTCAACTTTAAAATTAAATAAGAAACTCATATCTAACTAAAACTATCTCTTACACTTTTTTGCGAACTAGTTTACGGGTCCATACCTGCACATACACGTTTGTGTATTGATATGATAAAACAACACACGCAGGCAACGTTTCGTTCCTTGATGCGGGGCTACTTATAAATTAAGATGAAAGAAACAAAAAGGGTTTAAACTAAGCGCGAATAGGTGTGTCACTTATTCCGGAACAGGAATTGAGATTAATGCTTTCGCTCACTTCCGTCTCACTGTTACTGTACTTATGTGTGATAACGCCCTATCATACCTCGCCCTATCACTGTCCAAGCGTAATGCAGGAAGAAAATCGGAAGATAAAGTTACTATTTCAAACCAGTAGTTTTCTTCTATCGTCCCACCGTTTTTGTATCGCTTTCCCTCTCTCCTGTTGGACAAACTTTGGTAAAGCTTTGCCTTCCCTGCACTGCACTGGTAAATGTGTCTTCTTGCCATGCCTAACAAGTAATTCCATAGTTAGTAGTTTAAATAAGTAGTTCGATTATTGCTAAGACGCTACGCCTGCTTCCGGCTAATTGTGCTGCGCTATCGTGATTTAAATCTGGTTGTGCTACTCGGAATTGTGTGTGTCCAAAGCATCGTTAGCGGAAGAAGTATGTCCGCTACGGCTATCGCTACCGATACTATTAGCAACGTTAGATCGAATGTGGTGGTGGTGGTGGTGGCGGTGATGTTGTTGATGGAACAAAGTCAAACGCTATCGGTAGCCGAGGCGTTCTCACGCTGCACCTGATAGAACACCCATTCCTCCATAAAGGATGGCACGAAGGCCGAGCTCTTAGTGTACTTAACCTTTGGCGTTAGCTTAGCGAGCTGATCCTCGTACATGCGGAGCGATTCCGGGCAGCTGACACCATTGCCCTACGGGGAAAAAGAGAGGACCATAATTTTATTAAATGCAATACAAGAAAACACTATGTGCAACTATTCTTACTACGTTACTTACATGTGTCATAAACTTTCCGTCCGGTTTCAGCACCTGGAAGGACGATTCCAGGATCGTGCGTATGAAATCCCATATCTCTCCGGTCGGTGTGTCGGAGATCGGAATGTCGGTCAGATCGCCAAACACGTAATCAAACTTGCGCTCCTCCTTAATGTACTTCTTCAGGTACACCATGCAATCGCCAACTATTATCTCATAATTGTCGTCCGTACGCTTCTCCAGTACGTCTCCACAGATCGAGTTCATGTACTTATTGCATGCCTGCATAACTATTTCGTCGATTTCGAGCATCACGACAAATTTGGGCTTTTCCTTCAGCAGCTCGTAAAGCAGGGCACCATCCCCACCGCCCAGAATGCATATCTCCTTGCCAGCGTAATTTTCGGTACCTCGGCACATCAAAGTTTCGGTGTAGATAAGATCCGCTTCGGCAATGTCTGTCGAGTGCGAGAGTGAGAGAGAGAGAATGATCGATCGTAAACGCATATGTTATCTAAGAAACTGATTTTAGGCAGCAGCAATCTCCGCAATTCTTATCTATTTAATTCATCACCGAACGCATTTGTTATACATACTTTGTAATTCATCCAACACCAGCATGTTGCCAAGGCTTCGCGAATGCACGATTTGAATCTTTTGGAATTCGGAACGCTTGTCGAACAGCACCCGGTCGATGTCGTACTCGATGACACGCTCGTCTGAAAACGAAAAGCGGTACAGAATGTTTAGTGAGCTATGAGTAATTACAGATGCAGCAAAGTATACTAAGCGTTTTGAATTTGTTTTTTGTTATTTGTATTATAATTTACAATGCATAATATCTCTAGCATTTTAAAAGCAGATTATGAAATAAAAGTAAAGGTTTGTCGATAGTATAATTATTTATTTGGATACAAAAGGCGAAAGGATAGCATAGATAATGTTAGAAGCAGGATAACAATACTACTAT
>KZ061545.1:649154-746488 GCA_002091835.1 Anopheles maculatus | reverse complement strand
GGGTTTAAACTAAGCGCGAATAGGTGTGTCACTTATTCCGGAACAGGAATTGAGATTAATGCTTTCGCTCACTTCCGTCTCACTGTTACTGTACTTATGTGTGATAACGCCCTATCATACCTCGCCCTATCACTGTCCAAGCGTAATGCAGGAAGAAAATCGGAAGATAAAGTTACTATTTCAAACCAGTAGTTTTCTTCTATCGTCCCACCGTTTTTGTATCGCTTTCCCTCTCTCCTGTTGGACAAACTTTGGTAAAGCTTTGCCTTCCCTGCACTGCACTGGTAAATGTGTCTTCTTGCCATGCCTAACAAGTAATTCCATAGTTAGTAGTTTAAATAAGTAGTTCGATTATTGCTAAGACGCTACGCCTGCTTCCGGCTAATTGTGCTGCGCTATCGTGATTTAAATCTGGTTGTGCTACTCGGAATTGTGTGTGTCCAAAGCATCGTTAGCGGAAGAAGTATGTCCGCTACGGCTATCGCTACCGATACTATTAGCAACGTTAGATCGAATGTGGTGGTGGTGGTGGTGGCGGTGATGTTGTTGATGGAACAAAGTCAAACGCTATCGGTAGCCGAGGCGTTCTCACGCTGCACCTGATAGAACACCCATTCCTCCATAAAGGATGGCACGAAGGCCGAGCTCTTAGTGTACTTAACCTTTGGCGTTAGCTTAGCGAGCTGATCCTCGTACATGCGGAGCGATTCCGGGCAGCTGACACCATTGCCCTACGGGGAAACAGAGAGGACCATAATTTTATTAAATGCAATACAAGAAAACACTATGTGCAACTATTCTTACAACGTTACTTACATGTGTCATAAACTTTCCGTCCGGTTTCAGCACCTGGAAGGACGATTCCAGGATCGTGCGTATGAAATCCCATATCTCTCCGGTCGGTGTGTCGGAGATCGGAATGTCGGTCAGATCGCCAAACACGTAATCAAACTTGCGCTCCTCCTTAATGTACTTCTTCAGGTACACCATGCAATCGCCAACTATTATCTCATAATTGTCGTCCGTACGCTTCTCCAGTACGTCTCCACAGATCGAGTTCATGTACTTATTGCATGCCTGCATAACTATTTCGTCGATTTCGAGCATCACGACAAATTTGGGCTTTTCCTTCAGCAGCTCGTAAAGCAGGGCACCATCCCCACCGCCCAGAATGCATATCTCCTTGCCAGCGTAATTTTCGGTACCTCGGCACATCAAAGTTTCGGTGTAGATAAGATCCGCTTCGGCAATGTCTGTCGAGTGCGAGAGTGAGAGAGAGAAAGAGAATGATCGATCGTAAACGCATATGTTATCTAAGAAACTGATTTTAGGCAGCAGCAATCTCCGCAATTCTTATCTATTTAATTCATCACCGAACGCATTTGTTATACATACTTTGTAATTCATCCAACACCAGCATGTTGCCAAGGCTTCGCGAATGCACGATTTGAATCTTTTGGAATTCGGAACGCTTGTCGAACAGCACCCGGTCGATGTCGTACTCGATGACACGCTCGTCTGAAAACGAAAAGCGGTACAGAATGTTTAGTGAGCTATGAGTAATTACAGATGCAGCAAAGTATACTAAGCGTTTTGAATTTGTTTTTTGTTATTTGTATTATAATTTACAATGCATAATATCTCTAGCATTTTAAAAGCAGATTATGAAATAAAAGTAAAGGTTTGTCGATAATATAATTATTTATTTGGATACAAAAGGCGATAGGATAGCATAGATAATGTTAGAAGCAGGATAACAATACTACTATCTATAAAGAAGCTGGTTTAATTGATGCAATCTTTTCATATAGACGACAAATAGTTATTACCATTTATTGTTTATTTGTGAATATATTTTTATTTAGCGCACGTATGTTATTATCGCTCAAAATGGTCAGGTATTTGTGCCGAACAGAGATCAGCTTTACATTCTCTCTTTGTACTCAGCAAATAAACAATCCACAAATCTTTTGGTAACATGCAATTTGAAAGATAAATTTTAAATGCAACGTAAAGAGAATAAATATAAGAAAATGTACGTACACATGGAGAGTTAAACACTTAAAATAAATGTTAAATATCCAAAAAATGTATGCACAAGGATTAAGATATCGTGCAATTTAAAGCAATTTGTAACACCAAGCGGTAAACAAGCGGACAACAACTAGGAACGGAACGGAAGCGCTCTCTTGTTACGTTAAGTTTTTTTGCTATTTTACTTCGATGATCTCGCATGTCTTACCTGCGGTAGGGAAATAACGGGTTAAGGGACCCCGTTGGAGCGGTGGTAGCGATTGGCCATGGTTGAGTTTTAGATTTTGCACCAAATTGTTCTCGAGCTCGCGTATTTGCTTCAATGGAGAATGTATTTTTTTGGTGTGGTGATGGTGATGATGGTGGTTTGATGAAGCATGACCGGATGAATAATTGTCCAGTTTGAGTGACAAACAGGAACAAACCAACAAACGGAAAAAGGAGAAATAAAAAGAAAAAAGAAGGAAAGGCACAACATTTCATTAAGACACGTTAGTTGTAAATAGAATATTGTTATACTTTTTATAAGAAATCATTGGAAATATGGAACCGCCGAAATGGGTTCGAAATCACAAAAGGGCGAAAAACAAGCGAACGATTAGAACACACCAGCAGTTAGGGAAGAAAAAAGGACATTGTCAAGAAACTGGAGAAAAGTCCAAACAAGAGTATGCTGAATGATTGTTTCATCGTCTGTATCATTTGAACAAAAAAAAAAGAACAGCCTATTAAATTCCCGAATTTATAATTTGGGCTCCAGAATTTTGAGCCATTTATCCAGAGATTCCTTATTAAAATAACAATTATTTGCCTCAAATTTGGAATCAATTTCCTGCCCTAGAAATTGTAATCTTTGGCATCACAAATGCTTTCCACAAAATATAAGTTCTATTCATTTCAAAATTAAATTAATACAATAATTTCAAAACATAAAGGGTAACGCAACAAAAACAACGTATAAAGTCAACACTTATTCTGGAATGACGGAATGTTGAATCAATCTATTCTTATACATGTTTCGATTTTAAAACAAAGAAAACGTTAATGATGCTCCAAACGGGGTTCCCGGAGATGGCAAGTATGAGCAGATGTTTCGTGAAATGTATACAGCCTTTTGCCTAGTTCTAGCTCTAATATTCAAATGGACCAAGAATAAAAGCATTCGATTGTGATAGGAAGGAAAAAAGGAACGTAAACGAAACACAACATCATAAAGAAAGTGTAACAACTAAAATAACTATCAAAGGTACAACACGTGAGAGAGAAAGTTCCATAGGAAAGGACAGTTTGTGGGGAAAATATATATGAAAAAACTAGAAAACAAAATCGAACGCTAACGAATAGAAACGAAATCAACAAACCACAACACAACGCATAACAAATACAATTCAACAAAAAACATAAACGGGATACACATTGGCAAACACAGTGGTGGTGGCATTAGATATAGAAACATTGTTGCAATAGCTAAGTAGTAGTGGTAGTAGTAGTAACGAGAAAAGGGAAGAAACGTATGGTTTGAAGTACTTCAACAGGTTTGTGCCGTGTTCGGTGTGGTTCGTTAAAATTAGATGAGTAGTAAAGAATAAAAAAGGAAAAACGAATCGAGTAAATTTGCAAGCAATGGCTGACCTGAGCTTGTTAGGTAAACGTCAACGCTACTGCCCCGTTTTATCGGTGGAAGGTGCTTGGAGCGTATTGCCTCCAGCCTGATGCGCAAACCATTTTCTAGCATTTTCATGTTCTACGGAAAGACAAATCAACCGTTTACGAGCAAAACCAACAAAACCGTGTGTGTGTTTCTGTGCGTCCGTATGTAATATATATGTGCAGTACAATAGAGTGCAACGGGTATTAGAATAAAACAAACAAAAAAACCAAACAAACAACAAAAGAGATTGCAAGTGAACGTAAAATGTTTCCAAAAATACCAAACTAACTAATAAAACGTATAAATTTAAGGAGTGTATATCCAACACAAACGAAATCGATTGAGACCGTTCTAAACAGCTGCCTTTTTATACCTGGGAATTGTATGCTGTAGACATACAATGATATTATTAAGAAAACTAAAATTTTATTAAATAGGAACACAACTACCAGTTAACGTTCATCTGTTAAATTCGCATTAAACGTAGAAAGTTCATATTCACGTGCCAAAAGAATACGTAAATAGTGGGTTGGCATTTAGCGCATGGTTATGAGCGAAAAAGTGCCAAGGTTGAATGCGCCGCTTTACATAAAATTTATTCATGGGACGCCCTACTTCTGGCGCAACAAGTAGTTTCAGAATGGGTGTGTATACTGATTCCTTTTTATAATTGTGAGTATCATTCATTTTCGTGTCTACTATAGAGTCGAGTTGGCGCCAAAATAAGGGACCGGCATAAAATCCACGCGACACTGACTAACCAGCTAGGGGTTGATTATGTAATGATAATTCCAAAGAAAAGGAACATAATCGAGGCTGCTTATTTAAAAATATATTTCAGAAAAATATAGGGGCGGCCCTTTGGTACTGCGACAGCGGCGCCGATCTTCACACGGCAGGACCGGAGTTCAAGTCTCATCTGGGCCGTTCCCCCATAGTGAGGACTGACTATCCAACTATGCGGTAACAATAAGTATAGTAAGCCAGAAATGGCAGGCATGACCAAGAGGTCGTTAGGCCAAGAAAGAAGAAGATTTCAGAAAAATATCATAAAATATGAATAAAACGCATATTGTAAGGAACAAATATGGTGTCCCAACAAAGTGCAGCTATTATGCTGTCCACCACTGTATAACCATCGAGCACATGTCAGACTAACTGTCAAAACAAACGGCGCGATTTCAGCAACGCACACACACACTCACACAAATCGTAGCCGGCTTTTCATCGGCAGCCTTGTATTATGACCTTGCCTTTGTGTTTGTGTGCGAAATCAACGAAACTGTGCATGTGAGGCGTATCCTATATCCATCGTTTGTATCGATTTTTCACAAGCCGGGAAAAGCTAGAACCCTGGCAGAGTGGGAAAAGCTCCCCCAAGAGCATAAACCAACGCATGGACACACACACGCACACATATATACGCAATTCAATCTGCAGCAATAAATAGACCAACGAAAGTGAAAGAACGCGAAGAGAGCAATAAAACAACTGCCAAAACACCCGGGCAAGGAGCTGCACCATAAGAGTGACCTCAATTTCCCGCAAGGAAAAACACTTCTACATTCTATAGAGAAAAACCTGGCGAAAGATAATCGAACCGAAAGAGTAGGAGGGGGCAGAGTAAGAAGGGAACAACGTATTGGCACAACGTGAAATCACAAGCTCAACCGCGCATACATCAAAGGATATCTTCGCTTCATCGCCGTCCTTCCGGTAGTATTCGACGTTGATCGTTATCAGGCCCTGCTCGAAGAAGCGAATCGTCACGATGGTTCCGGTGCCGGTTTCGTTCAGTATGCAGAGATACCCGTCGGCCGTCAGCATGTCGTAGGATATCTTCAGACCCGCCAAATACTTTTCAAGGCCTTCCTTGCACACCCGCACGATGTCCTTGCGTGACACCTCGTCAATGATGCGGGCGGGGTCGAGTGAAAAATCTAGCAAAATCGAATTCGCCGACATGGTGGTGGTGCTGCTGCAGTATTGCGGTACGCGGGATCGCACTTTTCCGTCTCACTTAACCACACTTTTCACAGGTTCGCGGTGCGGCACAGAACTTGCAACCGAGTAACGGGAAATTTACACTTCTGCCAAGAATTCACACACACTGTACGCGGCTTTAGTGGAAACACATTCGCAACCGAAGGTGATGAACTCGCGCACCCTGTACGACAATCTCGCTACTCGTCGCTGATTAGCAAACTGCAGTTTTCCTTCTATGTTTCTAAGCTGACGATCGGCAGGGTAATGTTGGTTAGGTGCTAGATGTTTTGATAGTGTGTGTGTGTGCGTGAAAGCCATTCTAAATAAAAAGACCCGAAGCCAGCCGAAGTGAATAGTTTCGAACATTCAAACCAAAGTGTGTTCGAAAAATTTAAACAAACCGTTAAATAAATCACAGTTTTGTTACGCAATTAAATTAAGCTGTAATGGAGCAACGAAGCCAGTTGCGTATGTTTTTCATTTTTGATATGATATGACGAAGAAAGATGTCGACAAAACAATAATTAAATCCAATGCCAACATCATTAATTTCTGAACACACCTGCGTGTATGATTAGTTCTTCGAAATTTCAAAGAATCGTTTAAAAAATGTTGGCAATTTGCGGAACGTTCTACTTAAATCATTTTAGTTTCCGTTAGAATTACCGCCTAGTGAAGCGGAGGCCAACGCTGTAGCGCACGACTGGCTATCCCACTACGGGTAAAATCAAGTCAAGGTAGCCGTTATTTGCAGGCCAAGACTTGCCGAGGTTATACAGTGAAAGAATAGGAAAAGAATCAGAAGACTTGGTATTCTGTGGTTGATTTTTCGTTATAAAAAAAATCAGCTATCCTTTCAGCGAATGGAATAAGTCGATTTAAGCTTGTTAGTTGCATTCACCATCCTAAAACTCTTTTTTTTACCTAGCTAGCACACTAGCTTTTCTCCTTTCTTTCTTCTCCCATTTTAGGTTTCCATGATTTTATGACATTCGCAGCTGTATGACTACAGACCCCTACAGCTATGAGATATTTCGCTTATATAGAACGCATATGAATTATTCTTAGGAGTACATAATAAATTCCATGAACTTTCAAATTTTCTTGTTCTGGCACTTATCGGTCTGCTAGAAGAAGCATAAAAGCTGTCTTGGATAATTCTAGCAAGTTTAAAGTACATACTCGAAACTTTCATGTGCTCAATGAAAAGCGCATGGTCGGTTTAGAGCTTTAAAGCTACAACTATTCGCAACAAAAAAAACCGCAATGACTACACAGAAAACAAGAGATAAGTTCCGTATAATAGTAGCATCAGATTTGCATATCGCATTTGAGTTAATTAAACAACACAAAATAAGTAATATTAGTTCTTTATATTGATGGTTTATGAATACTGCTTCAATCATTAGATTTCTAAAAGATTGAAACATCGGTGGGAACTATTCAATTTATTACATGCCTATGTTTACCACACAATCTAATTAACTAATTAATTCCACAGCAGCATGGAGTGCCCTAAAGTTGATTCTCAAGTATAAACAACGTTCCAACAGGTGATCGACAATCAGCGACCGATAACCTACTGGAAAACGGTGTTCTGTTTATTTTGGTAGGAAATTAGTACATTAATAAAAAAAAATGGCAACATGCTTCCTGTTGCCCAGGCCTAGCACTGGGTAACCTGGAAAAACTGTTGCATGTCACCGACGCCGAAGGAACGCCGCTCTCCTCTAACTAGAAGGGGAAATGCTTCCAGCCAATCACTTCGGCAATTTTAAAATCGATTCTATGAAGGGGAAGCTTTGTTTCTATAAGTATTTAAAATATGCAAACTTGTGATGCGACTTTCTCGGTTGAACGAATCTCAATATATTTATTCAAATTATAAAGCTTCCTTCTTCTGTTTCAGTTTTTTCGTGTCGTATTGAGTTATAGGTTAATCCACTCCCAGTTTGGTTGCTTGTATGTCTTGTTACACTCAATTGTAAATCTTTATTATTATCGATGATGATGAACTTTATGTTTGCTAGTTTAATATAGTAAAACTATGACTTACAGGCCTTTTTGAGGAATCTATAGGAAAATCAAATGAAATCTATTATTTTTATTTCTTCAGATAGAGGAGATCAAAGTTTTTGCTGGTTCCAACAGTGTACAATGTAGGATTGTATTAATTGTGCGTAGGCCATAGGACGCCCTCTTGAAGTGTGTTGCATCAGTCTTTCTCTGCATATGTCATTATTTCCTCTTTTTTTATCAGCGATGAAAAAACAATTATTTTCCGTTTAATGATTACAGATAATTGGCAATTAGCATTCATCTTACTAACGGTGGACGGTGGAGAACTCAAATAAAGATAGGAAAAAAAACAATGTTCTGAAGATCTGTGTTTTAGACAATCCCCAGGAAGAATTCTGTCACAGTTATTGAGTATATTGATACAAATGAATTAACATTATAAAAATATGTGACGAAACCTCGTTGAAACATCGCTTATGTATTTTTGTTTATGAAATCAGCTACGAAATACAGTGTTTCTCACTTGATAATGCAAAGTTACCTATGATTTTTGCAAACGCTCCATACGAAATCGTATGTAGCGTTTGCAGAAATCATAGGTAACTTTGCATTATCAAGTGAGAAACACTGTAATCGCACAAACATTCTTGCGAAGCATCTAAGTTTGCACAATAGCGAAATGATGATAAATCTGCCCGATCAAGCGTAGTTAGAGTGACCCATTGAAGCATATTGCATTAATTTGTCAATGCTCACGATGCTATTTACAAACAGCGAGTGCTTTTCGCTTCACTCCCGGCAGGTACGGACCGATGGTAACTGTATCTGGCTTTCGAGCGACTGTTTTTGCATCTGCACAATACTAACTTCCTTCCCGCTTGCAGCATCATTGCTCGTTTTATAATTGTTGTTTTTCTGGCGTTTCGTCTTCGGGTGCAAAAACATAGGAAAGGACAGGGGGGCATGCTACACTAAAGACGCCGGGATGGGTCTATTAGTTTGTACGGGGGCTTGGGCGGTCATCAGCGCTGGATTGTTATTATTCATGAAACGATGACGACAACGGGAACAACGGGATACGACAAGCAGTAGCAGAAGGACTTTGCAAATGAGCGACAGCACCCAAGGTAAAGTGCGCAATGTTGTTGATGTATATTTAATTAGCCCTCTATTCTGCTGCTGCTCCTGTGTTCATTAGAACGCAACGTGTAGTCTTGCAGCACGGAATGCAAATGCAACCCGGTCAGCTTTGCCAAGATTTTAAAGCAAAAGGCGCTGCACTGTCGAACTGCGAATGGCTGCACAGATTCTTGGTTGGGCACTGGACCCACCGGACAATATGGTAATTTCTCGTTAACTGACCAAATGGTATGTCAACAGATCCATTAGACTGTCGCACCGTGATGATACGTATATTGAAGTTCTGGATGAATATGATTTTGAGGAATTTTCTGTCATGACTTCCACTTCGAATGAGTAAGTATACAGGGAGCATTAATGCTTGTTCTACTAAGCAGATATTTTTCGTGATATTGCACTACTGTTGTAGCGCCTGCAGCATAGGCAACTCGTATTATAGTAAGATAATAGTAAGATAATTATAGTAAGTTAATTATAGTAAGTAATAGATGTAGTTGTAAGGAGAGAGAGTTTGACGTAGCATGTAGGCTAGAATAGAATAGAGCATAAGAAATAGGAAACATAAGGAATAGGATAAATAAATAGTAAATTGAAAGGAACCAATCAGGATTATGCATAGGGAATTTTGGCGCGAACGCACGGGTATAAATTAAGGATACGTTAGGTTTAATTCTCATCCTGGTAGTCCGATTATAAGGGGAAACGCTGCCCGAAAAATAAAAATCATACTTGTAAAGGGAATTATCGTGCGTTGAATAATTCGATTAAGTAACCGTGAAGATATCACTACATGGCGACCGTGACAAGTGTAAAGCGAATACTATCGTCAAAATTTGGTGCGAGTACGAAAGCTAATCGTGAGTGCGTAATATTTCTACCGGTCAGAAGAAGAATCCCGGTTCATCAACGCATACGATTGTGAAAGAGTGGGACAATCGGCCGAGGCAAAAGTGCGAATGGGAAGACGATCGTGAAAAAAAAAAGAAAAGGAAATTCACGATAAATGCACGGTAACTCTTGTCGTAAATGAAACAAGGTGCAGTGAGAGATAGTGTATCCGGGTTACTACATGCAAGAATGTGTGTAAATGCTGGTTGAACAAACGTCCAGTGAAGAAAAAAATATATAAAACGGACAAACGCAGTAAAATAACGGTACCGTGCGTAACCAGATTAAGTGCAGTGACCTCCATCCGACGAAATCATCGCTAGTGCTAGAAAGCCACACTACGAACCAACAGCGGACAGTGTAAAACCCGTGTTTGAACGTGTGTGACCTTTGCGACGACGGCTGCAGTGTCGGTTGAAGGAGTGAGATATCAACGTTTTTGCCGGACGGACGAACGGAGCATCGGTAGCAAACTGCGGAGAACTGAACGACGAGAGCGAACGGAGATACAGCAGGCGGATAAGACGAGCGCGAGCGAGAGAGAACATAATTTGGATAAGGTGAGGTACCATAATATCCAATAATCGGACAGCGGCGAAAAAGGAGAGAAGCAAGTAAGGTAGGCAATACACTCAGTACTTTGAAATTGATGCGTTGAAATTTAAAAACGAATTTTAGAAAATAAGCTTAATGAGGTAAACTAATTTTGTAATTGTTCAATTAAATTTTTATAAACGCACATAAATTTTATGAAATCTTTTGTGATTTCGCTAAATGCATGCAGTATACCATATGCATAATATTGGGAATATTGTCATTTCCTTTTTTTTTAAAAAATTAAAAAAAAAAAAAGGAAAAAAAAAAAAAAAAAAAAAAAAAAAAAAAAAAAAAAAAAAAACCAACAAAAAGAAAAAAAAATTTAACCAATGTAAAAAAAAAAAAAAAAAAAATTTTTTGCCTCATCCTAGTCATTACTCGTCCAATGCTCTTAAAATTAAAACAAAACATTCAAAGGCTTAAAAATATCCAAAAAACTTTATCCGTCGATAGAAAGTTTCGCAGATGTCTGCTTGACCATTACAGTAGTTCCGCTACATTGATTTTTGATAAGATCAAGTATTACCTTGATGCCACCCAGGAAACTGAATCCGTTATAGAATTGAAACAAATCTCAAAGGAAGTTGGCGACATTTACGCTAATATCCAATCGTGTATAAATTACCATCAAACACACAAAATCCAAGTTAAACTTAAAACATTAGCAAAACTAATTATCGTGTTCGGCCGTTGGAATAAAAACAAAATGGAGACTTTCGATATTAGAACAGCCACCGCATTGGTACAAATATACGATGGCAACGCAGATGGTTTGGAAAATTTTGTGGACTCCTCAAATTTATTACACGAATTGTTCCCAAAAAATACACAAATGTTAGTTAAATTCTTGAAAACAAGATTAATAGGAAAGGCACGCTTGGGACTACCTCCTAACATTAATGATTTCGAAACGTTGATAAATGATATAAGGTCCAGGTGTCAAGAGAAACTTAACCCTGACAAAATAATATGTCAACTGAAATCAATCCGCCAGAGAGACACTAAAGCTCTTTGCGACGAGGTCGAATTGTTAAGCGCTAAATTAAAAAACGTCTATTTGCAACAGCATATTCCAGAAAATGTAGCAAAGGACATGTCTTTGAAACATGGGATCAATACTCTCATTGAAAAAGTTCACAACCAAGAAACAAAAATATTGCTAAAAGCAGGCCAATTTTCATCCGTCTCAGATGCATCAGAGAAAGTTTTAGAAAACGAAAGAAACGTTAGCGATACACAAATATTATCTTTTAGCAGAAACTACTATGTGCCCAATGATAATAACAGATTCATTCGTAGCAAATATCCGCCACACACATACAAAAGATTTCAATCAAACGCAACTAATAGATGGTTCCCACATAACAGAGTCCCCATTAACAACAATCAAGTACATAACAACAGATACCAAAATAGAAGATATGTTAACAACTTTTACAGAAAACAATATCCAAATACAAATACTCGTAGGGCCTTCAATGTCCAAGCTTCAGAGGAGGAAAATTTTTTAGGGGAACCAAATGCGTTAGAGGAGATTCCGCCACCTACCAACGTTTGTCAACCCTAGCAATTAATTTGAATGCTAGTAATTTCATTAAAGTTAAAGTGGAAATGACGATTGGTGAAATGAGCGTACTAATAATCGACACGGGAGCGGACGTGTCTCTGTTCAAAGTTGGTAAAATAAAACCAACACAGCAAGTCTACGCAAATAATAAAATAAACCTAACAGGCATAACAACCGAATCGGTAACCACATTGGCAACAACATTCTCTAATATAACATTCGGCAACGCTTCTATTAATCACAAATTTCATATTATTCCCGATAAAATAGACATTAAAGCAGATGGTATTTTGGGGAGAGATTTTTTCACCAAACATAAATGTGTTTTAGATTATGAACACTGGCTTTTAAATTTCAATTGCAACGGTGTTACAATAAGTCACCCAATTGAAGATAATGTTGATGATGGCTTCATTTTGCCGCTACGCAGTGAGGTTATTCGGAAAGTAAAATTGCCAAGCATAACTGAAGATTCTGTTGTTTTAGCGAGCGAAATAACACCGGGTGTATTTTGTGGTAACTCCTTAGTATCAAAACAAAACCAATACGTGAAATTTGTAAACACCACTGAAAGTAACGTATTCATCAGAAATGATTCGCTTAAACCCCAGATCGACCCTCTGAGGAATTACATTCAGAAAAATATAAATTTACAAAGCTCAAAGACTAAAGAATCTAAAATACAAACATTACTAGACAAAGTTGATAATCAAAATGTTCCCAAGTATATAATACCACATTTAGAAAAAGTACTATCAGAATTTCATGATATTTTTTGCACTGAAAGCGATCAAATCACAACCAATAATTTTTATGAGCAATCGATACAATTGAATGATAATATGCCTTGCTACATTCCTAACTACAAACAAATATATTCACAAAGTGATGAAATCAAAACACAGGTAGATAAAATGCTCAAAAATAAAATTATAGAACACTCTGTTTCGCCGTACAATTCACCAATTTTATTGGTACCAAAAAAATCCAGAGATAACGATAAAAAATGGAGATTAGTTGTAGATTTCAGGCAACTGAATAAAAAAATAGTACCCGATAAGTTTCCTCTACCTAGAATCGATACTATTTTAGATCAACTAGGCAGAGCAAAGTATTTCAGTACTTTGGATCTTATGTCTGGCTTTCACCAGATTCCTTTACACAAGGATTCTAGAAAGTATACTGCTTTCTCAACTTCTTCAGGCCATTATCAATTTACAAGGCTCCCCTTCGGGTTGAATATAAGCCCTAATAGCTTTCAACGTATGATTACAATAGCAATGGCGGGATTGACTCCAGAGAGTGCTTTTGTCTACATAGATGATATAATTATAACCGGGTGCACTATGAAACATCATCTAGACAACTTAATAAAAGTTTTTAACAGGCTGAGAAAATATAACTTAAAGCTAAATCCAGAGAAATGCAAGTTCTTCCAAAGCAGTGTGACTTACTTAGGCCATAAGATCACCGATAAAGGCATTTATCCGGACGAGTCTAAGTTCGAAACCATAAAAAAATACCCGGTGCCAAAAAATGCTGATGAAGTCAGAAGGTTCGTAGCGTTCTGTAATTATTATCGTAAATTCGTCAAAAACTTTGCTGAAGTGGTAAGACCGTTAAACAGTTTACTAAAGAAAGGAGCTACATTTTTTTGGTCCAATGAATGTCAGTATGCTTTCGACACTCTTCGAAAGAATCTAGTATCACCCACTATATTACAGTACCCTAACTTTGAGAAAGAATTCATTATTACCACCGATGCATCTGACGTAGCATGTGGCGCTATCCTATCTCAGATAACGGACGGTAATGACCTACCAATTGCATATGCCAGTAAAAGTTTTACTAAAGGAGAAAAATCTAAACCGACCATAGAAAAAGAGTTGACAGCAATACATTGGGCTGTAAATTATTTCAAACCGTATATTTTTGGGAAAAAGTTTAAAGTTCGCACCGACCATAGACCACTGGTATACTTATTCAACATGAAAAACCCTACGTCAAAACTAACACGTATGAGGTTAGATCTGGAAGAGTTTGATTTTGAAGTGGAATTTGTTCAAGGAAGAACAAATACAGCAGCAGATGCACTATCAAGAATTGTCATTGATTCAGAAAAACTTAAAGATATACAAAAAAATAATGTGAAAGAAGAAACAGATAAATCATTCTTAACAGTTAACACGAGATCAATGACAAAAGAAAAAAAACTCAATCTTCCGTTGGAAATAAATGAAAGCAAAGGCTTAATTAAACCAATATTTTGGCAAACAGAAAACCCAACAGAAGTAAATAAAATCCTAAAGATTCAATCAAAAACCGGGTACAATTCAATCAAAATATCAGTTTACAATAATAATTATAACAAGGAGTTAGGAAATACCACAATAAAATTCAACGAAGATGGAAGTAAGGCGCTCAAGTCTGCTCTTCTAAAAATACAACAAATGGTAAGAGCATATAATCGAGATAAGGTTGCGATTTCATTAGAAGATTCCTTATTTAAGCAATACTCGTTCCACACCATAAAGGAAATCGCAGACAAAGCCATTTCCGGTCTCGAGATCATTGCGTATATTCCACCAAAATGGGTTTCAAGAAAAGAGGAAATAACAAATATTCTTCAAAACTATCACATGTCACCTTCGGGAGGACATGTTGATGCATATTTTAATGAAATGAAGTTTAAATTACAAAAATCAAACGAAGTAGCGCGTAAAAATTTAATTGAGCAAAAAGAAAGAAGACAGGTTAGAGCAAATGTAAATGTAAACCTCCTCAACATAAAAATAGGAGATGCGGTATATTTGAAAAATGAAAATAGAAAAAAATTAGACCCTGTATATTTAGGACCATACATAGTAGTAAGCATCGATAATACAAATTGTACTATTAAGAATAAAAACACAAATAAGTTAAGTGCCGTGCATAAGAATAGATTAATTAAGGGATGAAAAGCATACGCTTTTCATCTTTTAAAGGGGGGAGGTGTAGCGCCTGCAGCATAGGCAACTCGTATTATAGTAAGATAATAGTAAGATAATTATAGTAAGTTAATTATAGTAAGTAATAGATGTAGTTGTAAGGAGAGAGAGTTTGACGTAGCATGTAGGCTAGAATAGAATAGAGCATAAGAAATAGGAAACATAAGGAATAGGATAAATAAATAGTAAATTGAAAGGAACCAATCAGGATTATGCATAGGGAATTTTGGCGCGAACGCACGGGTATAAATTAAGGATACGTTAGGTTTAATTCTCATCCTGGTAGTCCGATTATAAGGGGAAACGCTGCCCGAAAAATAAAAATCATACTTGTAAAGGGAATTATCGTGCGTTGAATAATTCGATTAAGTAACCGTGAAGATATCACTACACTGTATTTGCTGCAATCTTTTCAACCAATTAACACCTTACAGGACCGGGGTTCGAATCCCGGCGGACCGCCTCCCCGTACGCAGAACTGACTATTCAGCTACGGGTAAATCACAAGTCATTTAAAGCTAGAAATGGCAGGCCAAGACCTACAGAGGTTGTAGTGCCAGAGAAGAAGAAGAAGAACATCTTATAACGAACATATACTCCATGCATTATGGCGACACCGATGACGATCAAGAACCGATGTAATCACACAGACTGCTATTTTTTTATTATTTATGTGACGTTTCTGTCTTCAGGTTCTTGTTTTTTGATTTAATAGAAGCAGATTTATCAAACGTTTCACAAACCTATTACCTGATTTCCTGAAAACAATTTCCTGATTTGGAAATTGTCTGATCAAATTCAAAATCATCAATCGTCATCAAAATTCTGAAGAGATGGATTTCTTTGTTCATTCTAGAAATTTATAGTTGAAGAATATACCCATAAGTATATCCAAGTTAAAAGAGAAGAATTCCTGATTTGCTACATTTCTACTTAATTTTTTTTACTTTTTAGCATTAAGATTGGCTTTAATTGGCATAGGATTTTTTAGATAAATAGAAAAAATAATCGAATTAGAAATTGCCATAGATATTACTATCAAAGTTACGGACTATAAAATTTTATACATAAGATTCAAGCATACCAGCCTTATCTAGCAAAACATAACATTACAGACGTTGGATGGAAAGGATAAACCTTAAACTGTGGTACATAAGCTTCATCAGATCTTCACGTCTTGCTAAAAAATATAATAATTACAAGGGATGTGACGCTCTTTTATGATCCAGTTTAAACTTTTCCAAAGTTAAGTGTCTATTGAATCACTGCACTCGTTATTTCTTAGTGAGATCGTCATATTGTTCAAATAAAACTAAATCTGATTTTTTTTACCAAGAAACCAGAAGATAAGAAAACCAAGACTTAAGAATAATCTTACTCTTAATAACAAACCACAAATTTTCCTAACTAGTACCTCGTCGGATAAAATACAATAAAGAATAGCGTAGAAATTTTGATATTATTCAAGAACTTCCATATAATTGTATATCAAAATTGCACCCTTAACCATCCAACCAAAGTGAATTCGAGAGAATGTGGTTTAAATTTATAGTTACCAAAAACAAATACATCAAACATTGCGCGTGTAAAAATCTCATATGCATGCATTTTGTCAAATTCTAGTTCCAGTAAGGAACGTCACTGCAAAAGTATCTGTTACATGTCAAAAACACGTATATAGCAAATATCGGCTACACATTTGTAATAGCGCTCACTTCTTCCATCCCACATATCAATTTGTTTCGCATAAACGAACCATGTTTTCACCAGTTTTCTATAAGCAAAAACTTGTAACTCAAGGTTTAACATTCGAAAAAGAATTTCAGCAAAATTGCAAATACGGTCTGGTCTGTGAAAAATACCGCAAAACTAGAAAGTTAAGTTTAAAGGGAAAAAAATGTTTCAAGAACAATAAGTTTCAATAACTTCATTCACAATACTTTAACCTGTTGGCGTTTTTCCTTATTTCGAATAATAATCTCAAAGTTTAATATATTTTTGATAAAACAAATAAAACGCTCAGAAAACGCCATTGCGAAAAGGTTTGGGTAGTATTCAGTGTCAGTCGGCTTTCATTTGCTACAACCGAACAACCGATGCCTTTACCCCGAAACCGAAACAATGGCTGGTCTGCTGATGAGACGGGCTTTCATTTCCGGCAATGGGCTAGCCAGCCTTCCAATGAATACTAAATCGTACCATCCGTCAGGTGGTTGTGGTGCTCTGGGAATACAAACGCAAAAAAAGGAAATACTTCTCAACTAGAAATTGTAGACCCTGGATATCGCCCACAGTGAAAATGACAGATGCCTGCACTGTGTTCTACCGTACCCAGTGTCGATGGAAACCAACAGGTAAGGTGCAGAACGGAAATAGTTCATTTTTCTATCAAATCTGTGTACGGGTTGAGCAGCAGGGAAGTGGGTACAGTACCAGTCACCTGCCTACTCGCTATCTTCAGCCGTACAGTCACATCTTCATTTCGAATGTTTACTCATCTGGCAATGATACGACCCAATGTCGTATCTCGTTGCCAATGTGTGTCCTGCATTGGTGGTTTTTCGGGTGTCTAGCACATTAACAACCCATTACACATACACACACACACACACGCGCACACTCATACAACAGACAACATCATCTCATCCTCAGCGGGAGTCCCATGACTTCGAAAAGAGGAAAGTGTCTAGCTAAGCAGTGCGCTCTCACACACACACACACACACATAACCCTTCTCAATGTTTCGAATGGTTCTGAACGTATGTCGTCGGGTACTGAACCAGTACAAGATGCCACTAGAACCAGGGGTAAGCAATATATTTTAACCCATGTAAGGTGAAGCCGGCCCAATTTCAGAACCGACGTCTCAAGAGAGCACACACAGAGGCTTTACCACGCAATTTCCCGTACATACCAATTAGTGACACTGATTGTGACGCACCACCTGACCGCAGTAATATTGAAACGCAAACCATTTTGGCCAGAATGGGCTTGGCTTGCGGTGGGCTGCTTCTGGAAAATTGTTCTCTAAGTGAGAACGTACAAATAATCAGAAAATTTTAATTAATCGTTATTGCTAGTCACGCAAAGGATTTGGAAGTTTGTTGGTGTATGTCCAATTTGAGGGTAGATAAACAGAAGGACTTATATGTATCTAAAGTGACTCAGCTTATTGTTTTCTCATGTATTCAACTAGCGTTGACTTGTTACTGTAGAACGTTGTGAAGCAATATTCCTTAACACTAAAACAGAATTATTAATATCAGTTTCATTAACTCACAGTACTCAATAAGGCATTAGGGGACCCTTGCAGCATTTAAACTGCTGTCCAACGATAGAAGTTCCATCGCTTGAATAATACAAACCAAGGCATTAACGTAATAAATCTAAACAAAACAATATTTTCGCTTCTTCGCCAACCGTTAAAGCTTACATCCGGAGCTTATCGCGGCTGATGATAGCCGCAGCATTTCATTAGCTAATATGCCAAACCGTTACGGGTAGCGCCCGAAGGTAACGATTTCAATAACATTCCCAACAACATAATAAAAATGTTTCACCGCACTCAACCAACCATCCTCCACCACAGCACCGAAGGATCACGGTTTGTTGCAAAATACAAAGTTGAAGAAGCTACGCAGGACTACTCCCACCAGCCTAGCGCGTAAAGTGAGCCATCGTTACGCGAGCAACGGGCGGCTTCGAGCAAATCTCCCATTGCCGCATAATTGGGCTATCGGGTGCAAAGCTGCGAGAAGAATTAATAAATCATCCGTGGATTAATTATGCAAATTTGTGCCGCTGCTGCACGGGGTTAGGGGACTGGTGGTGTTGGTGTGATCCAGTATTTTAACCTAGCGACCGGAGCAAACCGGTAAAAGCATCCGCTAGAGCAATCCAAACTCAAACGTAGATACAGCAAAAAAAAAAGATGGTCAAAATATTGTGTGTCGTCTTTGTAGTTTTGTCGGAATAAATTAAATCCTGAGAGTGTCGCGTATCCGTTTGATCTGATAATATTACTGATTTCGGTTGAGATTCTAAGCAGCTAGTTCATACAAATTTAATGAAAATAATAGAAAATAAAATCAACATGAAGGACAAACGGTTATTAAGCTTTATAAGTCCCTTAAGTTAGCTAAGTTAGCGACCCATTAGCAGAAGTGATAGCGGAGCATGGTCTTCAAACGCCTGGACGTAGTATCTTATCTCATCAGACTTTTAAAGGAAATAGAAAATGACAAACCATTGTCTTCGGAGATTTGTAGTACATAACAATATAAAGAAGAACCCAGCTGTGCCTGCTTTGTGCTATAAACACAAGAGATAAAAAAAAATTATAAAGCAATTTCTATTTGGTTTTTCTTCATGTGTATGTAACCACATACTACACAGATTTAGCCATAGTCTTTTGCAACAGAAGTTTTCAGTACTTGCAATCAAGACATTCTAAAGAATAATAAATTTACAATTACTGGAAATATTTGTTGACAACTGGTAATGATCCCCATTTCTTAAATCTTTTGACTAAAACGGGGTTTTAAAGAATTTAATGGGAATTTTATGCTAGATTTGTAGTTCTGAATTCTTTTGCCAGGCGTCATCGAATGCAATTATTTTCTCAAACACTAGCCTAGCGTGTGAACTAAGCAAATTAACAAACATAATTTTGTTTTTTTGTCTAGTGTGAGACTAGTAAAAGTATAAATAAGACTAGTAAAAGAAGTACTTTTACTTCTTTGGACCAGAATGTCTGAGCTGCATAGATATAAAACAACAAATAGAATGGGTATACACTGACATTAAAGCAGCTTTTGTCAGCATATCTCACGATATACTGTGAGGAAAGCTAAAACATCTTGGATTGCCAGAAAGTTTCCTGATGATGCCTAATCCGTATTTGTTCAATCGGGATTACAGTGTGAAATTTGGACAAGTTTTCTCAAAACATTTTTATTTTACCTCAGGGGAGTAATCTCGGGCCGTCACTGTTCGTCTTATATATCAACGGTGTTTCCTGTGGGTTGTGAAATCTACCATATTTACTGTATGTAGACGTTATGAAAATTTACACACCGGTAAAAGACTTAGTGCACCTGCAAGCATCATTAGAATCGTTCAATATGTGGTGTAATTGAATAAAGTTATATCTTTGTGTGGAAAAAATATGTCATTGTGTCTGGGTTTAAGAAATTATTGTACTGAACGACAAGATATTCAAAAGTAAACTATATTTGAAAAAAATAGGTAAACTAGAAGTTTTACTGGACGATAAGCTAAACTTTTTGCTACATTATGACAGGATAACTCTACAAGAAAACAGGATCTTAGTTTTCATTTTTTTTATTCTAGTAGAACGGCCAGGCCGTATTGCTTATTCTAAATTACATATAAGGAACTTATTCAAAATAATATAAATACAATTCACGTAGGTTGGGATACATTTCCTCCTCCGAACCATCAAAGGGCACCTTATCCCGGGTGTACTCGGTTGTAGTTTTCATTTTTTAAATTACCAGGAACTTCGATGATGTGTATACAATCTTTGTATTGTGCCTAAGTCTGACCAATATTAGAATATGGTAATTTTGTGTCATGTCGATTTACACACTACGCATTTTGACACTTGTGCTGGAACGATTGTGATGGAACGATATCTCTACGATACGTGTCAGTGATAGTCCTCTGCTGCCGATTGATTGTCACCATCCCCCTCTGGAATTTGACGTGGACATCAAAGCTCCTGTTACGTCAGCTGCGACTCCTGCCCCAGACAAGCTGCTCAATTTCGCTCGTGCTGATATTCCCAAGCGCGCGAGATTGATTGCAACCTTCGACGAATCCTTTAACTGTTCTGACTATTTATCTGTTGACCACGCTACTGACGATTTATCGGAGTTTATGAGGACAGCACTGAGCACATGTGTCCCAATTAAAAAAACGCGTCATGGACCAGCATGGGCCGATCGCACATTACTCATTCTCAAGAGAGCGAAACGCGCAGCCTACCGTATTTTTCGCGCTCGTCGCTGCCCTGCCTCACGGTTGTACTTCAATGGTGTGCATTCACTCTACCGCCGATACAACAGATCCTACCATCGACGCTATCTACGACAAACGGAAGCCAATCTACGAATGAATCCTCGCCGTTTCTGGCACTACGTCAATACGAAACGCAAATCATCTGGCTATCCTGGGACTATTCGATATAATGGTAACTGCGCCTCCACGCTTCCTGATATGTGCGAGTTATTCGCTACGCGTTTTTAAGATGGGTTTGTTCACGACAGTCCTGGTCCGGATTCAGTTTCTGCTGCACTTATCAACACTCCCGTCGATGCACTTTGTTCGTTACTACCGTCCATTAGCTCTGTGACTGTCGCCCATGCCATTGGCCGCCTCAAGACTTCCTACTCGTCGGGCCCCGATGGTATCCCAGCGTTCATATTAAAAAAATGCGCAGCATCGGTTGCTCCAGTATTGGCAAAGATTTTCACGGAATCGCTTCGCACAGGAATCTTTCCGGCCTCCTGGAAGGTTTCATGGCTAACACCCATTCACAAAAAAGGATGCAAGAATGAGGCGTCAAATTACCGCGGAATAACTTCTCTGTGCGCGCCTGCGAAGGTCTTCGAACTGCTAGTGTACGAGCCTCTCCTAGCCTCTGCTAAAAATTACATCTGCTTCAACCAGCACGGCTTTGTACCAAAAAGGTCCACCACGACAAATCTAGTGCAGTTTGTGAGCAACTGTTTCAAAGCTGTTGACGCTGGTCTGCAGGTTGATGCCATCTACACCGACATAAAAGCGGCCTTCGATAGTGTGTCGCACACAACCTTACTTGCCAAGTTGGATAGGCTAGGAGTTCCTGGGCCCTTGGTGAATTGGTTGCGCTCATACCTGATCGATCGTACGTATTCGGTGAGACTGGGCACGCACCTTTCCAGATCTCTCCGAGCTACGTCCGGCGTTCCTCAGGGCAGTAACCTCGGCCCCTTCTATTCACGCTATACATAAACGATCTAGCCACGGTGCTTCCGGAAGAGAACCTACTAATGTATGCAGATGATGCGAAAATCTTCCATACAATTCGAGAGCCAGCCGATCATGCACATCTACAGGACTCACTGCAAGAACTCGATTCTTGGTGCAAGCGAAATGGTTTAACCCTCTGCGTCGATAAATGTGTAGCCATCACCTTTAGTCGCTCACGAGCTCCTTATTATTATAGCTATGTGCTCAACGGTCACACGCTTGAGAGAAAGAACTGTGTAAAGGACTTAGGACTGCTCATCGATTCACGATTGACATTCGATTGTCAACTAGACCATATCGTTGGGAGGTGCAGTCAACTACTAGGACTAGTCATAAGCATAACGCGCGAGCTTCGAGACCCTTTGTGTAGTAAGACACTGTACTGCTCATTGATCCGATCGCTGTTGGAGTATGCCTGTATAGTGTGGTGGCCAACATCATCGAGTGCTTTGGCGCGACTCGAATCGATCCAACGTAGGGCCACTCGATTCGCACTTCGCGCATGGGTTCATCCTATTGCGTATGAAACTAGATGCTTACTTCTCGGGCTACCCTCACTCCGCGACCGTTTAAAAAAGGTCAGATTAACCTTCATCACTGGACTCCTTAATGGCTTAATCGATTGCCCAACGCTCCTGTCGTCGGTATCACTGTATGTCCCTGCCAGGGCGCTCCGATCCCGCGCATTACTGGCAATCACGGAACCCCGAACTACCTTTGGTTCTCGTAATCCCCTGGTTCAGATGTTCCGATCGCTCAATGCAGCCAGCGAGGAGTTTGAGCCCGGTTTGTCAGCGGCGGATATCCTCCATGAGCGAGCTATGAGAACGAGGCGGTGGGAGTAAATAATTGTAATCTTGTAATAATTGTAATGATATTAAGTGGGCTACCTGAAAGTCCGTTAATAAATAATATATTAAACAATTAAACAATACACGCTTCCCGGTGGTAGATACGACAGCGGCGCCGGTCTTCACACGGCAGGACCGGGGTTCAAGTCTCATCTAGGCCGTTCCTCCATAGTGAAGACTGACTATCCAAATATGCGGTAACAATCAGTCTAGTAAGTCATAAATGGCAGGCATGACCTTCGCGGTCTTAAGGCCAAGAAAGAAAAGAGAAATACCAATATATGTATGTGACTTCGTTTCAAAAGTCTACTTGATTTCGTTTGATAACGTACTAGATTGATATTTATACACATTCACAAAACATTACACAAAACAAAATCTCTGCAATACAGTGTTTCTTACTTGATAATGCAAAGTTACCTATGATTTTTGCAAACGCTCCATACGAAATCGTATGTAGCGTTTGCAAAAATCATAGGTAACTTTGCATTATCAAGTGAGAAACACTGTAAATCACTTAAAGTTTGTGATATTCAACCATAAAACTAGGAATGCCCATTCGGAAGCAATGTATCTAAGCAGTATTTAGACGCATCTTAGCAGTATAATATTATTTGTGGTAACAAAATGTGACAGTTTTGTCTTTAAAATATAGAAAATGGCTATGGAATTTTATTTCCCCCCTTTTATTTCCCTTTTATTTATGAAATTGTTAAAACATCATTTTAACCAAATGCTGACGCTATGTTAAAGGATATCGATGGTATTAAGGTAAACTGTGTTAAAAATTATGGTAAAGCTGTTAAAAAGAGCCTGTACCAGTTAAATGAACAATGAATTGTAACTGCGTTTTAAGCAATTTTTAAGAATCATACGTTATATTTACATTCAATCAATATTGCATCATGTATTCAAGGTACATTCCCGATATGAATAAATTGAAACACATACGCTCACACACACCCTTGTTGCGATACAACTTTTCCGGTACACTTAACCCCGTTGGTCAGCTGCAAACCGAACATGAGATCGAAAATATTTACCATCACCCTGCCCAACCTAGCCACCGGATGGCCAGACACGGTACGGGCGGAAAGCGCCACCGATAGAACACGGCTGAAAGCTGTTGCATCTCGCTAACATATCGCCCAGTCACCGTCGTGTTGAGCAACGTTCACCTAGTTTTGCTTAACGCTTCGCCAGCGCTGGGCCGCGCCGCTGCGTTTGACCCAGTTTATCGAAAAATGGTCCATTACGGTACGGACCGTTGCTGACCTTTATTTCCCCTGGACGGGTGCCGCACGAATCCAAACACAGGCCCAGATGACTCCGCATCTACCCCGTGTGCTTCCTCATCCAGCCCTGGCCGGGCTCGAATGTGTCTAGCATCCTTTCGCAACACGAATTAAATGGGTACGCAAATTTAATGGTACACGTCAGAGGCAAAAAAGCTGCCCGGAGCGAAAGCGAAAAGCTCGCATCATGTTTCCCCCGCGCCGGAGTACCGATTGCGAGTGCGAGATGAAGTTGTTCCGGTGAAGTTTCGGAGCAACGAAATTGCGCGTCCGGGACGATGGATGGATGGATAGAGCTTGAGCTTTGTTTTGATTAACAGGTAGTATGGCGACTCCCCGACATGGTTGGCAGGGTGAACAAACCACGAACCGAATCGGAAACCGAACGAGGGTTGCGCGAGCGCACATGCGCCGTACTAGCGCTGGAACATGGAAAGGTTCATTCCAGCATCAACAGTTTGCAGGTTGTGCATGCTTCAGTCAACAAGTTGTTTATTGAATGGAATGATGGGTTGTTAGAATGAAGCAATCTTGATATCTATTGCCCAATCTTACAATACCGGAAATGACAGATGTGTGTCCAAAAGAAACTGAGATTTCGAAAATTTATGCCTTATCATTAGTAAATGCTTGTTCGCTAAAAATTGGTAGTTGATTTATAAATCTGATAAGTGGAGAGTTGCTTAGATGCTTTAAGTCGTATGATTTAAATACTAAAATAAAAATTATTCTAAATTTGCTGATAAGACGAGTATCATACTGTCTCTATCAGGTTGTTGTTTTAGTAAATTAATTAATTATTAAGATCATTATTTATACTTAAATACTTTGAGAACAGCTTTACTTGCAACAGAACCAGCTCTGCAACTTCTGACCTATTTACCTATTTATGATTAATAGACAATTAATACATCCAACCAATACGCTCGGTACCATTCTATCTACCGGATCGTTCCTGCGAACGGCAAGCATTCAAGTCAATCTGACCCGGTCTGGAAAACTGTTGCTCGAATGAACTCATCGCTTCAACCTCCCCAACAAACAAAAAAAAACCCCCCCGACCGTACCCGAACCGGCCGAGCGATCCTGCCCGAGTAGGGGAAAATGAAGGATCCCAATGTGCACGCGTGCCTCAACGAGATGTGCCAGCTCCGGCCATGCTCGTTTACGGAGCGTGATAGCTTCAATCGTCATCGAACCGATCACCACACCATCGTCGTTGTCGTCGGGGAACGTTCAGTTTTGATAAAGACATCGAACCGTGCGGTTCTAAGCTCGGCAAACGGATATCATCGGATCACAGGTTGCTGTTTTGGTGTGTGAGAGCAATCCTTTGCACCTGCTGACAACCAAGTGGTGTGCTTCTGTGTGGTGTGTGAAGCTGCTGCAAGAAGCGTATGTGTCTGTGTGTGCGCGAAAGTGAAATAAAAGCTGGAAAACAGAGGGAGAGAAAAAGTTTAACTGTTGCACACGAACCACAAACGGAAGGTGACACACAGAAAAAAAACCAGGCACAACCTCAAACCTTCTATTTTCTCGGGAGGTCATCGTTTGGTGATACATTTAATGAGCAGTTCCAAGAATGTCCGCCAGAAAATATGTTAATTGACGCGACCGAGAAATTGAGGTGGTGTGCTTTAAAGCGGGATTTAAAATACATTTGCGTTTAAGCAGTATACGAGAGAAGGTTTTTACAACATCGCAACAGTATTTCTTTGCTCACTCCCAGGAGAACAAACCGTAATCGAAGGCAAGAGCTATCATTTTTTTGTTGTTAAAAATCTTCATTTTTGTTTAAGGCTTAGAGCAAAAGGAAACAAAACCAAGCAAAACTGTGAAACCAGTAACACGAGTTATCGATTTTATCGAGCAACCCCGGGAAGAAGGTGAAAATTCTTTCCCAATTTTTCACTCACATTGCGTCGTGTCCGTGTGTAAATACTCATTTGTATAGGTGATATAGAAGCCTCCAAGAGGGAAAAGTAAGATTAAACCATCATTCATCATTAATCAGCACAATTGTTTGACCATTTTGTCACACACACACTCATCCTTCTCACTTGTTTTCCCACCCTCTCACCCTTATCGTTCGTTTCCCATTCTTTTATGTGTCTTGAGTGTGGAATTTAACAGAAAAAAAACACAAGAAACATTCTTCAACTACCACAAAAGGCAAGGTTTTGGCTTGGGAAAGTTTTTCCTTTTTCCATTCGTGGAATCGATTATAGCACTTTTTCGGTGGAATTGACATTCCCACGGTCAAACTGCAGGGGGTAGCTGCCTAGTGGTAGGAAAACCCCATTTCAAAGTGTGTCGCGTGCACAGCCTCTTGTCAGTTAACGACAGGTGAAAAATTTTCCCTCCTGTTCGGTTACGGTCATCAAACGCTTCCGTGAATCGGTGAAACGAGATCGCGTTGGAAGAAGTTTTAGTGTATGATGGTGTGTATGTGTGTGTGTGTGTGTTTGTATGAATGTATCAAAGGATTCGTGGCCAAGTGTAGTAAAAGTGATGTGAGGCATAACTTCGCCTTGAGGGAACGTGAAACGAAGACAACAAAAAAACCTTTGGGGATTTGTTCTTGCGTCGTTTTGCTTTGGAGTTTCCTTCCACCACGATCATCTTCTTTTCGCACACTTCTGCTTCGCGAAACGACGCGCAGCTAAGTGACAACATTAAAATT
Organism: Anopheles maculatus; assembly: GCA_002091835.1. Classification (NCBI taxonomy): domain Eukaryota; kingdom Metazoa; phylum Arthropoda; class Insecta; order Diptera; family Culicidae; genus Anopheles; species Anopheles maculatus. The sequence continues at coordinate 719,755 of KZ061545.1, read as the reverse complement.
GGATGATAATTAGCTAATTACCGTTGTTTTTTTTTTTTCGTTGCGTTGTGGTGCCCCAGCAGTCGTCTTTGTGGTTTTTGTCTGCTGCTGTAAGAGTGATTTGAGTGAACGTGTAACGGTGTTGTGGCGGTGATTTGTGGTTTTTGGTTGCCCTCCCCATAAAAACGAGGCCCGTTTCCGTTACGCACGTTCCTAGCAAACGGTAGTGTCAGTGATTTTTCTTTTATTTTGTTTCCCATCATTTTGATACACCGTGTTTTTCTTCGATCAAGGCGGAACAAGTGAGATATAGAGAAGAGTGTCTTCGTGTTTGTGTTTGTGCTTGAAGTGAAAAGTGTATCATCCGACGGAATCAAAACCGGAAGAATAGTTTCCGCCATTCCGGCAAAACATCAAAGCCACAGTAACTTCGGTGGCTAGCACCGGCCAACGGGGGCCGCGATCGTGGGAAAAGCGTGATGGAAAAGTTAATTATTTGCTGTAATTAATTTCGCACTTGGTGGATGTTCCGCATTACTGCACGCGACGCATAGCAAAGAAAATACGCACCGCACTGTCACAAAAAGGTAATTTAAATTCCACCTTGTACGCTGGTGCAACAGTTCGTGCGAAAAAGTTTGATGAAATCGAGGAAACTGTGTGCCGCGCGTACGGTGCGTCATTCGGTACGCTTGTTTTTGCAGCCCTTTTTTTTCGCACGAACTGAATCAAATAATTCTTGTGAAACAATTTTCCCCGATAAACCAGCGATCGATGGATTGAAGAATAATCTTTTTTGTGTTTGTGTTTCCCCCTTTCCATACCGATTGTCGGTTGTCTTCTAAAACTGACCCATACCAAACGGAAGCAAACATTGATTTTAGCACACACACACATACACAATTCCAAGCAAACGGGAAAGGAAAGTTTCCGCGCGTCCGGTTCGGTTGGTGCTGATGAAACATCCGGCTACACCACATTCCCGGGGCGCGGAAAACTGTTTCCGAAATAGTACAGTTCATTTTCTTCTTTCTTCCACCGCACCCGGTTTCCCCACATTCCCTCGCCCCGCGGAAGGTGAGAACAGAACACGGTGCACAAACGATCCACCCGAGCAGTTGCTGCTCACAGCAACTTCCCTGATGAACCCGATGAACTTACGCCGTGGTAGCTCATTGTCTGTTGGTTGGGTGGAATTATGAAATTTTAATTAAATTTTAATGAAACAACCGTTCCTTCATCCTTTCTTGCCCGCCTTCCCCATCGAGTTCCACCCACTCGGGATGGCAGGAAGTAGTTAAGGGGACAGGTGGTGAAGCGAACGAAAGGGCGATGGTATTTGGGTGTGGGTTTTGTGGTTCGTTTTACAAACATTACCGCTCGCTTTTCTAGTAAAATGGTTGTGACGCAGTCTGCTAACACCAGTTCTGCTCCGGTGTCTTGGATTTGATGGACGGAAATAAAAATGGAACGATACCATCCCGGGGGGTGGTTATCCATAGAACTAATCCCGGTCGGTGTGTTTCACTAATAGGAGGATTAGGATCAGTCCAGCAATATCATCCGACAGACAATCCGACAGACAGACAGCCAGCCGGTTGACTTTTCGTTAGCTTTTGCTGCCCGTGCGGTACAGTGTGGCTGCAACCTGTTGGTAATTTTCGTGCGTCTGAACTGATTGGAATGTTGTGTATTGTGAGGGGAATAAGAATTGAAATGTGTCGCACGTTTGAAGTATGAATAAAAAATGATTAATTTGTAACTGGTGTAATGGTTACGCAGTAAGATTTTTGCGTGTTGCACTCTGTTCGAAATTAGTTATTGTTTTGAATTAATTGGGCCAGTTTAGTGTGTTAACTATGGCTGATTTAAATGGTTCAATCTATGTGATGCGCAATTATTCCACATTTTAACGGAATAATAGCGGACAATAGGCTGTTACTGATTCCATTTTCGTTTTTAAAATTATATGCCCTGTAGAAGTATCAATCAATATTTTTGGTTGCAATGCAAACCACATTTGTATCACCATTTCTAACTTTTCACATAAAAAAGTGAATAAACATAGTGGTGCAATACAAGTAAAAAAGGCAAATTCATAAACTATGACAGACACCAGGCGTCTCCATCGATAAGTGGCTTTGTTGATTCAAATGCTTCTTTTTTTAATTTTGTTTTACGAATTAAAATGTTCCTACCGTATCAAAACCTCATTTTTTTTCCAAATGGTTCATGATGAAATTGTCATGTTGAACTTTATTACAACCTATTAACAAAAACAACGTTGATAATAAAGGTGATGTTATGCGTGCGAAAAGACATGTAATTAATAAATTACCGACAGGAAACACGACGTATCTATCAAAAAGCGGCTAAAATAAGTCTGCTGGCTCAGTTTTTATTGTTTATTCAGTTCGACTTGATTTGTACCATGATTCCAGGAATTTTGTCCTAAACTCATACGACTACAGGCAAATTAACATCTTCGTGTTTAATTGTACCTAACTTTTGATACACAACAAGTAAAATGTGGTTTTACTCGTACAATAAACTACACATTAATAAATTATCAACAAACACCATGCGGCTCCATCGTTATGCGTTTGAGTTAATTCACTTGGTGTGTTTTTATTGTTTTAATTAGAAATATAGCTTATCCTTGTCTTAATAAATTGGGTTTTGTAGTTCTCTATAAAATTGTATTTTGGAAAGGCTGTAAACAATCCTTTCTAGTCTGAAAAGATACGCATCTTGTTTAGGGGAACATTACTTCGAGAATTTATACTAGAGTACAATTAAACATTACATTTTTTACATTTCCAAAATTCGTTTTACACAACAAGTTACGCATGGCAACGATGGTGTAACGCATGTGTTTAAATGGTAGAATAATAACATATTAAAAAACATCAGGCGTCTCCTTCCGTGAACAATATTCTGATTAGAACTAATTCTTTTTCTTTAAATATGCTTGATTCAAACGTTTTGAAGTGGCATACTGCTAATATGCTTACAAGAATTTTATTCTAAGCATTGTACCATGTCCAATGACAATCCTCACGGATCGCATTACGCCATAGGAACTTGAACCATTCTTCAAAATTATTTCCTTCAGTACTCAATGAACTTATCACATTCATTCCCGTCTTTAACGTTTTGCTCGTCGGCTTGTTGTTCTTGGACGTATGAAACTTTCTCCAAGTCCTGTGTAGCGTCTAATTTCAATCTCCCAATGTCACTGTAGTACCCTGCTGTAGAACTATGTAGATGAACAATGAAAAATAGTAACAAAGATATATCCAGTACCCATTGGACATAGAGTTTGGATAGACCCTTACAGCAAAATTATGAAACATTGCAGTACCTTAAAGTATTTACATATTTCATCGTTTACAGCAAAGAAAAATAAAGCGGTTATTAAAGACATGAATAATGCTTCCGTAGCATTCCGTGTGTGAAAACTCGTGTAAAACTTTCTCCGCAATAGACCCTTTAACGACCATGGGACGGCGGCCAAAGCTCAACCGACTACAGGGACCAAAGTTCTGGAAACACCCAGGCTAAAAAGCAAATTTATCTATCGGCCACTACCGTGCAGGGCATGGGCTGAGTTAGGTTTCGTTGTTTAACTTTGTTCTTTAGCCGAACCGAGGTTGGAGCAAATGGAGTGATCAAAACCTGAACATTTAAACCTGGATTCAATATTCGGCACCTTTAAACGAGATTCACACTCACACACATACACACCAAACCCCAGAGTGTGCAATAATCCTAACCGTTTACTTCTATGTTGCTAATGGAACTTGGTCTTAAGATTTAAAATAAACCTTACAACATCGTTTGCAGCACACTATAAGATCGTTTTTAAAATTAGCATCTCTTGACCAGCTTGATCGGCCACCATCTCACACCTCCACGATGCTTCGGACCTGGTCTCCGGAAGCCGGAAATAAACATAATCCCAACTAAAACGTAATCATTTTCTGCGTCGCTGGCTGTTGCCTTTTTCACAGCGATACAGCTTTACGCTTTACTCGGTGGCGCATGAGCCACTGTAGACGGTGAGATTCTTTCTATTTCTGGCGACGGTTACAGCCCTCTGTGTACTGCTACTACTCGACCACTAGCCGTACCATCAGTACGACACATTCCCCTTCACGTTGCGTATCCGATAAGCTTCCCGATGCCACATGGTGGCAGCCACATCCAGCAAAGCCGTCCATAGTGTGTGTATGTGTGTTGTTGTACGTCGACAGACTGATTCGCTAAAAATCCCCCAATTTGATTAGTGATAGCAGCATCCTCCGAGCATCAAGCGGGTCCCGCTGGCTGGCCAGCGGACACCATACTCTCCCCAACGTCCGTTTCCGGTTGAAAAGGGGATTTATTTTTATCTCGGCCATTTTCTCGGCCTCGGGAACGCACGCTTGTTCGAAGGTACGCTGTGGGAAAGGTTTCGTCCGTGATCGGAGGGTCGAAGGAGGGAGAGGAGAGAAGGAAGAAAGCTACAGGACGCAAGCGAAACGGCTGGTCGGTTTTAAGCCCAGGTCGAGTGCAGCCCGTGTCGGAGTAAAGCCCCGAGGATTGTTGAAGGCAGGATTGACGATTTCCGTGTTACCATTGTCGATGGGAATGGCAAGCTTCTGAAAGAAAATAAACGTATTCCCGAGAGTTTGCCCGGAATAGAACGGCCATCAAAGCGAGGAAATCCTTTAAGCATTCAGTTTATTTTCTTCCTTCGTTCTTCCTTCGTTTTGTGTTTGCTCACTAGTTGCTTCATTCAATGCCGAAGTCAACATCTACTGATAGAGAGGGAAAGCTCGCATAACCGATGTGGTGAGTTACGGGTTACTTCTTTATGTAAAAACCAACAAAACGTTCTGTTTTTATAATGCTTATAGAATGTAAAAATTCTATGCATTTATTCCATGGAAGTATGTAAACTTTATCTCAACTATCTATTTAATACACATTTTTTTTACATCTACCTTGTCCACAAACCGGGCGGAATGAATTGTGAATAGCAAGTGAATAGCAGTGGAAAAGCTTTCAAATAAAACTTACATTTACTTAATAAAGCTTTCGTACAATGCTTTACATTCATCCAACTAACAAATTGGATAGAGTAATAAAAATGGTGAACATCATCGCAGGATAAAGCTGCCACCTATCTCCAACACTGAATCAACACACGTTTATATCCTTCTTTTGTTCTACAAATCCGATGCCGTTCGCTTTCCCTTTTGTACGAAGCCGTAAAAACAGTGCAAGGGAAAGAAAGCAATAGCAAATAGCAAACGAAACGAAACAAAAACCAACACGGAACACTCGTTGACCCCAAGGGGGATTGAGCAACTTGACAGTAATTAATGGGAAACCATCGGAACGATGGATGAATGCGGACACAAAAGTAATGCAAAATGGAATACCGTTTATTTGGGATCACACTGTTTTTTTTTTTTTGTTTCGAAACGACACAGATGGTGTCACTGGTTCGTTTTTTTTTTTGTGTCCGTGGAAATGCCGGGGGAAACCGATAGAGAATACAGGTGACATGATGTAATTTAGAAAATGCTTTTCACACCGCTCGAGCGAAAGTTTTTTTTTACTCGTGGAACTGTGCTGTTAGCTATGAGGTTTGGTTTTGATGGGTATAAACTCAAATTACTCAAGTTATAGACAGTTTGTTATGATACTGGAGTAATTGATTTGTGATAAATACCTCTCAAAATTTGATCTAGTGCATCGGCACTAACACGAAATTTTGGTTCGAAAGCAGAAAAATATTTTTTTCTCTAACCATGACGATGCGTATGTTAGTGGAGTTTTTCATGGTACAAAATGAAAACAAAAATCTGGTGAAAAATGGAAACATTTATTTTATTTTGTCAAGGATGATGTCAGATTGATGGAGACGCCTGGTGGTTTGTATTAAAATTGCAAGGTTGGCATGTTGTAAAGCGCAATGAGCAGTTGTTAACGTACAACAGTTTGTAGCTAAAGGTTCATGTTGAGATATTTGAATGTTAAACTACAATCTCATCCGTATGAAACAACTTGAATTAGAGTGAAAATTAAAAACTATTTCAGTGAAGTCCTCAAGCAAAGCAACAATCTTCATATTACCAATAAAGCATAAAAATCTTGATTTAAACGTAATTTCGATTGTTACTAATTATTTTATAAATTTATTGATAAAACCAAATAAAAAGCTATAAGGTATTGGGTATTAAAAATAAAATAGCATAAAATAAATAATAAAAGTAAAACAGTTCTTAAAGCTTTAACATTTTTAATAGTGGAAAAGACAGTTGAAAGTTGACAAAAACCTAACCACAGGGAAAAGAGGTATCGTGTTAAAATTGTAAGAAACTTAATTTAAAAAAAGTACTAATTGAATATCAATAATTTATTTGAAAAAGTTTAAAAACTTAATGAAAAGATATATCATTCTGTCTTTTTCGATTATTAATATTTCAATTCAAAAGAAGCTATTACTTAATAAAATCAAGTTGTATTTCGTTTATGAACCGTTCTCACTAAGGTTCATAAATATGTTCTTTAACGATAATTAATACATTTGATACCTTTCTTCTTCTTTTCTTGTACACAATAATACAACCATGAATAAGAAAATTGCCATTCTCGTTTAGTTGCAATCTTAATAACGAACTGCTTAACATTTATTAGATGCCCATTAATCTTGCTACGCTGGCGTTGACAAGAACATAGATCGCGTCATAAATCACACACCCAAACAATCATTGAGTGGCCTGTCGTTGGAGGTTGTGCAGGTGACCATCCAAGCTGTTGCTTCGCCGTGCCTTTCACGAAAACCCCATGCCCGAAAACGCTTCTAGCTTCCACAGTAGGTCCGCTCATTCTTGGTGAAACATTTTGTTAATTGACAGCGACAAACCGAATGTCACCCAACTACGGAAACCACCTTATCGCTGTAGGCCCGTACGGGGTCCAAAGGCTTCAACGAACATTACCAAACTTTATGAATGAATGAAACCATGCAACACCTTTTAATAGTAGATCGTATCGCCTCCGTGGCTGTGGTTTGGAGCTTGTGTGGAAGGAAGAAAATGGCCTTGCCGTCAGATGCTAACCCCTTGTACAGCTGGTGCCCAAAAATGTTCCCATTCGGCTCGGGAACCAAATGCTATCCCACGCAACACAGCAATCACGTCCTAATAGTCACAATAAACGTGAATATAATCACGTTTGTTTTACTTTACGACGAAAACCAACTAAAGACCCCAGTTCTGGTCGACCATAGTGACGACCTTTTCCTGGGAGTGCGTTTCCTCGCACCACGCACCATACGTAACCTACCCTACCTCAACCGCTATCGGCCTGCAGCTAACGTTAAAAAAGACACGAGCGAACGCCAACGGTCAAGCAAATAAAACCGAACTCAATTAAGTGAACATTATGGGCTGCTTTTGCTTCGTCCCGGATTTTGTGCTGGCAGGAGTAGAAGGGCAGTGGAGAAGGCGAGGGATTGGTGGTAGGGAAAACTGGGAAGACATCGGTGTTGGGTTTGAGCTGTGTGCTTTGCTGCTTGTTGAGAATGGGGTTTTTGGTTGAGAACGGGTCCAATATCGTGGCGTTCGTGTGCCGAACGAGGGTCAAATGAATCGGTCGGCAGTACAATGTAGTACACCGGTTACCAATTAATTTTTACACCGTTCTGTTCTTGTCTTTAACACATTAATCAATTTGCTCGCATCAACATGCGGTATGGTGCTCTGAGTTTCAAACGTTTGAGGAGGCCTGGTATTGCGAAATTTTCAATAACATCTTTGTGGAGTTTAAACATGTTATTGTAATTGTTTTGATTAAGGTTTAGTCGATGCAAGAAAGACGGCTTTATTGCTTTATTTCTATTTAAAGATCACATTTCAATTAAATAGACTTCCAAAAAGGCTAGCTTTTAATAATTAATATTAAGCTTATCATATCTCATAACATGATGGCTGTAGATTTCCATTTCTCATCCTATTTTTATTAGAATTTTTAATTTGAATTTTGCATTTTGATAATCTAGAACAGTTTTTCGTAATTTCCGAACAAATTTCTATCCGAATTTGATTAGACTTGTTCGCTTCTATCGATCAGTGTCGCTGATGTTATTTACAAATGACCAAATTTTCATTACATCCTTACTGAGCAGCCAGCACCCCAGTTCGATCCACAAAAAAGGTGGTATGGTGTGTAATTAGCATAGTTTCAGGTGCAGTAAAAAGACAATATAATCGCATCCTCGTCGATTTCCGTTGCTGTGGACCCCCAACGTTCACTAACATTCTCATTTGAGCCACCCCCAAGAGGCTTCTCCGTCGACCCAAGTGAAGTTTTGACTTTGGCCCAGAATTTAATACCGTTGCGTTAGCCTCCCACAATTCCACACCAGTGACCAGCTCTGTTCCCCAAATTGGCGAGCAAAATAATTACCATTTTGATGGAGCACTACTGTACGCGCGCACAATGTGCCACAGCTTTAGTAGCCTATTTTTGGTCACGGATGGATCACGGCTTGCCGTTGCCAGACGGTGTCAGGGAAACCGCAGCGTTCCCGGACTGTGGCAGCTGTGGCTAACCGAGCGTTCGGTTTTGCAAAACGCATGTTTTTGCATGTGTGTGCAGGAAGGGATGGAGGAAGGGAATATGCTTGAAAAACACACGCACGTACGTACGGTTGGTGGTTTCATGGACCTTGACTAACGCGTTTTGGCTTCTCCGTGCCGTCATGCGTCTATCATGTCTGTGTCAAAAACCAGTCAGCTGCGGTTTTGCTTCAACGTGTGGCCAGAGGGCCACGCCGACAAACAAGGCGTGCCTTCGGGACAGGAATTTTGAGGGATGTTGGGCACCCGGTACCAACCATGTGGAGGATGTTGCATGATTTATTCAGCGGCCAATCTCTTAGTCTGCGCCGGAATGGTAATGGTGACCGAAGTTATGCCGAAGTGATGTCCTCCGTGGATGTGTGCCGTGGTCATAAATCTAACCCGAGCCGGAGCGCGAGTTTCTTACCCAGGCACCCACTCAAGACGTCAAATGTCTAAACTCGGGAGCTTTTTCTGTGTGTGTTTTTGGGGTGAATGAGGATGGTGTGCTTCTTTAAGAATTTATTCTACATAAGATGGAAAGCTGTATCGATGGTAAGATGGGAATTCTGTCTAGTTTTCAATTTTCAACTGCATGCCTTCAAATTCTTGATGGTAGGATCCATCATTCAATGTGAAATACCTTCTGTGGTAAGAGCATTAAACGAGAGTCTTACAGGAAAATAAATGAAATATATCATTGCGATGTTTTGCACGGTAGCTTAGACATCTGATAGGTTCTCGATACTTCCCGATAACCGTACGGAAAGGATTGCCTGAAGTCAAGCGGAACGTTGCAATTGACAGACATGTTTTCCCCGTCTGAAAGAATGGTGCTTCTTCGAACGAGAAAATATATTCCACTAAAGCTTCTTACCACACCGGAGAGTTCTCTAGCCTTTCTTCACTCTAACACAATAAATTACCACACCGAAACCGGTCATTTATCGGAAGGTTTTCCCCCTTTTTCTTCTTGCTTGCATTAGTAATTTATAATTACACCCCGTTTACATTTTTAATGAACACAGTCGCTCACAGTCATAATAATTGAGCTTTCATCACAACGTTATTAGTGCTAACGAGACTATACACTGCACAGTCTTCTGGGATTCTTTTATCTCCAAATAGTGCCGCTCCCTTAATACGGTTGTCCCCATCGCAAATCCGGCGTACGACCGGCTGCCATTAGCATCGGCCAAAAACCCTCTCGACGCATTCGGTTGGTCTACTGAATTTTTCATGAGTCCATCTCTTAACGCAAAAGAGGTGCCCGGCCGAACGCACGCCTACCGTACGGATGGTTTTTGACTCGTGAAATTTACAGACACACACACACACACCGGCTGGCCTATACCCATAACCTTCCGAAAATGGATCCAAAAAGGAAAAAGCTCTCTCTCTCTTTTCCCACCAAAAAGGGCCGAAACAAACGCAACAAAGAACGACACATTAAAGCGTCGATTTTTTTTCCACAACCGGTGTGGTTTAATTTTGTACCAGTGACAGTCGAACCTCCCCCTCCTGTTGTTGGGTGGTGTTGAAAGGAACGGCAGAAGCATCCGAACAGAACTGTCGCTATCACCGGTGGTAACCGAAACGTAAAATGATCGATCGGCTGATTTGTTTCGGCTGAGTTTGCATGTTTTATGCAAACACACGAGTGGTGAAAGCGATGTAGAGGGGAGAGAAAAAAAAAAACAATCCAAAACACACGCTTCACTCGCTCGGGGTTTCCTTTTCTGGGTATTTGCTCGCGAGCGTGGCTTTCGTCGTAGGCAAATATGTTTGACAAACATAAAACCAGCCGGAAAGTACATAGAAAAGCTTCACAAAACAAAAGGATAAAGTTTTTTTTTTTTGGTCCTATCGCGTCGAGTCGAGTGCGCGAACGTATCGATGAGTCTTGTCACGTTGTTTGTGGGCAGGGTTGTGAGTGTAAAAGGGATTGAGGCATTGTTTTTTGTTTCGCTATTTGTTTTTAAATCATTTTTGTTTGTGTTGAAAACATTATGATTTATCGTGATATTTCTAGAAGTGTATTATTTATAACTTTTTTTAATTCCATTGTTAGTCTTCTAAAAAGGTTTATTAAATTAAAGTTTTTTTAATTTATGTATAGTTTTTTAAATTTCAATTTATCTCTTTAAAAATCAATTATGTTACAGATTTGTAATTTTATATCATATAGTGGCATCCTCAGTCTTTAAAAAACGACGTTTTTCTCTGGGTAAAGGTCTTCTTCTTCTTATTTTCATTCTTCTTCTTCTTCTTCTTCTTCTTCTTCTTTATTGTGAGTGGAACACATTCTGCTATGGTACAGCAATATTACTCCACCACCTCCACCTCTATCCAGGCTTCCGACTTCTGTAGTCATTTGCCAACTCGTTCTCTCTTTTAGTGTTCCTTGAATATTTCTTTTAGTGCTCCTTGCATCGATTTAATGTACACCTTTATCCACCATTTTTCCACTTAACTCTTACAACTATTTTCCACTCGTTGGTATTATCCTTTTTTCCTTCATAGACATGATTAAAATCTTACTAAACATATGAGGCGAACAGTGAACTTCCTAAAGCAGACTGAGAATAGAATTGACAGAAGCAAAATTTAATTAAATACCTAAAAAAGAACAATTTTTGCAACATTTTTATTTATCAAAAGGAATCTATCAGTCTGCAAAGCATTAAGTAACCCTGCATTAGGAAAGCACAACCATCTTCCCAATCCGATCGAGAAACGAGCTTAAGAATACGCTGCAAAAATCGAACGCAAGAACCTTTACAAAAGAAAAGTGTGATAAAACCTTTACAATCCATTCCCTGTGGAACCATCTGATACCGGATTGTGGATCTGATGCTGTCACGATTTTTCCAACGAAAACGGTACTACAAAAAACAGAGAGAAGAAAAAAAATCAGATACTCATTTCAATCGCTTTCCCACAACATTTCGTCCTGATAAAGAAGACGTCGGTGACTTTGGTGTCGCCTTAAAGACACGCACACCAACAAAAAACGAGCGAAAAAACGTTAAATCCTTACCATAGCGTAGGACACGGACAACACCACGGTGAAATAGATTCATAAAATTTTAATAAACGGCTTTAATCTGTTGTTTCTCATCCGTGCCTCTAGGCGGCTCAGGATCGAGCATTGACAGCGCTCATATCCGTATCCAGCAGTAGGGCCACGGTTGTTGAAATTTGAAGGTATAAAAAAACCCATTTTTCTGAACAACTTGCTTGCCTGCCAGTCCAGGAAGTGGTGGAGCAGAAATCTCCACAAAGCCAAAGTTGCCCCAGTGGAGAGGAAATCAATTTGCGCTCGATTGAGATGGTGAAAAATATATCGATAAAAAGGATGGGAAAAATCTGAACCCCAAAGCGAAAGGCAAAGCTTTAAAAAAGAAACACAAATCAACAACGACCGAACCCAACAAAAACCCCTCGGGTGAGAGAGAAAAAAAATCCTTTCGCTACCGGGGAACGTTTGGATGCGCAAAAGCGTCACCGTCAACCAATCGCTCGGCAGGTATAGAGCGTCATTTTTTAAGGCGAACGCATTTTCTCCACATCGTTCTACCTGATCGGGCGACGGTTTTGTTGGGTTTTCCTTCTCCCGTCTTACGGTGCTCGTTGCTTCCACCATTCCCGGCTGTCAATTATTGTGGGCAGGCTGGGACGAACTTGTTGCTCGGCTAGCCACACGGGTCTACCAGCAAGACAGCTTTGTTGTGTGCGTTGTCCGAAGGACATACCGCTGGCTGACGCTAATGAAGAAGGATTTGTTTAATCAGTTTATTGATACTGGGGCTAATCCGGCACCCGACTAATGGCAGGTTATCGTACCGATTTTGTGGCAGAGGAAACGCAAAATGGGACAGCGTACGCGCCGGGGACATTTTAATAACGAAACATTAATATCGTTTATCAAACCGAACGCCGCTGACACGGTGCGATAGTGGAGGGATTTTAATGACTTCAAATTGAGCACACTTTTGATAGCTAATGGGATGTTACAGGAATGATTTCTTTGTTCTAAAAAGGTTTTTCATGATGATGATGATGATCAAGATTTTCTTTTATTTCAATCGTTTGCATTTCTGATGCTATCTGATGGCATGGGACGATATTATTATTTGGTGCTTCAGCTGACAGTAGATAAGTGGATGCTACATATTATACTCCTGTAGCATCCACAATGTTATACATAATCTAAAGTTACGCGTTACGCTTTTGTCGCCCACCAGAAAGTTAAACGATTTAACTATGTGAAAATAGTGAAAAATGGTTTTTATTAAAACCCCAACGTACCCGAACTTATTTTAAGTATATTGAACTTGATGTAAAACAGTAAAACATTGGTATAAATAAAGCGATCAAACCTCGAAGGAAGAGAGTCGTTGGACCGGAGAACCTCTTCTCTTTCTCTTTCTTGGCCCAACGATCTCTTAGGTCATGCCTGCCATTTTTGGCATACTAGACTTATTGGTACCGCATAGTTGGATAGTCAGACCTCACCTATGGGGGAACGGTCCAGATGAAACTTGAACCCCGGTCCTGCCGTTTGAAGACCGGCGCCACTGTCACATCTACCACCGGGCCGCCCTAAACCTAATAGAAAACGTCTTCTCATTCAAAGAGCTTCGAGAATCCCCCTACCTATGGTAAGGCCTCGATGTCTCCTGCGCTCCAGTAAGGAAAATCTCCACCAGATTGTTGTGATCGTCTGGACGATCAAGACGTGGGTTCCAGTCCCAGCAGGAGCGTTCCATCATGTTAACAGAACCGATTTTACCACACTTGAGTGTATGTTCGCGTGTGCGCCCACAGACGACGAGAGTAGGAAAGCGTACGCAGGAACACATCAGACTCCTATAATGTATGAACCAGAAGCCAACCCACTTACTAAAGATTTTATCAAAAGGTGGTTTATGGACTACTAAACATCCTGGTGATGAAAATCAAGTAATGTAAGCAAATTGAGGAGATGTCACTCATACCATTAAGCCAGCAGACACACATTATTGTACACATTATTTATCATATCTCAGAAAAGGATCATACAAGTTTTAGGTCTCAAAATCCATGAATTAGTTTCACTAAAGCTCTACAATTTATTGGATTGCACCTTGGTCCTTATCTGGCATCATTCTTATGACATAATCAGGCACCAAGAGGATCGAACTTCGTTATGATGCTAGTAGATTACGCTTTCTCACTATCAGTTATATATTCCCTGTCTAACTACTATCTACAAGTTCTAGCTGAATACAAGAACAACGATCATTGTCCTGCATTCTTTAACGAAACTAATCGAACCTCTGTTTGTTTTCTGTACAAATATTAATTTAAAATTCATAAAATGAATCTAAAAATATACCGAAAAGCATCAAACCACCACCATCAGACCCTAAAAACCATCAGAAAAAGCATAGCATCAAACATTTCCGAGATATCCTACATATGCTGTCAGCCTATGTTAATTTATCAATCAGTAATATCAAGACTGATCGAGAGTTTTAATATTTAGTGGAGCATTGAATAATTATTAGTTCAAGTTTGTATAGCTGTCTGTTATTTACTTAAGGTTTCTTACATTTTGAGATGGATAATAAATTTAGAACGTTCTTAAAGTTCAACTAATCCTAACCTCTCCTGCAGTGTATGTTATAGGTTATTTAATACAAATTCTCTGTATATTTCATGGAAAAGTTCATATTTACTAAATACCAATATCATTTAACCTTGGTCGATAATTATTCAAAGTCTGGTTCCACATTCAAGGGCACCCATAAAAAGGAAATGTTTCAGCATACTATTTGCATATTACGGCACTAATTACAAACACTTCCAAATCCATTTCCGACCGCTTGTTTATTCGTTTGCATTGCAATCAAATTTCATTTGATAACTTTTCCTTCCGGTTTTTCTTGTCTGTATGCTTTTTCTCCACCCAGGTTCTTCAGCACCACTCATCAGCGGAAGGTCAACACGTTCGGCATTAGTGCACAACATTTCGCTCTGTCATCCCATCCCAACATCGTCGGCCGAAGAAAAAAGAGGAAAAAAAAGCGATCCCTCGGGACTGTACAGCATCACAGTGCTATTTAAAGCACAAAACTTGGGGTTTTTTTTGGAAAGCGCTACGGAACGCACACAGCGAACGTTCCAATTCTAATTTAATACGAAGGTCCGGTGGAACGTGCGAACCGAAAGTATCGCTCGCGTAACCTTTTTGTCCGTTGGACCGTGTTTCCATTTTTATACATTGTTTCACCTTTACCAATCAAAAGCCCGACAGCACATTTACGCCGACTCAATTTGCGCCCCTCCCCAGAAAAGGGATAATGAGCCTCGAGGTGGAATGATGATTCAGGCTCGACATTAATCATACCCTCGGCAGGTTGCTCGATGTACGAACCGGGAACGAGGAAACGGCGAGCTTTGACGACTCCATACGTACGTCCAGCGGGAAATGCAAAATAGGATCCGTACCGTTAGGCTGGCCGGTTGATTGAGGTGGAACAACTTTTACAAACTCGAGCCATACGGAATCCTGAGGGGACTGCGCACCTGACGGCGAAAGACAACCGAAATTAAAACAAAACATCACTCTCTGTACATACGGTGCTGACCTTCGTTTTTCGACCGCAGGAAGTTTCCGGCTCGGACGAGATTGTGCTCCGGAGTCGGCATAGACGGTACCCACCGGAAAGGAAAGGAAAGCAGCTTGCACGGATACAGGCCTACTGGGCCACGGGAAACCAAGGCTCGCCGGGGCGGTTTCTCATACGACGTTCGACGGTTGTCGCCAGCGGTGTACAAGCAAGCAGTCAACATTCCGCTATTTCAATTAAATGTTATGCCGGCCGCGACCATGTTTTCCAAGTTCAAAAGTGCGACCACCAGTGCGCCACCCCAAAACCCCTACGACAACAATCCGATCACGCAGTACTTTGAAATTGGAAAACAGGTTGCCTGCGCCGGCCCGGAACTGATCTGGAAGATACACGAGGGCTACCGGAAAACGGATGGCAAGGTAAGTGGCTGTGGATTTTTTTTTTTATATCATGGAGTAGATGATTTAAGCTAAACGGTAAATATAAAGTCCGGGGAAAAATGTCCGGGGAAAGAATTCGTACTAAAAACGATTTTCAAATCAGAAGGGATTATGGTGCCGATAAAGGTTCTTCAAACTAATCTTGATTTCGCTCGCAAACCATTATTATAAACTACTATGACATCGCTGCATTTATTGCATCATCTTACAAAGATATTTTCACTAGAATTACAGTATTCTAAGTAGTTTTTGGAAACGCTTCGTAAGCCACCATGCGTCTCCATCCATATTACACGTTCTCTGATTTTCGTATGGTTTTTTTTTTCAGCAAATGACCTTACACTTGCTATAATCCGTGGCTACACTTTTCACTATTTTTTAAATCGCGGTTTATTATCTACACTCATCAGCAACAGCGGCTTAATTTGTCGCCTTATTATTGATTTGTCAGATTATTTGTCTGAGTAATGAGTAATGATTATTAAGTAAGCTCTCTAGATGCCATGTTTTACAGTTAAAGATACACGATAAATAAACGAAAGCACAGTCGGTAAATACTACTGCCGAAATTCACGGCACAAAGACATTGGTGACGTATGTGACAATATCCGTGACGGGCCTTCAACGCTGTCCAATGTTCGTTGACGGCAAGAATTGCCGAAAGAACCGTCCATGAATCAAACCGTCAAGGATTGTATCCGCTATGAAGGATATTCTAGATTGATAAATTCGCTTTTCTTAGGAAGCCTAAAAGGAAGTTCTAGTACACTAATGGAAGTTCTAGTGTACTTTAAAACAACTAGATGTTTGAAACACTGATTTCTCTTTAGTCGTAAGTAAACGGACATTGTAAGGGATTGGCAGAGGAACCCATTTAATTTTTTTCATGCAGGTTTCGACCCATCAAGCTCATGACGACGAGCTGGTCTCACCAAATGGAAAGGAGAACATTCGAGTTGTTAAACCGCGATGTAGAACTATTGACACATCCACGGACTTCTAGCCTTCTTTTTCATTTTGAGTTACTGAATATCATCGTCTGTATCTTTTTTCATCACCTGTCACGATTCGATGCAGATATCATTTTATCTTCTGTCGCTGTATCAACATTTCGAACATTAACGATGGTCTACATCTCTAAGCTTCAGCTCATATATCTTGATGTCTATAGATGTCTCATATATCTTGATTTTTGGACCATCAAAACTAAATGAATGAAATGAAGAATGAAATACAGTAGAACTTTACATAACTGGCTACTTTTCGATGTCGTGCTTGTGAACGGAGGGTACGATGCAATAAATCAATGACAAATTTGTCAATACAGATTATTTACCACATGACCTAACTTTATTGGTTATGCTTTGGAAATATGTAAATCAGACATTGTCCATTGACCCCAAAAAAAGCTTTGTTTCTTCGTTGAAGTCCAAATACTTCGAATACAATTTACGTATTTACTGTGTAGAAATAAATGAATACAATATGCCTGGATATATGGGGGCGGCCCGGTGGTGATGCGACAGCGGCGCCGGTCTTCACACGGCAGGACCGGGGTTCAAGTCTCATCTGGGCCGTTCCCCCATAGTTGAGGACTGACTATCCAACTATGCGGTAACAATAAGTCTAGTAAGCCAGAAATGGCAGGCATGACCTAAGTGGTCGTTAGGCCAACAAAGAATATGCCTGGATATTATCATCATTGGAATATTTAATTTGAAGACTTTGTCTTCTACAAAGTATATTTTATATGATAATCCTTACCTTACCGCAATGAACCAGAAGGATGATCAAGTGGTTTAACGCTATTTTTGAACTATTCATTAGCAAGTGTCCCAGTACCACACATTTTCCACACGTGCTCGCATTACGCTTAATAAAGCAATAAATAATAACTAACCAAACCGAAGCCGCCGGTTACACTGTCGTCCTCTGTTCCAGATACCTAGTTTTTAACTTTCCTACACACACTCACAAGAAAATTCAATTTCGGGTGTCACAACAAACCATCCCAGTGAATCCAGACACACACGCCCATTCTCGTGGTAGTCCGTGAGGTATCGTTCCAGGCAAAACTTCGTGACAGATTTATTACTCACACTGGGTGGGTTGCAGTCGGGCAGAGACATACTTCCACCTTCATCAGTTCGCTCTTTATTAGACGCAAGGACTACACTTTTGGACGGTGAACGGTGTCAACCCCAAGGGATGGGTAAAATGTACCAGTAGCTGTGTGTGCGTGTGCTTTTGGAGGCTCGGTTTTTTGTCACCGCCATTCTGTAACTGTAAGTAACCGTGCGAGTGACAACATGGCGCTGCATACACATGCCATCAACAGTCATGAAAAACGTGTGCCAACCAACTTTATGCGAACGGTTGCCGAATGGGAAAAGCAAAACTCCGCGCCGTGTGCAACAGCACCTGGTGTTTACCGGTCGTTGATTGGGTCGTCGGGGTTTTACTTTGGCAAAAACCAAAACGCCGCTTGGCAAGAAGTAACAAAGAACAGCTAACTAAATAACGAAAGCAAGTTGAGCACTTTTAAGGAAAGCGTTACTGCCCGTGGCGCCGTCTCTGTCCGTACGCTTTTGCTGGTGAAAAAGTTTGTTGCTTATTTTTCTTTCGTCGCACAAAACGAAGAACAAACGGACTGGGCCAAAAAGGAAGGACGAAAACGTGCTGCTGAAAACAACTCTATTTTTGTGTTGATTCCATCACGACATGTACGTCCCAGTCAGCTGTGGTGGCTTACCTGACAGCCACTTTCGTCATTCCGGGGCATTGCCGCCTTGCAACTGACACGCCACAGGTTGTGCCGAAAGCAAGTCAGCATATCGTCCAACATGGTAACGGCGTCCCAAGACCAAACATGTTCACCGTGTGTATGTGTGTGTGTGTGTGTGTGTGGCAGGGCCAGGAAAGAAGGTCTGATTTATGCCACGCTGTCAGTGAATTCGGAGGGAAGAAATATAAACTCCAAACACACTCACAAACACTCACGCTTCTGCCGACCAAGAAGACAAACATCTACGCGAACAACTCGTCCTCAATCGTCCGTGTTTCTGTTTCTGTGCCGCCAGGTTCGTTTCTTTCACCTCAAGCCAACGTTTGGCGGTACTACTAGCGCCACGCAAGACAGCATCATAATTGCGATGCTTGCGTGCCTGATCGCATTTCGCTGTAGCTAATTAAATTGGCCATCCTTGGATCGTTTGCTTCAGCGCTTCGGTTTTCTTTCTTTCATGTGGTGTTGCCACTAAAAACAATAAAATACAAACATTGTACCTGTGGCGGTTGTCGAACAACTCCGGGAAAAAGCATTCGCTCACGGTTTTGTCTAAAAATACAGCATCCTCACGTACACAAGGAAACGTAGTTCGATCGATATCGAATAAAAAGCAAAGGCAATTCAATAAAATTTCCCAAAGTTTAAAGCATGAAAAGCGGAAATTTTCGTCTTCCTTTTGGCACTGCGCACTGCCAGAACCCAGCTTCAATCGCACTTTTGCATGAAAGCTCACAAGTCAAACCTCAGGTTAACCATCATCATCATCACCATCATCTTCACCATCACCTCGCCGGTCGTCGTTTCAATCGTTCGTACCCAAATAAAAGAAAGCAGCTTAACGCTTGCGTCTTCAGCCCTTCCGTATTTCTCATCGCTTCAACAACCAATTGCAAGAACACTCTTCCAGACTGGCAAATGAAATGGAAATATCCCAAGGGTATGCCGGATGGGTCCTTCACTGGCAGCCCTTTTCTTATCCAGCACTCGGAACGTACTCACATACTGGCACACCCACCATCCATACGCCTCACATATCCCTTCTCTTCAAAGCCCCATCTTTCCCATGCCAAAGTTTAATCGGAATGCTGCTCTTTGGCTGATTTCTGTTCCATTTTTTATTAGCAATCAATAGTGTGGCGCTGGAATTGGAAAACTTCACCCGAAACCCAATTTTGAGCGCGAAATAAAGTATCGACGTAACGTGTGACACAGCGTACGGTTCAGGTGTCGATGGCGAGCTTTTCACGAGCAATTGGAATCGGTGGTGTACCGCTGTTAAATTTGCTCCCTGTCAGTTACAGATGAAGAAAGCGCATTTCCGCACACGTTGCAACGAAACCATTTTAATCCATTTTCTTCGCATGGGATATTAGATGGCAAAATGGAATGCGTTTCCTTTTTGTTCCATGTCTACACATTTGTTTCCTTGATATTGTTGGTGGTGTGTTTGAAAACAAATATGAACTATTTAGTTTACTCTATTTTACCATTTCACTTTTTAAGGAAGCAACCATTACATGGGTCTAAGATGAACCTTTTGATATGTGCCTTGATGTTTTGCGGATGAAATGCTGTTACTAACCACCAACAAAAAAAAGCAAAAAGCAAAAACTTTGCACGAATGCTCGAGAAATTGGTTAATTTCTAAATCAAAATATCAAAATATTTCAGATAAATAATCTTCCAGTTTGTTCTCGTTTAATGTTTCGATTATTTATACAATTTATTTCTCTCAATCTTATGATTTATGAAAATTGTTTTAAAAGTACTACCAAGCAATAATAAATTGTGAATTTAATTGATTAAATTTAACGCTATTTGTCACAGCTGAGGCGCCTGGTAGCTAGGTATCGATATACTACAGTCGAATTGGAAAATAGAACTTTACATAAACACTATATGCATCTCATACCGGTGATTTCGTTATTAATTATCTTAAAGTATTAAATCATCTTTATATTACTAGAATAAAAAAATATACCACATTCTGCGTAACGAGTGGCAATTTGTTAGTTTATGGTATTTGTTTTACACTTGATGCTATCGCTTAATTCATCTACTAATTCATTCTTCGAATAAAATAACTAGTATCGCCTAACAAAAATCTTTTGAATCATAATTTTCAAGATGAGAACAAATCCTGTCTCTGATATGATCGGATTATAATTATTCATTTCCTATAAAAATTTATTTGATCCAAAATGATTTCCTATAAAAATACTAAATGTATTTTGGCTCTTTCACAATGAAATTGAAGCAAATTATTATTTTAAAAAGATCATAATCTTCAAAGAATAACTGGCAACATTCATAAATCGAAAGACTCAATTTAATACCCTTTAGGAAACGATATGATCATATTAATAAATAAGGTCAGTCCTTATCATATCTCTTTCCCAATTCTAAAGCAATGCTCATGTTTTCTTGCTGAAAAGTAGTTTGTTTTTATCGAAGAAAAGGAATGTTGTATGAGTTATTGGCTTAAAGAACAAAATTTACACAATGAAATAGAAAATATACAATTCAAGCACTCCACCACTGTTAATTCCAATAAACCGTATAAAAACTTGTCTATTTTAAAGCTCATTTCTATCATAACATGATTATAATGCTAAATTATCACAGCAACATCATGATCAAATTAGTCAACTCAGTTCCCTTTAGTGACATTGTAGTATGCATTGAGAAAGTTTGAGTTCGGCTAACTTTCTCGCCACTGTGTGCTTTCCCTAGGACACACACACACAATTGCTCGCAAACTTTTGCAAAGAAAGTCTGTCTGTCGACATTGGGACTCGTCCGACGACGACGACGGTGCACTGTTGCAAAAACGCATTAGAGAGAATGTAATAGACTCATCCCAGCGACAGTAACTTTCTCCTAATTTTTAATGCAAAATATTGGTTCGCTAGTTTCTTGCTGCAGTCGGCAGCGAAATCCTCCACCATGCTGTCATATTCTTTCGGTTGATGGTTACAGTACATCCGCACACACACACACAGTGAGCTACGGATGACCACCTTTTTAGTAGACACGGGAGCACTAGAGAGCATCCACGAGTTTCAAACTAACCGGGGTGGCGCGAAACGGTAACGGCCAACGCTCGGGTAAAGTCAATTAAAACTTATGGCCCGACCAACAAAATGTTCCATTCTCTACAACCTGTGCATGGTGGTGGTGGTGGTAGTGTATCTGGTGGTACTACCAGACGACCCAAAGACGGTGATGGTGGGCACACCTCTTCACGGTACAACAATCGACACAATAGCAACAATCGCCAACCGCCCCTAGAAATCCCTCAGAAAATGGGAAAACTTTTAACTAAACAATTACTAACGAACCGGTAAAATCAAAGTGTATTAGTTCCGTTCATCAGCCGGGACACGACATGCCGGATCCCTCGCCCATTACCGTGCTATTGGTTTTGGCAGGTGCTGTCAATGTTGGGCGAAACCGCCACTACACCAAATCTCGCTCTTTCTCTATCTCTATCTCTCTCTCTCTCTCTCGCTCTCTCGTTTGGGGCTGGCGTGCGGTAAATTTTCCGTGGCTTTCAGTTTGAAGCGCATCGTAATAGATTTGGAGGTTTGTTTGTGTTTCTCTTAAGGTCAATATTCGATTAAACCAGTTCAACAGTTACCAGAATAGATCAATGCAACCGCAGAAACGATTTGAAATTGGGTTGGAAGCAGCCATGATGATAGGTTTATCGTTGTACGTGTGCCGAGACGAAATGATTTAAATTTGACAGAACACATCAAAAACAAAATATATTTGCTTATACTTTCTATACAATATTGAAGGAACCATGTGTTTATAATTGTGGAATAGTTGCACTGATCATGATGCAGAAGGTTTACAGTTCGATAATGTTTGTTCGTTAGTGTAATCAAAAACAATTCCAATAAGTTCATTTTGAGTACATTCTTCATGTTTATAATAAAATGCTTTATATTATGCTTTATAGCTGATATCTAACACGATGTTTTGACGGCTCTATCAACACTACGGATAATCAAGAAGAAACATATTGTGAAATATATTTTAATCTTATTTATTATTCTTGTGTCCAATATCAGTTTTTAAATGCTAAATTTAGAGATAGTCTTCTACAATCTAAACCGTGTTGTGTTCACGTAGTTGTGTACTAACGACTAGATTAATTAAAACTCTTCTTCAAAAACCGACGTTGTTTCGTTTGATTGATCCACTTCAAACGCTTGCCAACTCAAGAACTCAACGCACCCAAAAACACTCCAAATACTTCATTGTTCGAAATCAAGCCGCTTCTCGGTATGTATGAAAACAAGAACCAATCAATTAACTAACTGGTAGGAAAATAATTCCTTAATGCTACCTGCTACACGCGTATTCCACCTCAGCTGCTCCGGTGAATTAATTGTTCTGCCTTCAATTTGCAATTTCGTCATTCGCCGTCAATCTGGAGTCTAGGTAGTTCCTGTATCACTCCGCCCCGATGATCTGTGTAATCTTCGATCAATTGTAGTTCGGTTGCTGTCTGCTCCTACGCGCCACAGCACCGAAGATAAATATCCAATTTATCAAAGCTTTAGTAATTGAACCACACCTACAGGATATTGATTACGGCCCAACGAAGCAGGGATGATGTGGGCTGAGACGGAAATAGCGAAGTAAGAGCGAAGAGAGGGAGAGAACTTTCCGCCGCTGTTCGATGTTCGAGGAGTGCAAAATGTTAATGAAACGATAATTAATCTTAAGAGTTTAATCTCATTCCACATAATTTTGCACTTTGGTTTACAACCTGTGCCACTGACTGGCTTGGTGATATTATCGTTTAACTTCATTCTCGGTACCATACTTTGTTGCTTTTCGTACGAAGAAAAAAAAACCGCTTCAAAACGCTCACATCCTAAAACAACTCCATCCTGGTTGATCGCATTTTTCATCAAAGTCACTCGTGCTCGCTGCTCATTTCATTACCTTTCAGCGTACTAACGACCGGGCAAATGGAAACCAAACACCAAATAGCTCGTTTCTCTATTTACTGTCGCGACCACCGTTACGTCAACGCTGATGTTCAACATCATCTAAATTTGTGTAATTGATCCTGGTCTATTTTCTTTACGGTGTGTCCATCACTCCGCTTGGCTCATCGGTGCGCTCTTTCCCGACGGAATATATTTTTAATTCGGAACCCTCTTTTTAGCGTTAGTTTCAGGACATGCTCCCTGGTAAAGGTAGGATGGATAAAAGGAAAGTTAAAAAGAAAAAACCAAAATAAAACTCATGATCAACCGTGCAGAAGATGAAAAGATGGCCACTGAACAGACTCGTACACTGGGCTTCTTACGCTTTATTATTTCTTTTTATATTCCTAGACGCTTTGAAGGGTACACGCTTGATAGAGAGTACACCCATACATCGGTACAACCCGGGACAAGTTCGTCCGGGAATGGCCAGGTGGGAAAAGCTGGAAGAAAAAGACACTTCTCACAAAACCATGACAGACATACAGAGACACCGGTACGCGGGACTTGAAGTTCCAAAACCGGCTTCAACCAAAAAAAAAAAAAAAATACACCCCGAATAACCCCCAAAAAGGTTATGTCAATTTACCTTCGAAATGGAAATGATGGGAATGATTCCTGAGCCCCAAATGTACTACGGGTACGGATGCTTCGGGAAGACGATGATAGTGATGATGCTGATGCTTGGATAAAACCGACCGACGACGGACAACGATGATGCTCATGCTGATGACGATGGGTATATGTTGATGCTGTACGGGATAACTGCGGCTTCGTCGATTCGTCGGCTACAAGAGGGTTTTTCAAGGGTTTTGCTGGCAGGGTACGGACAGCTGACGGATTGCACTCGGAGGGGTTTGTGTATTAGTAAAACGGTGAAAATCCATTTACCTCATTTAGAAAGGCTACGGTCGGAGCTTTCGGGTTCTGGCTTACCTGACGTAGAGCGCTTTTATATTTCATAACCCTGGGAATACTCGGAAGTACTAATCTTGACTCAATCTGAACGCATTAGTAATAGTAGGGTAAAATTGTTTGGTACAAGATTAAGTTACCGATAAAGTTAGGTGGTGCTGTTGAATATATGTAAATGAGGAGAGTTTGTTTAGCGCTCCAATGTGTAAAGTTGAGTGTAAAATAAATTATCATTAAACATTTTGAAGTCTCATATACGGGGATCGCCATCAACGGTCTCGTTCTAACCCTCGATCGGTTTTCTCTATTTCGACCAGCATTAAGCATATTAATATAGTTGTCATAGGTTTCAAAGCCGTCTTGTTTCAAAGTTAGCGTCCCTCAAACAACTGAATTAATGATACTAAGTTCTTGTAAAACCGGAAGCCTGTAAGAGGGGCTGGTGGATTACCGATTGGTACAAATTAACGAGATCTGGTGTTGTCGTGACGGAATATGAATTAACCTTTAGACAGAGTATAGTTTCAAATGTTACATGATCTTTCGGTTCTATCACTTATAAGATAATGGTTGGCTTATGCGGTACTTATATAGCTAAATGGTATGTTAAGTTAATCTGCTTTGGTTTAGTTTCTGCAACATTCTGAATGATCGAATGTTTGAAAGAAAGTGAAGTTGATAAAACAATTTTAGATTTCTTGCTTAAAAATTCTACAAAAGTCATCTAATTCACCATCTCTTCTTCTTTCTTGGCCTAACGACCTCTTAGGTCATGCCTGCCATTTCTGGCTTACTAGACTTATTGATACCGCATAGTTGGATAGTCAGTCCTCACTATGGGGGAACGGCCCAGATGAGACTTGAACCCCAGTCCTGCCGTGTGAAGACTGGCGCCGCTGTCGCATCTACCACCGGGCCGCCCCCTAATTCACCATCCTAACCCTTCAATAATCCTTCAGTCCAATCATTCCAAGGTATGTGCTCAATTCGGGTTTAAAACGTAAAGTGGAACAAAACTTTTTTGAGTTTTAAAGTAGAATATGCCTTTCCTTATAGATACATTAGGTTGTACAAATATGCTAATAAGTGCAAATCCTAATAATTATTTTAAAAATTTGCATAACAACACCAATTTCTATGATAGAATTTCTATGCAAACCATTTCTCCGTCCAAAATGTTTAATTCCTCTGGAAGTTATAAAAAAAGAAAAACTTATTCAAGGGTATTTACAACAAGCTTTATAAATGGTTATTACTACTGAAAACTAAATTGACAAAATAGTAGTAAATGATTTAAATTTTAATAAGTTCGTCATGAAAACTATGCTAACCAATAATTCAGTTTACCCTTTTGTTTTCATTATATTTAACCACATCATTCATTCGTTTTCCACAGAATCTCCATTTGCTTAAACACCAACATTCCAACAGGGCTTATCAATTTATGTTCTTGTTATTCGACTATCCAGGCTTTCCCATTTCCAATCCCACCAGAAGGGTGTGAATAATCTGCTCCTTGGCATGGGACTTGTGCAAAAAACCCACCGTCTGACCTCAATACACTCTCGAGAGCATCACATTATAACTCCCGGCGGGAGATTTATTCAATTGTTGTACCAAAAGCTAAGAAGCTTTTACCGAACCGGCTTCAAGTGAACCGTTGCTTCCGTGCATCCGGTTTGAGGACTTTCTTTTACACATGACCACGGGTACGGTCAAACATCCCGAGGACATCCGGAAAACCCGACGCTCCACTTTCGCTTAGCAGGGCGAGCCTTAGCTCGGTGCAGAATACAGTGTCAACATTGTTCAGCAATTTCGCAGTCATAAAACCATTTCCTGGCGTACACACACACACACACACAGCGCCAGCCCTAGGTCACTAGGCATGGTAGTGAGCTTGGACAAGGAATTGATGCTTTTTCTTCTTCGTTCAGTTCGTTTTACCTTCGAGCCATGTGTTCGGTGTGGCCATGGTTTACTTAGCGAGGAGTTATCCATGCTAAGAGGCTCGAGGCATGTTACCAGTTGTCTGTCTCAGACGACCAAAACAGGAAGAAGGTCACATTATTATCCAAAGGAACAACAAGATTTACAAGTTATAATGGAGTAAACCAGAATTAATGCCACGTCCATTATTCCTTCTCTCATGCTGTGAAACTGATAGGTGGTTGGTGGCTGGTTTATTGCGAAAAAGTACAACAAGGTTTGAATATGTTCTGTGCAAAGTGAAATTGTCTATAACTAGTTCATTTTGGAACTGAAAGAAGTCCCATTAAAAGTAAAATGTCCTTCTTAGATTGTATTTTAGACATATGAAAGCACATCGTCTGTATACTATTATCAACAGAATGTAATTTAAATTAAAAAATTGAATATAAACAAATAATCAGGACGACACTCCATAATCCTTAGTCATACAACCGTACACCGAGGGCAGTCGATCATGAGTCTCACGTTGCTGTCCCTGGAAACAGGCAGTCCATTCCCAGCTACCCATTCCAAACCGAGCAACATGGCTCTATAGTAGCATTCTAATAAATGCCAACCACTTGTTGGAAATCTTCCGGCTCGTTCAAGCGCCACGAGAAGTAATAAAACTTGACGCGAAGGATAAGTACACGGCGGTGGCAATATCATTCGCTCGGTCCGAATATTCCCCTGCTGCCTGCTGTTGGCGTTCTTTCACATTTTTCTCACTCTCTATCTCGCTACGCTCGCATGTCGAACGGTAAAGATAAAAGCAATAAAAGTCAACCACCAGCAGCCCAAAACTTGCACCCGAGCGCGTCACCCGAAACCCTAGCGTAGCCCGGTAGCCACGCCAGGTCAAGTGAAGAACAAAACCTACCAACGTGAAACATGCCAGCAGGTGGGATTTAAAAGCGAATGGAAAATGGATATTTTCTGTTTATTTTCTTTGCCATGTTTGTTTCCATTCCAACCATGCCATACCATGGTTTAGCCCGCTTGTTGTAGAGGATGAAACTCGAAGGAATAGGAACGCGGGGAAAAGAAGAAAGCAAAATCTACAACGACGCGAAAAACGGGAAATGAAACTTCTCGCGGCCACTACAACATTATTGCGCTTCGGTGGTGGCGGCATATTTATGGCCATCATCATTCGGCTAAACTTTTCACCCAAGACTTTTCGCAGGCCCGTTCGTTCCCGTGTGCTGCAAGCAAGGTTGGAAGGATATTTATCGAAATTGTTATGGCCGTATTTTGATGATTTGAAAGTGAGGGAATAATATACGGTGGCAGCTAACTTCAAGCTGAACTAAATTGGGGAAGATTGTAATCCATTAGATTCATTTTCTGAGACGGGTAAAAGATAGTCGAGGTGTTGTGGAAATTTTCCTTCCAGTACCAATCATTGAGTAGAATAGTATTTGTGTGTTCCAAGAATAATAATAAAATGATTGTCTTGCAAGTGTATGTTCTGCGTCCAGATCAGTGTTGTAATTTATGTCCAGATCGATTGAACCACTCTTTTTGACCGATTTTTGTCTGTCGTGTTCTGTTCGTTATGTAGCAGCTGCTGATGCAGCTTCAACGTAATTTTCTTGGTTGTAAAAATCGTTTTTCTTAAAATCGGTGTTTTTGTAGAAATGCGAGCGTACCAAGGGAATATATCCACAGGCGCAAGTAATCCCAGGAACTACGTTCGATGAACATTATCTAGTCATCTGTTCGGGGAAAAATGTGTGCCTTATTAGCACGTGCGTAAGATGGAAATTTAACTCCGCGTGTAGCTTACCAATCCTTGATGTTTGGCAATGGATGTTATTTGTACAATATGGACGAATGGTACATTAGTCATTATGTTGGATGTTTGAATCAGCAACTCTCTTCTTCTTCTTCTTCTTTCTTGGCCTAACGACCTCTTAAGGTCATGCCTGCCATTTCTGGCTTACTAGACTAATTGATACCGCATAGTTGGTTAGTCAATCCTCACTATGGGGGAACGGCCCAGAAGATGAGACTTGAACCCCGGTCCTGCCTTGTGAAGACCGGCGCCGCTGTCGCATCACCACCGGGCCGCCCAGCAACTCAATCTACGTGAAATCCATCTTTTTTATAAAATGTTTGTTGTCAAGACGCAATAAAACTGCTGTGTCTAAGCTTGTGTTTTACTATAACTATAACTTTAAATAGTTGTGTGTTTTACTAGCCACTACATCGACTTCTTACTTTATCAATTATCCTCACTTTAATCATTAAAATTTGAGTGCATTATATGAGATTAAAAATCTTTACAATTTCGAAAGATTGTTTACTATGCGAGCAAGCTACTTTTATTCGTAGACCTGATCTATGCTTTCACCTTGCCGAGTTATTGTAGGCAACAATAATTATGTATTTGATTCGGAAGTACTCTAAATAAGCACGTATTGTAGTTGAGCGTTTCGATCTGTTTTGTATTCATTTTTGTAAAGTTAGTTAGCGTCTAAGTACAAAATATTATGTATATGAGTGAGCCAGTAAATAAAGTTATTCTTCATAACAATTTGTAAATCTTTTATTATTTCGTATTCATTTAAAGTTATTTCCAATTTTTACAAGCTTAAGCTCTCTAACAATCTCTCTAATGTCACAACATAGTGATCAAATGTGCGCCAAACGCTTCAAATACATATATTCATTATCATAATTTTTTGATTGCTTCTTTTGCTTCTACATGATTCTTTTGCTTATCATAACTTTGATTGTTTTAAACATATTTGCAATACTCTTACCATTTGTATTTGTTTATTTGTTAATGGTCTTTCAGTTCTGAACAATAATTTAACAATAAACAATGAGCAATTGGTTTGGTTTTCTATGTCTCTGTTTGAAAACTGTACACATAAATATAAATAGCACATTCCGACGCATGCTGAAAATAACTCACACGATACACCATCAAGCATTCCAGCGTGTGTTCGGAAATATGACACAACAGCACTGAATCCAACGTTGGCCCCCAAGCGCCAACGTGTGAAGTCAACAAGTAACCGTCTCGTTGACAATCAACCAACACCGAACACGTGGCAGATGGGAGACGCGATTGCGATGGGCTGGTTGTTGCGGTACGGAGATGGCGAAAGCAACAGCGTGCTTTATGCATTACACAAAATCCTCTTTTCATCCCCGATGATGTCATTGGCTACCACCGCTGCTGTGTAAGCCGGTAGTTATGGGAAAGGAAAATTCTTGTCATTTTGTACCAGAGAACCTTTACCGGCGGTTCCGGCGACCGGATCTCAAACAAAATTCTAATCGAGTGTTGAAATCTCGCACATGCCAAAAGTCAGGACCCACAAACACGGGGAAAGCGTGGCCTACCTGTATTCTTCAATTCAGAACCGACTCCCATCGAAAATCCGAGGCCAAGAAGAAAACCACCACCGTGCCAAGCGTTGTCGGAGGGTATTAACATTCAGCAGCGTTTCGTTCGTGCCGGCGATCATCGTGCAATATTTGTCATAATTTCCCATGACAGATTACCTTGCACGGACCGGTAAGCATGGACCGGTTGGATAGAAACGGCACCTGACACATCACCATCAAATGGTTTCTGATGAGCTGCCTCACACCGTCTGAGGCAATGGCTACCCTTTTTTCCCATTGCTTGATGGTAGTTTGGTTGCCGTTTGCCGGAGATTTATGCCAGCCAGATACCTGTGTGTGTGTCTGTGCCAGGTCGAAACTAGGCGACCGAGTTTCATCGATATCGTGTGACAAGCTTTGTGAAGGCAGCGGAGAGCGATTCTCCATTTCGGCCGAAACCGTAGGTGTAGCAAAATGTGGATCCACTTTCCACCCATATGTCATATTCTCATTTGCTGATGTATCGTTAGCAGGAAGTTTCGGCCGGGGCTCGGGTATGTACTTTCCACTGAAAGTTTTCCCATAAAGCAGAGACAAATTGTACCATTCAATCATCACAGCAGTCACCCAGTTTTATCGTAGGTTTCGATAAAATCAGTAAACTTTGCAGTGTGCCTCTGCCAGTGACGAAAGACAAATTGGATGTAAAAGTTCATTTGGAGCGAATTGTGCACGATGAGTGTTGGACTCATATCGGCAAGGATTCATTTTGGAATGGTAAACTGATTTGATTTTAATTAATTAGAATGCTGTGGCATGATAACAATAAAGCAAATATAGTGTTATAATGTAGTAAGGTGAAATACTGATTTTTCTGAACATTTTATTGAAAGAACCTTCATCTTTTGTTCGATTTTAGTACAGATGAAATGAAGAAATGATCTGAAAGTTTATGTTAGATACATTTAATGAGATGTCTCCCCTAAGAAGATATAAACGCAGTTCGATCCGCGTTCAATGTCTAGTAAAAGCCAGTTTTCCAGTTGAGCTAGTCGATCGTTACAAGGTGAACGCGCATTAAGGAACGTCGTTAGATTTCAGTTAATAAAAATAGAACTCTTTGTACAACAGTTACTGTTTATGTATTCGTTCGTATGTAAAATCTAAATGTTTATTTGATGATTAAAATGCGACCTAAAATGTTGCATTCCAATTGCTACTAAAAGAGCTAAACGTAAAGGTTTCATTCCGTTTATACACATTCCGTTTAAAACTTCACTAACAAAAACTGTCTGTAACTGACTTATACTCGAGCCTAATATTAGTGAAAAAGTGGAGGATGGTCTTCGTTTCCATGGTGTTTTGACTAAAATGACATGGGTTTGACTTACAAAAATACCAACCAAATTCAATAAGTTTTATAATAGGTTTTATTTATTGTTTTTTTAAATATGTCTATGTATGTATGAGTCAGAGAATCGATCAAACACATAATTGTTTAGAGCTTAAAAGCTCATCAAACCACATGGCAGCCTGTTTTATTGGAAATTACAAGAAATTACAGATATAATTATGTTGTTGATGTTTTATTGTTGAACAAACATCACTCTTTCGAGTCCAGCTTAAGACTAACATATTCAAATGAACTTATTCTAATTGACGCTATCCCTACCTGGCCCTAGCTGTAATCCTAACCGGTGAACACGTGAGGGCGGCATCCGATGACGTGCGGCATTGTCCGGTATCCGAAGCGCTGTCTGGCATCCGAAGCGCTGTCTGGCATCCGAAGCGCTGTCTGTCATCTGATGCGCTGTCTGGCGTTTGTGCTTACGCGTGTCGGTGTCGCGCAGCTTAGTCGGTCAGCGTAACTATATATCTCGAAACTCTGATTGTTTTTTTTTTGTAATTTATTCTAAATCATATCTGATGCATTTCCGATATCCAAACATAAATTCGTCCCTCAATAAGGTTGTTAGTTAAATGTTTATCTCCCAGTCTCTTCTTTTTTTCTATGCTTTATGTATTTTAGGTGCCTTAAGTGTGTTAAATTTGGCCTAAAACCAACAGATAGTACTCCTAAACATACTCTAATAACATCATTTAATACAATACATACATACTAATTACGAAATTACTGATCATGTCAAGCAAACAAATAGTTAAGCGGTGTACACATATTCCATGGCTGACAGTAGAGTGTCCTAACCCTAACCCCTCAGTTTTTAAGCTGAAATGAAAAATTAGCTTTACACTGTATTAAAAATGTTGTAAAAAGAAGCTTCAAACTGATGTGCAAATGGGTACAATCATTTGCTAGCTGTTAAAATCACTTTGCTTATTGTGCCTAAGGAGACAGCCCCGAGACAGAACAACCATTGTACAACAGTCCTACCTCCAGTGTCTAGGTGGTGCTATTTACAACGCATAAAATATAGATTGCGATTTGTCTTTTGGCAAAACTTTTCCCCCTTTTCAATCCTCCAGCCACACATGTATCACATACGTGTTTGGGTAAGGATTTTAGCATTTCGCTCAGGATATCATTATGACAAATAACCGCAGCGCAGCGCCACGCAACAGCACCGACGCAGGGGCATCAAACGAAATCCGTGTTGATATTTATTGCACCGAATGGCACGGCTGCCGGAGCCAACTCCCAACCATTACAGCCAACAACCGGAACAACCATTAGTCAAATCGGGCGGTTAGAAATTGACTCAAAGTACCTCGATAACTCATGCCCCGGGAACCGCTCACCGTTTTTCCACCGATTCCGTACGGATGCTGCTGCTGTAATCTGGAAGGCATATGGTTCGTGTTTCCGGTGGTCGAGTGGAAAACTCCTTCTTTATCTTTATTTTCCTTGCACGTCCTTCTCTCTGTTTTCGCTTTATCTCTAATCCTTTTCGGAGAGTGTCATGAGACAGAAATTATTCATTGAATTCTCGCTCCCGGACGTGAAGCAAAAAAAAGAAGGTTCACTGTTGAGGTAAATTTGCACGAAGAAACCTTTCTGTACCCCTGTCGCTGCCACTTCAACCGCCCGGTCCACTTCAAATGGACCAGAATGGGAAAAGGATATTACCTAGGGAATCATTATTTATGTATCAAATAGGTCAATTTATATTCTATCGAGCGAACCCGCTCGAACGAGAACGAACGATTCGAATGGAGGCACTAAATGAAAGGCTCGCAAGTGAAAAGAAGATAAAGATGTTGTACCGAATGATCCATGATCTGCCAACGTTTTTTTTTCTGCCTGATCTGCAGTTTATTTCAGCTCAAAAAAGAAACATGAAGAAACCCTGTGCGATTAACGACGTCAGCGAAAGCAATTAAAACGCCAAAGTTCTCCACGTGCCACAACAATAACAAGCGTTTACGGATAGCTTTTGCTGTGTCTCCCTTATGCTGTCTATCAAGACGAAGAAAATGGTAGGAAAAGAAAAATAAACTGCTGACGCACAAATCCGTGATCAATTTTTTAACCGTTCTGTTCATTTTTATTCTCCTTTTGACTTGTTATTTATTTTCGAAAGCTCCAATCGAACGATTGTTAAATGGCAAAGGTTTATTTCTGGATAAAAGGTTACATTTTGTTTTGTAACTGCAATTTAAACTCTAATGATGACGCATGAATCAGTTTTCGCGAGTGAAGAAAGATGAGAAGATCCTTAAAACGTTCAAAGTTTTTAGCCTTGCTTATATATCATTTAATAGTGAAGAGCTTTCCAAACCCAAACAAATTCCTCAAGCTAACTTTTATAATTCATTTTTAAACCTCCGGATAATCTCTCGACAAACGTTCCTCATTACAGTCGATTTTCAAGATCAGGCTGCCAAAAACGCGTACCAGCACACAGTCCAGCAACTTTCCCACCCTGAACGAAAGCCCGCTTGACAACAAATGTGGTCCGGGATTAAAATCTATAAGCTCTCTCTCGCGCCGGATGGCAAAAACTTCCCAGTGCCAAATTCATTTCCTGCATCCGGCCAACGAAAGCGTTTCGCGCAACCGCTCGTACTCGCACACCACGCCTTTGATCGTCTTACGGTGAAAAAGTGACGAAGCAATTTGCATTTTCCCCGTAGCGTCGCTGCTTCTTGCACCGCCATTTTCGCAGTGTCAAATCGATGGCTGGTACCCGCTAACCATCACGATGACGACTTTAATGATAATGTTTCGCGAAGCAATCAGCCAAATTGTAGCTTTCGGTGACGTGCCAGCGGAAAACGCTTAGTTTCTCGCTGGCTGGAATGAATTAATTATCTATCATCTGTCAGCACTAGAGAGTCACCCAGGGCGATGCAACTTGATGGTTGATGATCGATCTTTGGCTGATGGAAATCGAACAGGGAATGAGGATGAGTTGGTAACGAAAAATGAACGAAAGCTTGAAGTATTTAAGATTTAAAAAACGACTCTTGTTGGAAGTAGCGATTGCAGCTCATATTTGCAGAATTTAAGCGAGTGTTAATTAACCTACTTCATTACATTAATTCGCAAATATTTTCCAACGGTTAGAATTTTTCTGCTGTAAGCCCGAATGAAAAAAAAACAACAAACCTCCACCCACGGTAATTCCAACAAGCTGCCAAAGTGCTGTAATACTTTATCTCAGTTCTGGCACAGCAACGCAAAATATAAAGATGTACCATTCGCACCAACCGGAAGTGGGAGCAGCTTTTGATGACTTTTGAAAGTTGTTTCTTTCGAAATAAGCATCATCACACGAAAAGGGGGAAAACGCCCGGGGAAAAACCCCGAAAAGCGTTCACACATACTTGCTTACTTGCTTTGCTTGTTTCCATAGGATGAAGAATTGGCGTAAACTTTGAAGCATGCCGAGCTTGTGAAAAATGAACTGAACTTTTTGCCCTGACGTGGGAGAAAAAATTATAAAAACATACTTACTGGAGGAAAGTGGCATCGGAGGGATGAAAAAATATCTTACTTTAATCGTGTTGCCGTTTGAACGATATTTGGCGCGCTCGAATGGTTTTGGTGTGATTACAAAATGTTGAAAAATTCATTTCATTTGAAACGTACAAAAATAAACTCAACTCTAGCGCACATGGAATGATCGTATGTGTTGTTTTGACTATTGGGATAAATATGTAACTTGTTGAACTCGATAATAATGCTCAACATTTGTTTTATCTGCTAGAACTAATACAGTCTTTTTTATCTTTAAAGCCTGTGTAATTTTTGGACTAGACGCACTACAGTCGATAGATATAACATTGACATTCAAGGTGTTTAACTTTTTGGCATGCCCTTGAGGGAGTATCCCACTCCTCGACCATTAATTTGTTTTCATTCAATTGACAAGAGTCTAATTGAACCTTTACGATCAGCTTTAACACTTTGACTAACTTCTGCACTGATTCTGCACTGATCTCAGCCTGTCCTATTAGTCTATTGGTATCAATAAACATGTATCAAATGCCACGAAAGCTCTGCATTAATGTTAATATTGTGCTTATTAATAAATTAAAATTTGAACAATTGCTTTTTTCACTAATTTTTAAATGGGAAATGATGACAAGAGTTATTAAAATGTTATTTTGGATCAAAAATAAACTTATTCAGTAGAAAATTAGCTTAGCATCTTACCTGACTGTTCATCTACACCTAGGTGATCGTTCACACCATCCCATCAACGCCAATGCTCCATCTAATGTTGGAATATTTTATTAAATCCTCACACTATTATTTCGGATTTAGCTTCAATAATTTTAAGGGACATCCATCTCGTTTGGTAGTTTTATAGACATTATTACCCGAATGGTTTGTAAGCACTCCATCTATACTTGGAAGTCAAGCATTCTTATGCTGCAACATGATTGTATACAATATCTATTACATCCGCAACTGGACTATCACGTCAGTTTAAGTCCATTTACACCAAAAAATGACTAGAAGAGTTCGGTGGTAAAGATTCCTATACAATGACGAGACCAACATATCAAAGCGTTGCGAATCCTGTTGGCCATGCAGTCATTGTAAAGAGAACTCATTGAAATTGTCCTTATAAAGAATATTCAAATGTCTAGTTTCGCTTTCAACCCGAAATGCATTCTGAGAATTTTGCCACTAAGATACGGACAGCATCAGATTTTGTCACCTAAGGACCGAGTTCTTGCCTCACTCAGTATGAGAGTAGTAATGTTCCAAAGTTTGGTCATCATCGTCATGCTTACTTTGTAACAAATGTATCCAACGTTGTATTCATTGTTTACTAAGGGTTCACGGGGTTCCAACACCAACAGTTTCAACGGTTATAGAAAACGGCAATTCGCAAGAACATACAGAAAACAACATTTTGAAAGCTTTCCGTCAACTTTCACCAGACAGGTGACTTTCATGGTAATTCTGAGAACTTCATCAACTTAGCAAAGTTAGCCAGAAATTCGCAAGAGCTTATTGAGACACGTTTTCTACCATCATACGTGACTATGCGATATGAATGTTGCTGTATCAAGGAATCATCGCATTCTCCAGAAGGTTTCTCATAATGGTGAATTGCAGTTTTTTTCTCCAAAACTAACATGAGAAAACCAAACACAATTCTGTAACAAAGAGTTAAAGTAGCGAGTTTTCGTAATTGCTTATGAAACGATTTATTCACTAACAATAAGGACACCAAAGTATGTACAGGACTCCATAATGTTTACGGGTTTCTCCTAAAATATCTATTCAACACCAACACCTTCCAACCAACTCGTCCGGGTTGACTAAGGGAAGATAAATTTAGGATTGTTCTTCGAAAGGCACTGAAGCATCGCGTATGCTGCATCGCAATTGTTCTTGATACCATCGGCCACATTCCGGCAGATGTCAAGCGCCGCCCGCATCGGTCCCGCCAGCTCGTCCGGCATGATGGTGTCGATCTGTTTCACCGATGCGTCATAGTTAAGCTTCCCTTTCTTCATCTGCAAAAAGAACGGCCGTAGAACGGGCGCATCAGTAAGGGTTGCAAGCGAACGCCGGTCGACCGTACCGTTTGCATCATTTCCATCACGCAGTTCACGTAACACTTAAGCTCCTTAACGTCCACGAACTTGGACTCGCGCAATCCGTTCGCCAGCTCCTCGGAAACTTTCGTCTTTCCCAAGCAAACCGACCGTATCATTTCGCCCGACTTCATCATCTGCTCCACCGTCGCTTTCTTTCGGAACGGGCCAGAATGTGAGAGGAAACACACAAAAAAGGGGGAAAGGTAAATATAAACCCACTTTAAAAGTGTGAGAATTCAAACGCTCGATTCTTTGCGCCCCGATAGCAATTTGTGTTGTGCTGTGATTATGAACCAACCGAACGATGCAAAGTATCGCGCCCACGCCGCAGCGCCAGCGACTCGAGCAAGCCGTTAAATGGTGTCGAGAGATTGAGTGTGTGATTTTGCTCCGATTGAAGAACACAAAAAATGGAGGGAAAATTATTACCCCTTCGGTCGGTGTTGGGCCTCGCACCGTTCCCAACAGCAACAGGCTGCCAATCCACAAACACCTCCGGAATGGGGAAATCCTTTCCACGCTGCGCGCTTTCCACGACATTGCTGAGATGGCGCGGTATGCGTGTGTTCGCCAGCGATACTGAATACTTTCAACGCTTCCGAATCACTTTTTTATCCTATTCTGCACTGAGCAAACAATAGAGAAAAAAAACCTCACACTCACTCACGAACACACACACTTACACCAGTGATATCGTTATAGGCAGTGAAGGAAAACAACGCGAAGCCAGCTTCCTTCGACGCCGACCCGGGACAAACTTTCTCTTCTTTCCGTACGGCACACAAACACACACACACACACACACGATGGCCCAGGAAGGGCGCGTTTTTTTTTCTATCGTAAATGGCGTCCCAGGGCAGCTTTCTACCGTTTATGCGATCGTGTAACTAATACGCCCGTAATCCATTATTCATACGACTTTTATATGCAAGCGTTTACCTTTTTGGCGTGCGTGTGCATCTTATTCGTTGCAACGTCGTCGGCGCGATAAGGAAAAGTATTGTGCTCACTCGGTTGGAAATGGTTTCACCCCACCATGAATAGAAAACGATAACAATTGACGCTAATCGACTTGTAAAAAGGGGAGGACTTTTCTTGTCAACTTCACAATAGTCTTGTAAAGATGCCTGTATTATGTTCGTGATAGAATGACAACGAAAGTCGTTTGTCAGTTTCTTTTATGAGGAATGGCTCTGCGAAATGTGCGATGAGTTAGAGTGCTTTTCTTTACTAATGCTACAAATGAAGCTCAAGTTCTTTAAATATTCATTTGAATGGCAGCGTAAGGCAGGTGGGTAGTGTTGGGGGTGAATAAAAAATCATAAAAAGGTCATGAAGCTGTTGAAACTATTTACGATGTGAGATAACACATTCAGATAATGTATCAGGTGATTATTTGCACACGTTTATCACATGATTCTAAATCTATATTCATAGCTGCTAAAAGAAAGGAAAAGTTTGAAGAAGAATCGCTTAAAAGGTTATCCAAAGTTATTTTAAATTATTTGTATCATTTACATTTTCAATGCGTTGACATTTTCTTTAATTATTATTATTATTATTATTCTTTATTCAAATTGTTTGCCTCAAGGGCTTTACAAAGTCAGTTTATCTTACAACTAAACATACAAAACATAAAAAAAACGGAACATAAGGAGCAGACAGAGATAAATGGTGAAGGGAGGAATAAATAGATTTTAGGATGAAGAAGACAAAAGACGGGAGCGGAAACAATTAATAGAAATATTGTGATCAAACAGATCACCAACCGAATTGAATGCTAGTAACGCGCGCCAACTTATAATTATATTGCCAACTTCAGCAAATGCTCCACCAAATATTTCCCGAATTTCTAGATCTCAAAAACGCTCAGAAATCTTGTCAGAAAATTTAAACTACTAAACCTGTGATGTTTCTGACACGGATCGTGATTTTAATTGACGAAAACACTGTCTTCAATATCTTGTCTTTTTATAGATCTTCATTTCAACTTGGTTGGCTATTGATTCTCAAGTGTCGTGAATGTTAGCGTT
Source organism: Anopheles maculatus (assembly GCA_002091835.1). Classification (NCBI taxonomy): domain Eukaryota; kingdom Metazoa; phylum Arthropoda; class Insecta; order Diptera; family Culicidae; genus Anopheles; species Anopheles maculatus. The sequence continues at coordinate 681,020 of KZ061545.1, read as the reverse complement.
TGACAGGTTTAGATCTCTTGAGTAGAGCTGGGTAATGAGCTCGTCTCAATAAAATGAGGGCTCTGAACAGGCTCTTCGAATTTCTAAACGGGCAGCCTCAAGCTCTTCACGAACTCAACGCAAATTGTACAAGCCGAACGAACTAACTCTTCATTTTCAACACCCGTTTCGGGATGGGCGAGACAGATAGCAAAAAAATCACGTTACTGAGTAAGACAGAGGAAGTCCCTTGAAGGAAAATAAGACCAAAATAACTGGAAATCTCTAAGCGAATGAGGCCTATGTTGTCATTAGCGTTAACTCATATTAAAGAAAAAGAAGCGCAGCTTTACGATTTAGCCTACAATTTTTTCCTAAACTAGCACATTCTTAACGAAATTTATCTCTTGTTCTTGTAAAAAATTGCAACGATATATAAACGTTTTATTTAAGCATAGCAAATAAGAAATTTGAAATTATAAGAATGTTTAATGAGTTACAATAAAGGCATCATATTTTTAATTGGACAGAAAGACACAGACTTTTGGAAAACTTTTTTGCTCCTACAAACTCTAACAAAAATTTCTCCATACACATAATAAGAAACAATTTAAGATTTAACATTTTATTTCAATGATATTGAACTTTATGATTGATTATATTTTGATTTTCTTATTCACCCTACCGCTAGGATGATTGGTTACAAGTCAAACTCCCTAAAGCTGCGGCGTCAAATCAAAACCGTGAGTCACGCTGATTCACGCAACCCACTACCGGATAAAGTGTAGCCGTAAAGCGTTCACGAATGCTACGGTCACCGTCGATAATTTGCATCTGCAAAATGTAAAACATGTTCATCCGGTGTGGTCATATACCGCAAAGGGGTCGTCACACACACGACAAGGAAATAATTACAACCTGATCGAGTCACTTTTCTTGGAGCATGCATTAGTTTTCGAGAAGGAGGGAACACTAGAATACTCTATCATCATTGCTTAAAGTGCCGATAATCAATGGTCGTTCAGATTTAATGAGAAGGGAAACATTCCCAAAACCTTTACTTTATTGGCACTTTCATAGCAAGTCGACGAGAAAAAAAATCATTCATTCATAGTCGACTATTTTTAATGGGGAATGGGGATTTCCATCGGCTTTAGATTATTTGATAATGAAGTTTGATAATGCTTTATGCTACATTTTCCTCCCAACCATGCTAGAGGTTTAATAAGAGGGAGTTAGCTAGAAAACAATTAGCAGACCGGGGTTCATTAGTGGATCGATATGTTGATACGTTTCATTGATAATTGACCGTTGGAAATGAAGTTTTAATTGACTTATCGTCCGGCATGGATACCCATACAGTGGGACGTGAGATAAGGAGATTTTTTTTTGTGGTCCAACTCATAGGATGTACTAATAAAAGACTTATTGTGCTAATTAGCATTAAGGGTCGTTAGTAAATTAGTATGAGGAATAAAAGTTTTCAACTAACGATCGTTTAATAATGAAAACAATTTTCTACGTCAAATATTTTCCTGTCCAAACATTTTACCAAAAGCAATCCATTTATACGATTTGCCGTAACGCAAAACTGCGCAATGACTTTTTCTCCGTACGCAGACAATTATTTGCCCATCGCAAATGACCAAACAACGGCGCTAGCTATCGTGCCCGGCGTCAATTGATGAGATTCATCGGAAGTGCAAACTTTAGTCAAGTTCCGTTCCAAGGATTTCCGTTTAACAATCATTGCTGGTTGGTGCGTGTACATCCGGAAACGTCTAGAGCTTCGCACGGGGCTTCAACACGAGCCAAACTTTACAAACCCATAAATAAATTTTAGCCTTAAATCGAACAACTCTGAACGATTCCTGGTGCGAAACCAACCAAAACATCCACGTGAACAATGAAAACAAAAACCTAGAAAATCCCTTTTCGACGGTCGGTTTTCTGCAATAGCGCTCGCGTTTTTGGAGCGTGTTGTAAATCCCTCTTTAATGTTCGGCTTTTGATACCAACAAATGGCAGCTTCTGGAAGTAAGCAGGAACGAAAGGGAGGGTATGTTTGGAGTTGTAAGAAAGAAAAGTAAAAAAACTGGAAAGCCAGAATTGGCGCAAAAGCCACCAGGAACAGATCCTTAACCACTATTTGCTCAACAAATTCGGTCCACGATTCGGCCGCCACGAAGCTAATCCGCCAGCAGATTAGAATGTTTTTCTTCCTGGTTGGCACAGCAAACAGCAGTGAACTTTGCTGTTGGAGTCCTAAGGATGAACGAGCAAAAGAAGAAATAAATCCGAGCATTTAAAAGAAACGTTAGTTAAAATTGATAACATTTCACAGTTCTTTGTGTCTTGTTTCTTGTTGCTCCATACTTTGTTACAGTTAGCATACACTTACTCTCAACAAAAATAAACAGCCGAAAAACGCAAACACGCCATACGCCATTCCCAATACTTGCAAGTTTATTGTCCTGTAAGATTCAAATCGTACAAACACCGAAAATCTCGGCTCAAGATGCTTAAGATTTCATCGACCATTTCTTCAGCCACGTCGGTATGTACACACCACCCAAAGACCCATGATTGTCCTCGGTGAAAGGCAAAACATCAACATCCCGACGGTACACAATGCTGGTTCGTACTTTGCTACAGCTACAGCGCCCAGGCAGTGTGCGTCTTACGTCCAACCATCAGCACGCCACAGGTTCCTCCGAAAAGGCTGCAAATATTTCAACACTATAAAACAGAAATAAAATTCAATTTTCCACGGAATGAATTTGATTATTCGTGCGGAAGTGTTTGTGACTCCTCCATCATCCCGCTCGCTTCCCCTGACTTGGCCGAGCTTTTCAGAAAGCTCAGATCGGTAAGAAATTCCATCGCTGCATGCTGCGGGTACAGCACCAATACCGCATTCGCACACCGAGAAGGAACGAAAAGAAAACACACTCCATCGCAAACCCTCGTGTACCCGTGCGTGCCTCTCTATGTGTGTGTGTGTGTGCAAAAGATGGAACGAAGGGCAACAAAGTGGCACGGCACAGTGATTTGTCACCGAGCTTTACAAGCAGCGCCCAACTTGGAATGGGTGTTTTTGTGCCCGGCCCGTGCGTGGAAACGGAACGTAAAGACGATGCCAGCGAAGACGAGCTCGTTCGTTCGTCCGGAACATTGAGTTTCCAGCTGCTCGCTAACAAGTTTGGAACCGGCAAAACGTTTCGCCAAACGCACACACAACACTAGCGTGCAGTATGTTGTTGGAAAGCAAAGAGACCACCAGTGGAAGGGATGAATAAATTCATCGACGTTATGTCAAGGTGCATGGTGTGCATTCCGTCCACCCTAGGAAGTGCTGCACTTGGTATGCACATTTGTAATGCACTACGGTGGACGCGACGGTAAATGTTATCGTTCCGGTAAAGTAGCGGTGAAGCCTTCGCTCCATCAATCAACGGGAGGCAGCATGGGTTCGAAGCGTCTAAAAATTGACGATGCGCAACTATTGCCGAAGAGGCTTGCTTGACATGCTTGAGTCATTACGATGCAGCGAGCAGATGTTATTGTGGGCACAAGAGCAACATAAGTATCAATTCCATTACTGATGCGTTAGGCAGAAAAGAGAAAACATTATGCAGATGCTATTTAACAGGTTCACATGTTTAGACTGAAACCATTTGTGCTCCCGAAGGTTAAATAAAGTTTTGTTGTTTGCTGATTGACATCGTCTAACATCAGCAAAATTCATTGCTTAAATCTTTATGTTTAATGCTTCAGCAAAGTGTCTTCTGACTTTCAAAACAATTATCTTATCGTCAACCAGCTTAGCTTTATTGCTATTAATGATATTTAACCAATCATTCCAAGCTGAATGGGCCAAAAATACGTCAAAAACTAGCAAATAAAAGTAGACGCCTAAATGTAGGCAACTCGGGTTCATCGTTAATGGCTGAACGAGACATAAAACGTTAACAATGCTAGAGATACTTAGTTCATAATTGAACGGACGCGTTACAAATTTACAAATGTTAAAATCCAATAGATGCGAAAATGTATTCAAAAGGAGCATAGAAGGGAAATCACAACCGTGTTCAGTACGCGAACGTGTGACTTTTGGCATTTGGTGATGTCTAGTAGATATTGTGAAGACAAGTTCACCTCACAAATAAGGATCATCGGTAGTGCCTAAAAGTAGACCTGCTAATAACATTGGCGGGTGTGAATGACGTCAATGTTCTAAAGACTCGCGGCTTAAAAAACAACAACGCTTACTGTAGGTTATGAGATAGAATCTATCGATCTAACTTAACTTAATGAAAAAATGCTTTTTGTTAGACTTGTTAGTTTAGTGTACATCTCTGTAAAGCTATCATTTATTGCTAAACGTAATTTTAAACGTACTGATAAAAACTAAAGCAGTTGGCAAGCACTTGATATAATATTTTTGCAAAATGTTTCTTCAACGTAGAATTTGAGGAATGTTTAATTCAATATGTTGCCTGTTTAAGTTTGGTTTTATTGGCATCTACCTTTAAAAGTAGTTTAATTTTTAATACAGAATGAAAATGATTTACAAGATCGTGTTTTTTGTTGTCTATTTTTTGTTTAATACATTCCAATCAAAATCTTTCAGACAACCGAGTCAAAACAATCTATCGAAAGTAAACACATCCAGCGAGGGAAAATTCCATTCGCCTAGAGAATACAACAATCTAATTCAAACAATTAAATCAAATAAAAATCAACAAATGATTTGAAAATGATTAACGTATAGTATTTTAATAATTCTTATACTTTTTATGTGACTTTCAAACTATACTTTAACATACAATATTAAAAATCTTACAGAATCTCGTAAATCAGGTAGCTTTAATCTTCATATCTTTAAATGATCATTTTAGAGCTTTCACGATTCTCCAGACAATCGTTTCAATGCAGGTTAAATGTTCAGATAATTAAAGCCTGCACAACAGTTGTTTGATTTCCAAAACGCGAATAAAGCACCTGTGATTTATGGAATGCAATGAATTCGTTCTCCAAATTCCATGCAAATACCTATAAACATCTATCAGATATTGTGGCATCGCGTGCTGTGTGATCTTGCTCGCTCAGCTTAAATATTCAAGTTATGCCTGTTTTTTTATATCATCAAAAAAATCGATTTTCATCATCGCTTGGGAGTGCATCGTGTTGCACAAAACGTAAACAAACTATAGAACGGAAACCAATCGACAAAAAGTGTAAAACTGTAATACAGTAAATCTTTACTGCTCTGCCGGTTCACATTCTATTAAAAGCAGAAACGTTTCCTGTTTACCATGCTGTACTATTGAAACATTTCCTGTTTACTATGCAGCACTATTTATTGGCATCCTCTTGAAATATGAGCACTATCACTTATTCAAAAACAACTTTTTCTCACTACCCCATTTTCCTTCTCGTTGCTACAGGAATGTTCCATCTTTGTGTTTGAGAAGCGGACGGCCGAAAAGCTGCACAAACCAAAACGGAAGGAGACGGTTACGGAAATTTTGCGAGCATCCGTAAAGCAGCTGGAACGATTTCGGCATCCCAAGGTTCGTATAGTAGGGATGGCACACAAAAAATTACTTACTCACACAACTACACTGTCCAGATGATACGGCGAACTTACGGGACGATGTACAGGCACGACCAACAACACAGGAACCGAGTGCATCCGGAACGAGTTTGTGTTTAATATTTATACCTTTCTTCCGTGCTTTTCTCCACTTACAGATCCTGCAGATCATGCACACGGTGGAGGAGAGTTCGGAAACCCTCTCATTCGCCACCGAACCCGTCATCGCCAGCTTGGCCAACATCCTGGCCTATCAGGTGAGTCAAGCCGAGTCCCACAGCTTTTCTGTTATAATCGTTATGGTACAGTGTTAGGTAGCAAGAGTAAGCTTGTGGCTTAAAATGACACCGTTTGGTCTTAACAAAAACATAAAGGGTAGTGCTCCCAATGCTCTTAAAAAAAAAACAAAAGCAAAAACCATGAAGCGACGATCAAAACACCGTAAAAACGCTGCACAGTCTTTGAACGGAATGATACACACCGGCTTCGAGAGTTTATCACACTTTTCACAATTATCCCGCAGCGATGGTTGCGCTAATGTTGATTTTGAACTGCACTTAATAAGAATTGACAGCACTAAAACTGGGCGTCCTTTCTCCCCTCGGGGTGTTTAAAATGTACCAACCGAAGGAGAAGATCAGTCTCGGTGCTCAGAAAACTCAGCACAACAATGCAAAAAAGCCCGCGGCGGGCTAGGTTCGTTAAGGAAAAACGAGAGCGAGCCACTTTTAAGGACATTTATCATTCTTATTTATTTAAATGAGTGTACATTACGAACAATAGTTTGTCACACTGTGTTGCTGCAAACTTCAGGATTGGAGTTCTCGCCGAACAACCTCACCCATTTCCCCGGCCATTCATTCGTGCGAAACTGCGTAAACAATAACGAGGAAAACTCTTTCGACTACGCTCACTCCATTAGCGTTCTACGGTAATAGAAAAAGGGAGAGCCCTGGCAAGGACAGGATTCATTCTAGTGTTTCTTTTGTTACCGGTGTAATGGACCGAGACCGAACGGAACGGAACACGGCCACACACAATCATGGAATGGTGATTATCTCGTTCTAACTCATTTCCTTTCATGACCATTCACTCGTATAATGAAGCTAATGAGCGAACGATGGGCTGGATTGGGTAGCGGGCGATAGATGGATGGTCGGTCACTGTACCGCCCTTTCGATCACCTCCTAGTGTAGGGGAATGGAAAAGTTTGCTTCTCTGCCGATGAGCCTTTCCGATGGCGGTTAAACCTCATTGTGCGGAAGGAAAAAACAAACAACCGTATAACAGGGTTTTTGTTGTTTGTATGCCAAAATGGGAAAGCCAGGTGCATTAATGGTTTTCGGGTACGGTCGACTATTTGGACATGGTGCCGGTGTTGTTTGCTTCAAACTTTTGTCTGTCGTTTGTCCTGGAGCGTTTTCGACGGGGGTTAACGAAAGACATGCATTCAGAGGGCACAAAATATGTTGTTGTTCGAAGCTTTTCGAAGCGTAATGAGTATTAAATGCAGAAAATGCTACAGCAAATCGAAAAAAAACAAACATATTACCTGTGTATGAAGAATCATTTTCCGTACGCCTGAAGATATGGAGCATTTTAAATGTGTTTAGTTTCATTGCAGCTCTCAAAAGTATGCATTTTTAAAAATGTCGTTTATTTACCTATTAAAATCTGAGATTTTCATTACATCTATAACTATATCGTGGCAATATTGTATCGTTCAAACACTTTTTAGAGAAACACACGATGGGAAAAAGCCTGCACAAGGTTTTTAATGTAAAATTTTGTTTTCTGGAGTCTTCGAACCTTATAGTTTACATTCGACTCTTCTACACTAACGTTTTTGAATGTTATAATAATTTCTAGTTTGTGTAAAGTCTCCAGTCTTATCATGGCAGGAATCCCGAATCTCATTCCAACTATGAGTGAAACTAGAGTATAGAAAGCTATAAACAGCCGAGACCTCTCGAGATGGCAGTGAAGAAGAAAAAATAAGTCCTAAAGAAACATAATTTTTACTATGCTGAAATACCATTTTAACGACCATCGGTAAGCGGATATTACGCATAGATCACGCGTTTTACCTTCAAACACACATAATAGATATGAGATGCTATGGCAGTGATATGCTCTGTATTCGAAATAACGAAGGCTCTATATTCTAATGATTATTAGATCATTTTTTTGTACATTGTTCATTTAACAAAATGTTCAAGTACAGTTTTGGTTTATAATTCTGCTTCAAGGTTTGTCTCTTAGTTAAAAAAGAGAAATATTTCCAAATATGGTTAACGCACGCTAGAAACAAAAGAAACTATAAATAATTTCAGTGCAAAACATCATTTAACCGTTAATTACATACAGGTTTAAACAAAAAATGTCACGAATAATAAAATTCTGCATCCTATTCTCCTACTAAAAACCATCGCCTGTGTCATTATCCTTTTTAGTTGATATGCAACATCGTTCGACCACATGTTACCATTATTTTAACCCCATTAGCGTACAGCGCCGAGCGAACTACTTGGCAACATGTTGCCGTTGGGCATTTGATGATACTTCACATTTGCCTGAATACCACGTCAACTACGCTCCAAAAAGAGATTAGTGAAATTACGGTCCATCTCCAGCGACACACATAGCACAAGCAACGAACGAGAAGCACACACTCTGAATACTAACAGAGGACCACACATTGAAGTGTCACCTGGTTCTAATTACATGACGCAAGTAACACTTCATTAATGATGCGAAACATCCAATAGATTGTGAAGCCGAGTATAGATTTATTTGTTACTTGTTTTTAAAAAATGTTCACTTTACTTTAAAGTTTCCCAAAGTATTAAAGTAACTTTTTCTAACTAAATTTAAAATTAGTTGTTAATCGTTTCGTTTAAAAAGTTCATCTTTCTTTATTTTCCTCCTTGTTATCGCTTAACTTTACAAATATTCGAAGAATTCACACTTGTTTTTAAACCATTTCAATCTAAATGCTCTATGTCAAACAGGTGTTAGGCTGTATTGCACAACAATAAGTACAACGAACTCATGTTCATAAATTGTCTGTACAAAATAACTATTAACGATTGAAACAATAATCCAACAAATGCACCACACTCAACAAGCACTACATAGAAACTACTCGTTATGTTAATATTACAGTAATCATATCCTTCTCGTTCATCAACCCAAAATTACCGGGAACTATGCACAGAATGCCAAACAACGCACACATCAAACACGCGCACATGAACACATACAACCATAGCACTTTAATCGAATGGCACAATTCACTCTAACCCATCGGCTTCAAGTTGCCTGCCGCTGTACGATAGAAACGCTATCGTGGTCACTCTAGCCCGGCACCGAACGACACAGAAATTCCCCAAGTGCATGCATGTAGTGGGCTCATTAATTTCGATGCCTTTCCGGTTCGTGGCCAACCTGTCTGCCTGGTTGCTCACGCCGTTCACGCGGTGGTCATTTATACCTGTACGTACATAGCGGTGAGTGTAGCCTGGTCGATTGGTTCGGTACGGAAAAGCTTCCAACGCTCCCAAAATCAGTACCACACCTTTAACCCTACAGCATTAGACCTTGGCTTACTGACGGGCAGAGAATAGTAATTGGAACTTCAAATGGATATCAGAAAACACCAGGTAGCAGCAGCAAACGTGAGGACGGTTAGAAGTTGCAGTAGTTGTAGCAGTTTTAGTATTGCTAGACCAAAATAGAAATCGATCCATTTCCGATTCGCTGATGGACATGCAGGACGTTCTAATTAATTGCGGTTTTCTTTCCGAATTGCTGAACCACAATTCTTCCTTTGCTAGAGTAAACACACATTCTTTCTGCTCACTATAGCTCAAGCACACTTCACTTTTGTTGTTCTTTCTTCAAGCAATTCTTTCTTCGTAGAAATTCACCGAAAAACCGTCACACAGTGTGTACGTTCTGTCCAACAACAAAAAAAAGGATACTCCTTTGTTAGTATGCTCTCGAACAATTCCTCAACAACACTTCAGTCGTTAAAGGCAAGTTTATAATCCGACACCGGTTGGTGCGATGGATTTGCTCCACTTGAAACGAATGCAACATTAATAGATACTATCGCACACTTGACGTCTGTTGCCGCTGGAAAAGTGCACATTCCATGCTTTACATGCATGGCTACCCGACGGAATGTGGTCCAACCCAAGTGATCAGCTGTCAGCTGAAGTTGCTGCAGACAACAACAAAACGGTACGTCTCGTCAACTCGTGTCTGTTGTTGATTTTTATGAGACTCTTGTTCGAGTCTCTTGAAAAGTTTGTAGTTTGTCCGTTTTACAACACCTGAGTTGAACTTCGTTTTTTTTTTTCATCAGAACATCGGTGTACAAACATTTCACTCGGGATGGTGTTGTTTGTTGGGGGGGCATGTTAACCGCACACTTCATGTCCTTGTGCATCGCTTTCTTGGTACAGCAAGGTATTGAACCGTGGGTAAAAATGCCACAGCGTACACATCTTGGTATTCGAGCATCTTCACGCGGTTGTTTCTTGTAGACGCCATGACGCCTGAACGGCTTACCGTACCGGTTTCATGACAGTGGGATATTGATACGACACAATGGCAACGTTCGTCCCTCGTGCCCAACTCATTACCTTCGGCGGGCCTCGAGGTACTTTGCTGAAAGTGATACTTTTCTTTCAGTTTTGCAGGCGCTCGCTAAGAGCCTTTCGTGCCGGTACGCTGCATATCCTGCCGCAGTGCAAAATGGCACGCGATGCAGCAAACCACACCTCTCCGTGTTAGTGTGTGTGTTCTTGTGTACGTGTACGCCACGTACACATACCATCCAGGTGCACACCTGTAGCGTGCTCACTCGCCAAAGGTAATCCGACGTACCTTTACAACGCGCTTCCATCGCTGACTACACGAAGGATTATTTAAGGAATTAAGAACCACCTTCGGGCCCACGTGTCTTCCCTCGGACAACAGACACGAGCCGCCAGCGCGAGTCGCTGCGATACGGTACAAGCGTTCCTCCGCTATGACTTGAGTTTCGAGTGCACTTTGCGCTTGATTGTTGCCTGCTATTCGAGAGGCGTCAAGATCGACAGTCGTGTTACTGGCGTACGTTCCACGGTGAGTAACAGTGCATTGGGGTAAAAGGTAATGAATTTTTAAAATCATTCCACACCTCTACACACGAACGGGCGTCTCCGTCACCGGCACGTAAGCCATTTTCTGCTCCAAAGCCAAGATTACATTTATGCAAGCACATGCATCACCGACCCATTGGCCGTATGCTAATGTGGCCATTACTTGCAGTGCTGCATCATGGTGTTCCTTTGGCGATGAGGTTATAACAGTCACCTCGCACCAGAACGACGACGCCATGCTGTGCTGTGGAGTGCGATTTTAATGCAATAATTTCCTTTGTACGTGGTTGCCCGGCACTGTGCAAGGGTTTCTCCGCCAAAGAAGCAACAATAACGGCATTAAACATTTAGACTTCGTTTGATGTGATTGATTGCTCAATTGCTCTTGATCACATGGAGGAGTATAAAGGATCATTGTAAAATGTGTTAGTCATTCTTGGAAGGAAGCTAAATGAGATAAAATCACCAAAACAAATTGCGATTCCAATCTGGCACGGTATGCAATAGCTTTTCCGTAACATTTGGCTAGTTAGCGTGTATGACTTGCTCCAGAGTTTGCGTACTTAAACCTTGATCATTACAACAGCTATGTTTGATTAGACAGTACTTTGGTAAAGTGATTTTATTTTCAATGAATGATTTCCGAGATTGTACTCTTGTATCAGCAACGCCCAATAAGCTTTATGGAGTAGTTTTCGTTGTAAATTTTGCTCAAGTAAATTTTTAAAGTAATTAAACGTGTTGCGTTACACGTTGTAATAGCCGTGAACCGTAAATTCTCAATGTACTTATATTTATAACCTAACCTTAGCTTGAAATCCCTTATCATATGCCGAATTTTATTCAGCAAGGGCCCCTGCTTTTCAAAACGTACGTCCTTTTTTTTAAATTATGTTGCTTCCGGGTTTCGTACAAATAATGTATTTCCTTCGGTTTGATTGTTTACCTTGGAACCTTTAGTAGTTGAACAACCTTTGTAATTTAGTTTATAATTGTTTAAAACTACCAGAATTGAAAATTTATTAGAGACAATCGACGTGAAACATGACTGGCACATTTTAGTTTAGACTGGGCGCCTCCATTCATATACTGAAAATGTTGTTCATATTTATTTTCTTTTATTTTAGTTACATCAAAACTCAAAATGTCAAAATGTAAAAATAAGTTATACCCATTATGCTCCAATCTTACACATAGCAAGAAGAATTTCTGAGTTTAATACAAGGCCAATCCACGCAAGGATTAACAATGCATCCTTGATAATTGCATGTAGAATTACGTTTACAAAATCACAATAAATATAACCACTCAATACCACACACGTTGTTTTATTATCACGGTTGAATTTGTCACTATCGAAAGGAAACTCTTATTTAAAACTCCTCTATATTTTTGTGCAAAATAAATAAACATTTTTTATAAAGTACTGGGCGTCTCCATTAACGAATATTAGTAAACAAATACTATTTGACTTGAAATAAGAAGGTTTAAGCATTAATCTAAATCAATCCAACCAAATAATACTCTTGACTAAATACTACTCTGGTACTAAATAAACCAAAGCTTTAGCAAACAGAAAGTTTGCATCGTTTTAAAGGCATATATTTTCATACTATCAATTGGGAGTCGATAGTTTTGCTATTTTCAAACACTGCTACGTGCCTTGTGCTCTCTTTATTCTTTTACGTATAGATTCATTTTTCTATACGTTCAAAATAGCATATCGTAACAATTCTAAGAAAAAGCTGAGCGGAAGAAAAGTTAACCGGAATCAAATACTCTAATAAAATCACAAAGTTCCAAGAAATCATGAGACAGCAAGAAGCATCCATGCCCATCTATAGATGGAAAACAAATATACGAAGCGATTTTGTTGTAAACGTGATAAATACGAAGCACGGTGGAAAAGTAAGCAAGACTTCAAACACGTTTAATCAAAGCCAGATTCGTGTTATCCAGCGTTCCCTCACAAATCTAGTTCCAAGAAGATAGAATGAAGCCATTGACAATAATGCGTAAATGCGGAAGTTTTAGCCACGACGCCTACAATGCTTTGAGGGAAGACACACATATTTAAAGCGAATCATTTTTATCGTGAAAACAAAAATTCAACAATATGATTTTTTCAAATATGAGAATAAACTCTAGAAGACTTTATTGGCTAACAGTTGGCTTATGTTCCTTAGCTCGTTTCAAGCTCCACGAGTTCATTTCTTCGATAAGAAAATGCTACGATTCACGTCGCAAAAGTTTTCAGACCACGTTTTAACGCTTTTATATTGGGCGTAATGGAAAACGTGAAATTTATGGGAAATGTTAGCACGTCTTGGTTATCGTAATGGACAATAAATGTAAGGAAAAACGATCTCCCAAATAATAAGATTTTGAACTGTAACATTTGAGCTTTTCGACAGTACGTATAGCTTTTCCTTTGTGGTAAGGTTGTAATTGGACTTCAGAAACCATTTTGGTGACAAAATGTACATTTTGATCGAAAATTGTTTGCTTTTTCCCAATCAAAAACATTACCAGATTCTCCACACTGGCAAATGAAATTAAAACCACAAAGTTCGATATGTTGTTAGGGAGCATTTTTTTCTGGTTATAACCCGACCAAGATGGACACTTCAGAAACAAACCGTCCCCGTACCGTTATGCGATGTAAATGGAAACATTTTAACCACAAATTCAACCACCAAAAGCCCCCACAGCCTGGCGGTAAATTGTGCACGAGATTTCTCAGAAGAAAGCCACACAACCTTTCGACCCATCGGTCATCGGGGCGGTTTTATGGTGTATCAATTATTGGTACCGTCCTTGTTGATAAAGATCTACGCTTGAGGTTGTGATGCGGAACTAGGGAGGGCTAGTCAAGGGAACGGTGGCGAAGGACCATCAAACCACAAACATAAGCCACTCACAATCGGCATCCTGCAAACAAGCTAAACGGATGGTCCCGGTACCTGCGGTAACCAAGCACCCGGGCAGTGTGGCAAGTATTTTGACAAATGGTATGCTATTTCCGATTGCCGCGCCATGCCTTCACACCTGTGTCACGTGGTACGGGCTTCCGTTTTCCATCCATCTCCCGTGAATCTCCCACGGGTATGGGTGACCATTATGGGTGAATTTATGTGACGGTCGATAGATCGAGCATGAATCACCTTAGCGCCATTATCGTCAACATCGTGATCATTATCGAAGCTCTAAACGACCGTCATCAACGGACGGCTATCAATAGACACCGATTGTGTTCCATCGGACGGTGGGATGGAAAGGAAGCAGTACAAAAAGGTGACCAGGCGAACCAGGCAAACAATGTAAGGAGCGTACAGTGCCTAAACTGAAAAGCCTGCGCTTTGGGAAGACTTTTTCCGAAGCAACAAGCTGGCTCAATCCACAGTTCTTCAAAGCTGAACACAATAAACCACTGTGCAAGAACGATTTGTCCGTTTGAGAACCTTTCACGTGGTGAAAGCAGAACCTCATAATAATTTATCAATCATCATCTTACAAAAACTGTATTTATTTATACAGCAGAATCCTACTACTAAACGCAACAAACAATGTTCTCACAACCATTCCACCATCGAGCGTAAGGCCACGTAAGCTTTTCCAAGGTTCTATCTCGAACAACATATTTTACCCCTAAAAGTCCTCAGGGAAAATTATTCGAGCGCGTGACACTACAATCCTTGCTGTGGAAAAAAGAAACGAAACGAATTCCTAGCCGGAAGACCTTCGTTCGTCGTTTTCAATTCCAGCGCCCACGACGAAGCTTTCCGATTCATTTTACCAACTGAACCGCCACAAACGACTAACCTCGCTCTCTGTTTTTCTATCCCATTCCATGCCTGCTGTCGGTTGCGTCGGAGCCAGGAAGCTGGCGGAACAATTACGGGACCACCGAGCACGGGAGCATCCGGCCAGCACTGCCCAAACACCATCGCTCCGAACCGGCCAGCCCACGCGAAAGAATACACGTTCCTGGACATTGAGCTGAAGTACGGAATCCTACAGGTACATATGGCCTCTATAATATTGAACCGGTTCGCTTCGCTTTATTGTTTCTCTTCCTTCGTCGTAGCAGTCCCTTTTCGTCCTCTTCACCTTCTACGACGCCTCGTTTCCTGCGCCCCACTCGTCGCTATCTAATACCCTATTAATAAAGGACACACAATTTGTCATCGGACCGCGAACGGTTCTCGGTCACGGCGAAGGGTTTGGGTGTTCCAATAGCTGCCCCGGGGACATCGACAGAAAACCCCAGGCACGCACAAACACATACCCAAAAAAAATACAGAAAGAATTCCTAAAGCGTTCGAAGAAGCAATGATTCGTAAAACTGGCCACCTTTTTTTCCCCGTACTAGAACAGTCGCACTGCTCGGTCGGGAAAACATTTTTCCTCCAAATCGTATCATTGCTTCGTCCAGTTTGTAGAGGCAGAGCAAGGGGAGGGGAGCGTTCAGGTGCTTCCTGTGCCGGTCAACTGGAAGATCACATGCTGCCCATTTTATTTTCTAAACCAGTTTTCCGACTCTCGGGACGCAACGAACGCAAAATCGGATCAATAAATAAACGGAAACAAACGCGTCTTGCACACGTTGGCCCCGCAAGGCGAATGGCGAAACACCTTAACGCTCACACAGAAAAACACGTCTGAGTGTACCGTCAAATGGCGTTCGGTGACATTTTTGCAACCTTCAACACGATTTAGTTGTGCTGCAAAGAGCAATCAAACAAGAGAACAGAACAGGAAAAAAAAACATCTGACCACTTTTGCCGATAATTGTCTGCATTTGCCCACCATAACTTGCATGGAAAACGTGACCAGTGGGCAAGGTTTTCCATTTTTCCTCCTCGTAAATGTCCACCGCTTCTACGGGTACGGCATACGGGCATGATCGATATGCACGTGAAAACTGCTCTGATCGATGACGATGATGGTGACCGCTTTCACTCAAACCAACACCGATGCCAGGGTGTGATGGTGTTGCCACGTGCACACTGTAGCATTCACTCGTTAGGCACATCGCACCAGCTGTGTACAGCATCCGGACAACTTGTTTAAAAATGCATTCTATGCCCTCGTTCCACCCTTTCCTTCACGGTGGCTATTATTATGCCGCTCTGCCAATGGTTTCGCAGTATTGTGCAGGAGTTCCATTTCCGCAACAACCCGTTTGTGCTTCGGTCTGTTTACCTCACGCACACAGCACACTATTGCCCCCTCCCGAAGGAAACTATTCTTTGTGCAGCATAATGATGATTTCAAATGGCACATTTCTTCACGTTGCCAAAGTCACGTTTCAGTGTAAAAAAAAACCAACCGTTGTGCTGTAAGCGAGAGCCCAAGCAATGCGAGTGGTTTTGCAGCAATTGATACGATCTATCGAGGTGGAACGATTCTGAGGCGTGTTCTGGCGTCACTTTCACGGATAAAGCTGGTGGCGGTCTGTCAAGTAATGTTAGCAATTCCAACGAGGCCAATTTTATCGACGACATTGAAAGGATTATGGAGCCAGTAAAACGTTCGTTATTTTTAAGTTTGTTTGCAGCTCCAAATGGAATGCAAGAAATGGCGACGGACTTCGATCAGTTATTAGTTCTGATGTTTTGAACGTCGGTTTGGAAATAGATACAATAAAATGTTTAGTTGATAGTCATTCCAACAACGCACACTCAAAATTAATTCATTACTTGAACAAATTATGGTTTATTCGCATCATTAATACTAAAAATATCTTATTTTTTAGTTTGTTTAGGAATATTTAGGACTATTCCATTATTAATGCTGTTTTGGTATATGTTGATGATTTTGTTGCTTTTATTTCCTCTTACTTTCCTCTTTCCTCCTACTCAGAATTTCATGTCCTTTTACACATTTCATTCTACCTAATATTCCTGTATTCCTTCAATTGTGATATACTTCTACAGATTTATGACAACTTTTTATAGTGTTTCTTCGACAACAGAAAGAATCGTTACAGTAACGCTCTAATATACTATCGTGTCTCTGCTTCAAATAAGGCATTTTTATTTCTTAATCTTTTGATGTAATATCAGATCTAATTATTAGATTATTAGAATGTCTTTTGTGTCAAGAATTTGATGAAAGTTTGTTTTCCTTAAGAGTAATGGCGTATTCATTCATTTATATTTTATGTATTTATCATTTTATTTATTTGTTTATTGAAATCAAATATAGTAAAATCCCTATAGAAAGCTTTATGGTTTTTACTTTCTACAGCGTGTAAAGCGTAAATCGAGAAGTATAAATATTGTTATGTAAAACAGCATTATATTTATGCAATTGTTTGCTTCTTCTCTTTACGATTGCACAACAAAATATATTCCATTTCTTACAGATCACCGAAGCACTATCGTTCCTGCACTACTCCGGACAAGTGATACACAAAAACGTCTGCCCGTCATCGATACTGATCACGAAAAAGGGCACCTGGAAGTTGGCCGGATTCGAGTTTACCGAGCGCACGAACGAAACCGATGCAACCGATCCCGTACCGTGCCAACCCTGGTCGACCAGAGCCTCCAAGCTGGTGCAACCGAACCTGGACTATATGGGTAGGTTGAAGGATGACACACACACACAAAAAGCACCTCCAGAAAAACAAAAGCCCAACAACTCATCAACTCATCCCGGGCTCATCTCATTCCACAGCGCCCGAAATCCAGATCAACAGTAGCTGCAGCATACTGAGCGATATGTTCTCGCTCGGGATGGTGATTTGTGCCATTTTCAACCACGGTCGCTCGCTGATCCAGTCGGGCAACTCACCTTCGACCTACCTGAAGCAGATGGAACTGGTTGGTATTTCGGGCACGCTCGATCAACTGACGCCGACCGACAGCACCCAAATGGTTCCCGAGCTCCGTGGAAGCTTTCATAACACGAAATATGTGCTTTATATGTGCTCTCTCCGTCACCGTACTTTTTTCACGCCCCATTTTGCGAAATGTACCATACTCGCACCCGTTACCGAACTAGTTCGACATGTCTTGGTCGGCTGTCGTACGACTTCACCCCTCCGATATGATGAATATTCATCCCAGTTGTGAGCGTTAAGCTGCTTGCTGAAAGCAGCGGCGAATGCTCTACTTTTCTACCTACACCAAAAGCATTGTAAGGCTTTAAGCTCCAATCTGTTCTACGGAGTGGGTTAAACACACACATACACACACACAGACATGCGGCACACACTATCAGATACTACGCCGTGAGCACATTCCACAGTTTCTGACGTTAATTTTTTGCTTTTCAATTTTCCGTCAGCACGTGAATAGTATCCAATTTAAGCTTTGATGTATAGTGGATATCTTTCCACCTGCCAGAGCTTGGTTGGTTGCTTGCTTGGTTGAGTTTACTACGCTGTACGGCCGAGGCCACCCCGGTTGGCTTACATCGCCGAACAAAGCAATCTTCGGATGTAACTTTTCTTATGTGTTTCGTGAAGATGGCGCCCAGGATGATGAGGCATACAAAAGCCGCACGCACAATTCGTGTAATGACAGCGATGGGCCAACAGAAAGAAGAAAAAAAAACGCTGCTCAGTGTAATCACAAATTCCGTACATCGTTTGTGTTTCTGGTTCTGATAAGGCACACTTGTCTACAGAAGGTACCAAATACCGTTGGGTTTGATGGATCAGGTTACGGGTGTAATATTCTATTTCAAAATCAACCCAGCGTCCGTTGCGAGTTAGGCTCCAAAACCTTTAATCTTTTAAAAACAAGTCATTATATTAAATTGCGTAATTTTTAATAATGCTTTCAGGTAATCCATGTGCAATAGGGAATAAAATTCTAAACAAGATGTCCTCTGTAAACGATACGATCAATTTGTTACCTTCCATTAGCCCTAGAAACATCAATTCTTATCATCAATTATGCTATAAACGTATGCTCCACAGAGCAAAGTTTTATAGCATTATATTTTGTTCCTTTTCACTTCAATTATTCACGATGAAGATGTAGTTAAATTGTGCCCTTTTTTTAGCTACACATTCGAAGTGCTAACTTTGTATCCCAACAATACAACACCTTCGCACGTGTGTGTCTCGCGAAGCATACACGGCCAATACAGCAGAATCCTTTCACGTATGCGTACACCGTACAGGGAAGAGCTTTTTTTCATTATTTAACTTGGTTAGCTTTCATTTTATTCACAACAATAATTAAATCAATTCCAAACTCTACACCCGCGCGTACGAGACTCGCACTGGCGACAGGAGCAATGATTTTTCCCTTATTCACTAGCAACACCGGCAAGTACATGGCACGAGGTTAGGGGGTTTCGGAAAACGGCGTTCGCTACCCGACGTTGTAAGGCGACTTACACGCTGTTGGTAAATTGCTTCGGGAAGCATACTTTTTCTGCCTGCGTTGTGCCGGTTTGAGCCACCGGTTCGCTGGAGGTTGTTTGCAGTCTAGGAGTTTACCGCCACCACGTGTATCGTGCGTGTGTGTGTGTGTGTGTGTGTGTTTGCTCGTCGTATGCCACCTTCGTATGCCGGCGGTGGGAAGACTAACAAAAATTGTTATTATGTACTGCCAACAGATTGTTGATTAGATTCAAAAATACATTCACCAACCCACCAACCATGCCGTCAAAGTTTGTGAGGAAGCTTTTTTTTTGGATGTCCTTTAGCGAGAGTAGTCAAATTATTTGCCAAAAACTCCTCCGGTGCTACCGGGAGCAAAACAACGGGGGTTAGGTGTGTGTATGTGTTTGGTGAAATGCTTGGAAATGCGGCTCGTGTCCCAGACCTTTAATAGAGCAAGCCTATTATTAGAAGCCCATTGATACTGCAAATATATCCCACGCGATAAAGCTCCGCCACGACGACCACGACACACGGGCTTGCCGTACACGAACATGTTCCATTCACACGCAATCAATGTATGTGCACAAAACCCGAACATCGGACTCGGCACGTTGCCAATCAGTCTGTTTTGGCTAGCCAGTGTTGCGCTTTGGCGCCATACTGCCTCTTTTGGTGTTGCCGATGCTCCAAGGGTACCTTCCAAAGCCCGGGGAACCCCAGGAACCAGTGGGTGATTAGTTTAAACGGAGCGAGCGAAAGCGAATGAAAAGAAGAACGGGAACTAATTTTCTATAAATCATCAGCTAGATGAGGCCGTGCACAATATCCTACCAAGGATACCGATCCCGCTGCAGGAGGCAACCACAAGGCTATTGAAGAAATCACCCGGAGCTCGCCCGACGGCTCAGCTACTAACGCTCATCAAGTACTTCAGGTAGGATGGACACGTTTACTTTTCTCCCAACGCCCCTTGCCGGGTGGTGCCCAACAGCAGATACAAAAAGAAGAAGAAGCAACAACATCCTCCAGCCTCACTTAACGCTCTTTTTTTGTTGGTTTCCACCCGGCAAAGTTTCATAGCGAATCGATGCACACAGCACGCGGTACGAAACGGCATAATTGGATTGTCCGTGTTGTTCGTGTTGTGCGCGGCGCGCTCGTTCGGTGCCACCTAATTCCATTCGTTCCGTTTCGAATCGTTCGCTATTTCGTTATTTTCCCATCTTCCCGACCATCCCGTGTTTGGTGTGCTCTTCCAGCAGTTTCGTGTGCGTTTTTTTTTCTCTCTCTCTCTTCTTTACACGCTCTTTAATTTTCTTCTCACCCCGGTACGCGCGTTCCAGCGATCCAGCCGTCCAGGCGCTACAATTTCTCGATGTCATCAACATGAAGGATCCGACGCAGAAAACGCACTACTACCGGAGCACCCTCAGAGAAGTTCTACCGTTCATACCGCGGGTAAGACGCTACGTGAAAATATGGTTTTTATTTGCCGTTGCCTGGTGGTGCCCCGTGGTCGTCGTTTTCATCAAGCTACCGCGATCTAACAAAAACAATTCATTCGCTTCCCCTTAGCACCGCGGGTAGCTCGAAGCGAACACGCTCCCCTTTTGTACTGTTTGTCTATCTACCGACCGCCTATTTTCTGCGGTGGGAAAAAGGCTTGAACAAAATTGCTTCATTTTGCTTCGCTGCACAAATTCCTAATAATGGTACCGGTGCGCTAAAGTTGTTGGACAAATTTGTCGATGGATTAGCCTACCGCCGAGTAAAATGGAGCGGTTGTCCTCCGTGGCGGGGCAGCAAGTTAACCGATGTTAATGATTTAATACCGCAACAACCCGTTGAATATTGTGCACCATTACTGGAGTCTTTGCTGTTTGCGTAATGATGTTTGACATTTTCCGGAATGCATAATTGATTTGTATTTTCGGTGAGTTTGGTGTGCAAATTAGGTACAGTATTTGATGAAGATAGCATGCGTGCAATGGTGCGGCAGTATATTTGTTCTGATAAATGGTGCTTTCGGTTAGAAGTCATGATCAGCATGATGCATCACAGCATTTAATATCATATTTTTGCAATTAGAATTGTTCATTCATGTTGAATAAACAAAGATTTGAAGCTCGTTACACGTTGTTAAATAGCCTTAAGGTATAATTTCAGGAATCCGATTTTTTAACTATTGTTTGATGTCATAAGAAGTCCTTAGAAATAGTTTTCTTGTCAAACAGTTTTAGTCAGAGTACATGTCTCACAAGTGGATGGGATTAAAATCTCACCTTTATCCGTCGAGAGAGGCGATTTCAATTGAAAAGTTGCCACGGACTTTAGTTGGAAAACTTCAAATATGCAATCTTATGTATAGCTACATCACCACTGCGATAATCAGTGCTTGTTAACTGGGTCGCCAATGATTCCATAATCAATTTTCCTAGTTTATCTCCTGTTCGAGGTTGTGTGCCACTAGCTGGACCAATTGATAACTTCCTGCTACATAAGAGGTTTTCAAACAAATAAAGCGTATATCATCAATATAAACCAGGGTAAGGGTTGACTTATAGATGATGATTCTCTAAGTGTACAACTCTTAGAATAAGATGACTCCAAGATGGAGCTTTATTGGGATTTTAAATGATCTTTTTTAGTGTTATAATTAAACCCTGACATTTCTGTGCTATGCATCTTAAAAAACAATCCTCACTGAGTTGTTTTTGTGTTATTATTTAACTATGTACTACATGTATTCTTTGCAATACGAACAGATTACTCCATTTGAGTACAAAAATATGATATTCTTAAGCACAAGACAGCCAGGTTGTTCCTGTAGAATAATGAAAAAATGAATAGGCCTATAGAAAAGATAAATTTGACAAGACCGAAATAGTTAAGGATGTTAAGGTAAGAATATTATGATACACAATAATATATCCGGCAAAGAACAAAGCACCAACAGACTCGACTATGGTCGTTTTCCACCGAACTTGCTATGAATAATTCAAGACACATATAGCCTGCCGTGTGGCATGCAAGGTCCAATTCCATGAAGGCTATGTCATGTAGAAATAATAGTGATGTTTTTATTAGAACCAAAATAATTTTCTATTGTTCGAAAGTAACTTAACAGAATTCAGCTCAATATAAAGTTATGATGCTCGCTAACTTTTACAAACTATATCAATGTAATTATTCATTTATTGTTGGCAAATATTCCTCACTTACTGTATCAAAATAAGTTATGTTAACCTTGCATTTATTATCATCCCGCGGGATGAAACAACGCTCATCACGGTTAATCAAAACCGATTGCAAAAAGCTTGTACAACAACAGCCACAAGCTATTTTCAACGTATATATCGCACACAAAACGTCTTTATCGAACCTGTTTGTAACAGGCAATGGTCTCAATGGTTGATCGATCCTTTATGCGGTTTCCAGGCTGTTTGCCCTAACCTGCACACCAATCACGGATGTAAACAACCTTTTCTCTTTTTCCAGTTCATTTGCGTTCCTGCTTAATAAGGGTTCGTCTTCCCTCTCCTGTCCATCTCCTTTTCCCTCGCTTCCCTCCCTCACTGCCGACTATCTGAGCTTTGAAAACGATTCGTTCGTACAGCATCCGTCGTGCAATAAGAGCGTGGTCGATCCATCGGAAGCCATTTTGCCAATGCTTCAACAACATCTCCGGACCGGCTCTTTCATCGGCTGCCGGAGGCAAATTGACCTGATGCAAAACTCGGTTTTCACCCGAACCGAACCCGGGTTTCAAAAATCAATCAACCTCAATCGATGCAATCGATGAAGGATAGCCGGGAAGCAGCCGGGAAGCAGCCGGGAAGCTTCACCGTGGTTGTCAGAATCGGACCGAGCTTGTGACGAGTGTGTGGCAGGCCCGTAACTCATCCTACCCGGGCACTACAACCTGTTGCGCTCTTGTTAGCTGTTCGACCATTAGCGCCCATTCGAATCGGGCGGAGCTGTTGCTGGTACGGTGGTGGGTTTCGATTTTCTTCGAAAGCATCGCGAAAGATGCTCACCAAACCAGTAAGCGATCCCCCAATCCGGACGGGTGTTAACAATGTAAAAGTGCAAATTAGATTTGATCGTCCGACTTTTCCACACTTTTCGCAGCAGTCCGTTAAAGGTAACAATATTGAATTCAGCCGCCGTTTGGCAATATTCCTTTTCCTCACACTCGCACGCTCAGATAGCGAACGGGCGCGAAAGAGTTCAGTGGCTCTGTTTGGTATGCGATTCGCCAACGTTTCCCGCGTAACGTTCAGGATGCAGGAAAGCAGTATGAAAAGCGGTAATCAATTTATCGTGCTAGTGCCCTTTAAATCACACCACTTTCGATTGGCAGCGAGAGCCCTGCTCGTTTGGCTCTGTTTAATTTGCCATTCAACGTGTGATGGGTCGTAAATTTAATACTTCACTCCTCATTCATACGTACTGAAGGCGATCATATGCCTAACATGTGAAAGCAAAAATCAAAATACAAAACCACGCGGATAGGATAGCAAACAGTACAAAAAATCTTTCCAATTTCATTAGTAGAAGGGCTTTCCAAACGTTTCCAAAGGGAAATTTGAACTCATGCATGTAACATTGAGTTCGTTTTTATTGAATCTTTTTTTATAATTCCCAAAATAAATTTATCAATCCTTCTGTTTTATGCATCTCTAGTCAACTACCACTAGCTTAGCATAATAAACATTATATTATTCATTTGTTTGTGATGTCAACCGATGCAATTTAACGTACTAAATCCAAAGCAATTATAGCTATTCTACTATTCAATGAACACAAATGGTCAATCAATTTTATATATAAGTACCTAATCTGGTGAAATAATAGCGATAAGTGATGTAAATACATAGCTCCGTACTAATTAGAGGATAATAAAAAAAAGTCGGTTTCTATTAATATGCGAGAAAATCCGCCAGCAAGCGAAACAATTAATGAATATGAATCGATAGCAATACTCATAAATGCTCGCATATTCAACGAATCGACGTTTAAAGGCACGTATTGGACCGCCATTTTAGCCAGTGAGGCAAAATAATCAAACGCCTTTAATAAAAAGTAAGTTAACTCTTTCTTATTAGTTAAAACCAAACCAGTTAAACTCAATTGTGCAGAAAGATATTTCACTAAAGCGTTAGAATCTTCCAATATTCACACCAAACATGAGTTCACAGTCTACATGATCCTAACAAATAGGACATCGAAAAATTGTTTCAGATTTTGAAAACATAGGCAAACCCTAGAACTATCATGGTAGTGCGAGATCCTTGCATATAAAAAAAACCTCATCGTGTCTTCGACCCTGTACTTCCTGTTTCAGCAACAAGTTCCCACCCTATATCATATCAACTATTAGGGAAGATTCTTTGGAATCCTTGAAAATTTTGTCGAACAAATTCACAGGATTTATTTTGCATATAAACTTCTTGTCTTCGAATTGCCTTTGGGTTTTCCAAAATCAATTATGAGGCACTCTTTCAAGAAAATGAGAGATCAAGAAGTTGATACGTTATTATTCTGCACGAGCAACGAGAGTTATGAGAGCTGACGAGAGGTCCGGTTATTAGTCATGTGCATTTTGACTTCTCTTACTCCACTCTACACATCATATGAACTCCTGTATGATGATCTATTTATTCGATTAAATAACTAGATTATCGGAAAATCTAGGCAAGAAGGTAGACTTAACGATCGAATTTTATACTTAAAGTTGATTCACTTCAGTATGCTCACGGATTTCTGGTGTCGATAGAATTCATTTTCAAATAAATGGCTAAAAGTAAATGGCTTAATTTTAAATTTAACTTACTCGAATTTTAATCCTTTTTAATTGTCTTGCAACATTGTCTTGTCCACAACACATGTTATTCGCTAGTTAAAAATAAAGCACTCCTTACTAATTCATAAGCTTGTTGTTTTCGAATGGTTTGTAAACGTAAACAGCATCATCTCTCTAAGTGCCTACAAGTTATCACTGATCTACCAGTTTATTACCATTAAGTTCTGCCGTGAAATTGATAGTTTTCCTTCCAGCGTATGGTGCGTGCCAGCATCGGAACAGGCGAAACTACAAATGGCTATTCAATTTATCTGTCATAACCATCCACGTCGGTGTTACGGCGGTGCGCAACCTTACCACTAACCGTGCCTTCCGTTCTACCCACTCTCTTCCCACACAGAAACTCTGGTGGCAACATATCTGGCCTAATCTGCAGCAGGAAATGCGTGCTGATGAAGTGCTGGCCGCAGTGTTGCAGCCCGCCCTCACCCTGGTCCAAGAATCTTCAAACTCGGAATATGAAGCAATCATTTTACCTACCTTTAAGTAAGAACCATCGTCTAGTACCCGTCGTTCGCCGTTGTGTACGCAAGCATTCCAGCCCACCATTCCATTTACATCCAGAGCTTTGTCTCTTCTTACCCGTCCCCATCCCGTTCCCGAATTGTTCTTCCATCCATTCCCAACCAACTCCAATGGGTGTAATGCTGTGTTGGTGTGTTTGTATATGTGTGTACGTGTGCATGTGCTCTTTACATGGCAGATCTTAACAGATTTCACACATCCTCCGATACAACGCCACCGTTCCGTCTCCGGTACGCTGCGGTTGGTGGTTTGTATCAATTTTTGCTCTTCTCTTCCCGTACGCTTTCCCTGCCGTTTTCTTTCTTTCTCGTTCTCGCCCGCAGGACTGTTTTTGTAGCTCCAAAATCTATACAAGCAACCGTAGCGTTATTAGAGAACTTACACATTATTCTAGAGAAAACACCACGGGATGATATACGGACGGAAGTTTTACCCCTGCTGTTCAACGCACTGGAAAGCACAACGATACAGGTTCAGGTGAGTGAGGCGTCGCCACACACACACACCGTCACATTGTGTGTTGGTTGGGTTGGCTGGGATGGATGTCATGTGTTGTTAGCCGGAACGGTATTTAGGTGTAGTGTATGTAAAGTGGCACCTGCAGCCTGCCAGACGTATGTATGCCTGCTATCATGGCAGCAATCCAATTACGTAATTCTCGACCTCTTTATCTTCCGTGCTAATCTTCTAAGAAAATGAACTTATTCGCAATCGGAGCTTCGCAGGGACGAGCCAGGAGCACACTGTACCACAGGGGCAATTAAAATCTCAGTTTCTCAAATTCGTACTTCACCTGCACTCAACGGGAAGCATGGAAGGAGCGTTCTAAACGATTGTTTACGATGCCTGTATAGTTTGTGCTCCTCATGGTAATAATCCTTTACAAACGCTTCACATAGAACAAATTCTCAAACCCGGATGTTTCCTGTTCGTTTGAAGTGTTGTGCATTGAATCGGTACCATAAAAATAATGTGCCGAGCAAGGTATGCTTCCAAACAATGCTTTCATGTTCCGAAAACACCGAGAGTCCGTGTCTTGATAGTTTAAATTGCTTCTGTAAAATGCACATTTACCACTGCAAAATATGATTGAACTTCCAATCATTTCAATAAACCGCCCAGGCGTAATCCACAACCGTTTGCACTATTTCGTATTTGCATTTCATAATGCTCAGCATCTTTTCACTACGTCCACTGCTGTACTTACTCCAGCAAACGCAATCGATGACCCGGATGAGGAACAGCGATAGCACACGGAACGACGAGGTTCAATCAAATCCATCACAACCCTATCAAGATCAAACCCTTGAATCAACTTCCGCACACTCTTGCCCAGCGCCTTCTGGTGGAGGATTAAGCTTCACTCAATCCTACTTACTTGCGATGCGAGAGAGCCATAAAACGACAGACTTCGTTTCCCCCTTTCACCAATGTCAATTATCTTCGAGCTCGACTCCAACTGTCGCCCGTCTCGCCCGAAACGAAACTTCTTGAAAGCTTCGGTTCAACGCTTTGTTGCAACACCCGGGGCGACCATTTCCCCCGGGCGAGCCAGGTTATCGCCGAGATTCGAGTTGTGATAAATTAATTTCCCACAGTTTTCGTCCCGTTTTCGTACGTTCAATCACGTTACGTTTTGCCACGGTTCGTTCGCCTCCTTCGTTCGCAGAGTGCAGCGCTGGTGGCGGTAACCAACGTGTACGACTATCTGGACGACATCACGATCAAGAAGTTGGTGCTGCCGAAGCTAAAGTCGGTATTTGAGAAGAACCAGAGCGATCTGAAAATCATGGGCAACGTGCTGCAGTGCGTCGAACGTACGCTGGATAAGCTGGATAAGTCTCAGGTGAGTTGCCGCCAGCCATCGGTACCATTTGTGGCCGAAAACTCCTTTCTCATCTTGCGCACCGTTTCACAACCCCGTGACAGATAATCGATGAGGTGCTGCCGCTGCTGCTCGAGGTACGACTCACCGATCCGGACATTGTGGTGCGCGTCGTCAGTAAGTATGCAAAAACTCCCTTTCAACCCGTAAACTTCAACTGCGCCCTCCCAGGGTCCCCACAGGTCGTTGCGCGGTCCGTGTGAGATGACAGTTTCGCAAAATACTGTGCCAGCGGGTTTACCTGTTGCAAATCAACGTTACGGTTGGGTTTGCTTTCCACTGCAGTGTGTCCTACACCGTCGGACAGTTCAATGAGCCTTTTGCAACATGTAACGCTGTAACGGTGTACATGTATTTTTGTGCAATTGTGCAACAGCCCGAAAGCGTTTTGAAATCCTGATGCTCAGCCGGGGACCTTCTACGGTCTCCGCTTAACAGCCCCGGAGATATTTCAGCAATTTCATCCATAGTCATTAACCTGGAATGAAATGCTACAAAGAAAACGCATTCGTGCACGGTCATGCAAAACGTTCGTCGTCTCGGGTAAGTCCCAGTTTGGTGAATCTAGCTCTCAGATTGTAAGGAACATTACCCGGCACAAGAGACATGAAACTGTTTGAACTGTTTGTTTTGTCTGGAATATTATGAATGCTTGAGGAAGCTCGTCAGCAATTAACCGTACCTTACCTTCATTATTAATGGTGCACAATTTATCAAAACCTCTTGTTGGCAATCGTGTACGGGAGGACAAGTAACATGTTAACTAGTAGAAATATAATCCCGAGGCATGTTAGTTCCTACACAATGGAACATGTTTCAGGACACATGTATTTTCGTAGCCGGCAATGTTTGTTTACTTGGGGAGCGAGAAAAAACACATTATTAGTACATTATGACCGTGTAATACATCATGATGTCAAGGCCATGGTTAGCACTTGTTCACCAGTGGGCTGTTGTTATCTGGGTTAGTTAAATAAAACGAACGAATTAAATTTAAATCATAATTTATGTAATTAAATTTTGATTCGTTTCAACAAATAAAGCTATAGCTATACATAATTTGCTCAACATTAAAAGTCTCTTTTATGATGAAATAATAAACACTTCATCGCATCGCACAGCAACTTTTCCTTCCCTTATCAAACAAGAATAGTAACGCGCTCACCGTACTCCTAGACCAAACGAGCGCCGTAATCACTTCAGGCGAAGTGGTCTAAAATTTAAATATAAAAATATCTTCCCTCCACGTGCAAAACTTTTACCCAATCGTGACTGCCCTCCAACGGACAACGGAAACCTATCCTTGTATATACGTCATCAGAACGATCGTGTGGAGGCGTACTGGTGCTGTGTAGCGAAACGGCGAAGCGAAAAAAAATCGCAACGAATCATCCATTCAGGTGTTGCATCCTATATATGTACATCAACGAGGGAAAACAGTGTACAGTGTAGCTACGTACTGTTGGAGAAAAGTTTATTTTTACTATTCGCCCCATCCACGTCGTGGGTGTCTATTGCTATTTCCGATAGCTTAGGGTGGGCGCAATATCGATTAAAGTTTCGATGCGTGAAATGCATCCTTAGATGTGGAGTATTACTCATTATCAGTTAAATGGATCTGATTGTGGTGGTTATTGTACAGAAATTATTTCCCAACTATAATGCACCGATGGCTTTTTGAGCAGCTATTGTTGGTTGCGCCATTGTGCCATACGCTGCTCTTTTGTTCTTCTAAACCGTTTGATATATGACGCTACTCTTTCGCATTGATGTCGATAATGATGCAGCCTGCTGCATGTCAACACAATGCGCACCTTAACGTGTGGTGCAGGGTAGATGGCCATTTTCATTCTAATTCCTAACCAATTCATCGTAATTCGTTGGGTAGTAATTAGTGTTTCTGCACCGTTAGCAAAGTACACATTAGCCGTCGGCGCGTTACGGCAAAACTGTAATACACTCTTAACCGCATGGCCCAAAGCATACCGTAAAGGGACATGGTTTCGATACATACGATAAAACGGAAAGTCCTACCGAGAGCAGCTGACACAGACATGGTCCGCATAAAATTACCATCCCCAGTGACTTTTCGTGGTAAAGTTTGGAACCCGTTGGTGTTTTGTTGCTGCTGCTAGTAGATGTAATTTAATGAGCTGGAAATCATGTCATAAACCAGTTGATACACTAATAAAGCAAATTGAACAGTAAGCGCACCACACCCAAACCAACGCGATGTGTCGCGTGTAGGTTGTACGTGTGCATGCATAAAGCATAACGTCGGTTGGCGTAAAATTATTCATAGGATTTCCTTCCGCTTCCAACAGTTCTCTCCTTGCTTCCACCGGACCATAAGTTCCGTTTCGCTTGACAACCTGTTGTCGTTAGCCGTCTTTTATTCACCGTTCTCGTTTCCCCCGTCCCTTCCCATCAGACATCTACCGGATCATGCTGTGTGACAAAAAGTATGGCTTAACCGTTAACATCATGGCGACCAAGGTGATGCCTACGCTGCTACCGCAAACAGTGAATCCGTCGTTAAATCTCGAACAGTTTATGATTCTGCTGGAGGTTCGTACACTACCAAACGCAGCGCCCGGAATCCCCC
This sequence comes from Anopheles maculatus, assembly GCA_002091835.1. NCBI lineage: Eukaryota > Metazoa > Arthropoda > Insecta > Diptera > Culicidae > Anopheles > Anopheles maculatus. The sequence continues at coordinate 651,064 of KZ061545.1, read as the reverse complement.
CGTGACAGACAGACCCATTCGAAACCTTTTGCTCATTCCGTTTTCTGCTTTGGCCAGGTGCTTCAAGAAATGCTGGACCAAATAGATAGACAACAACGTAACAAATTGAAGCTGGACAATCTATCGCTCCCGTCGCCGGACCGGCACCGGCCACTGCGGCACCAGTTCTCGTCCGACAACATGAACGCGCAGCAGTTTAACATACCGAACCTACGCATCGACCAGCGCAAAACGTCGAGCGCCGAGGATATGGCACGCAAGAACTCGACAGGTACCCGAAGAGGTATTGGAATGTCTAAACGTGTGCATGCTATAGTTGTGTGTGTGTCGTAACCCCATTTCTAACAGGATCGGGTGCTCTAGGTAGCTGGTGGTTCGGCGGATCGCCGTCCTCGCCGGACAGTAACTTCCTGCGGGTGGTAAACGCATTCCCGAACCGCCGTCTGTCCGACAGACATTGTTTATGGCATATCACGGCATATGAAGGGATCCATGCAGCTGTTCAATAGTTCTCATGGCCAAGTAGTATCTCATTGCTAGATCCAGATGAGATTAAACGTAATAAGACTTAACACTTAAGTAATATTTTGAAGCATGTTATAAAATATGCCATAAAAGCATAAGTAGAGTTGCGTTCTAGACATTCTCTGAGATACTTAGGCAGTCGTTTTCAAAAAGTTAAGCTCCTTACAGATTATCTTCATGTACAGCAAGTGAAAATTGAGATTGATTACTGTTCTGTGATATATGAAAGAAGTCTTGTTTTGAATGATTTTTAAAGAACATTTAACACAAGAACGTCTGAGATAAGGACAGTTCCATAACAAATCAAATATGATGGGACCTGGTCAATCTAAAAAATCTATGAGTAAATTGATGCAATGACAAAAAAGGTGCCTAATGGTCCTTAGTTTGGGCGGCCCGGTGGTAATGCGACAGCGGCGCCGGTCTTCACACGGCAGGACCGGGGTTCAAGTCTCATCTGGGCCGTTCCCCCATAGTGAGGACTGACTATCCAACTATGCGGTAACATAAGTCTAGTAAGCCAGAAATGGCAGGCATGACCTTAAGAGGTCGTTAGGCCAAGAAAGAAGAAGAAGAAGAATGGTCCTTAGTCCGGTAAAACCATAACTAGCAAATAATTGTTATTCTTGATACCTTCAATGAAACCCAAATTTTGCAAATGGAAATTTGAAACTTTATGAAATATTCTGTAACTTGTGTTCCTAGAAACTGTTTGAAGAACTTCTATAGAAAATTTCGAACAAGATATACATAAGTTATCTTTCATTTTGCTGGAAGTAAACATTCAGATAGACCTTAAATTGGCATGGTGAAACTATTTAATCTCTCAAGGACTTTTTAGTTTTAGTAAAACTTAAGGAAATTCGTTCAGTTTAAGTCGAAATTTTCGTTCTTGAAACCGAATTCTTCAACATCTAAGTATAAAGCACAAATCTATAACTATCTAACAACAATACCTTCTATTTTGCCTGTACATGATATGTCACTCACTGAAGATACTAAAAGTAAAACATTTGTACGCCTTCATGTGATACCAACGTTTGACAAAATAAGTTACAAATTAATTTTGCTAATTATCTAACAACAATACCTTCTATTTTGCCTGTACATGATATGTCACTCACTGAAGATACTAAAAGTAAAACATTTGTACGCCTTCATGTGATACCAACGTTTGACAAAATAAGTTACAAATTAATTTTGCTAATCTGCTAAGCAGGTAAATTATTCCCGTACGAAATATTCCACGAATTTGGTTACAAAATTTGCTCCCACGCACTGGTACACATCCTTCTGTGCACCAGTGTGAGTCCTAGCGAAGCGATATATATTCTCATCGCACAATAATCCTTTGAATAATTGCACAAATTACAACACATTGCAAC
>KZ061545.1:552515-647812 GCA_002091835.1 Anopheles maculatus | reverse complement strand
AATCTATAACTATCTAACAACAATACCTTCTATTTTGCATGTACATGATATGTCACTCACTGAAGATACTAAAAGTAAAACATTTGTTAATTTGTGATACCAGCGTTTGACAAAATAAGTTACAAATTAATTTTGCTAATCTGCTAAGCAGGTAAATTATTCCCGTACGAAATATTCCACGAATTTGGTTACAAAATTTGCTCCCACGCACTGGTCACTCACTGAAGATACTAAAAGTAAAACATTTGTTAATTTGTGATACCAGCGTTTGACAAAATAAGTTACAAATTAATTTTGCTAATCTGCTAAGCAGGTAAATTATTCCCGTACGAAATATTCCACGAATTTGGTTACAAAATTTGCTCCCACGCACTGGTACACATCCTTCTGTGCACCAGTGTGAGTCCTAGCGAAGCGATATATATTCTCATCGCACAATAATCCTTTGAATAATTGCACAAATTACAACACATTGCAACACAATAAATTATCAATGCGTCTTGACCCGTGCTGTACCATGCCATCAGGCAAAGCAGCTTCACTCGTTTCACTCGGGCAGAATCCGATGGACCGCTGCATGAGTTGATGTTTGAGTTTGCTGTCCGAGACACACGAAAACCTCAAGCGTCACCTCGAAGACACCGGTACCGGACGCTCCAAACCACCGGTGTCACCACCGACCATTTGCACTGCATTGCGGTGAACTTTAACCGGCGCTCACTTAAGGGATAAAATAAGCTTAGTACATAAGCTGTACCGCCTGTTGTGCCCGGCACTGTTGACCAAGTTTCCGTTTTGCCGTTTACAGGTGGAACCCCGGGCGGAGGTCTACCGATACGACGACATTCGAGCATTGGTCCGCAGGAACGACGAGGCTCCAACATCAATCTGTCACCACCGACTGTAAGTAGCACAGTGGCCGATCTGCAAGCTATCAACGACCCCTGTTGTAGCGAGCGTCTGCCTGCGTGTGATTCCCGTACGAAACATTCCACGAATTTGGTTACAAAATTTGCTCCCACGCACTGGTACACATCCTTCTGTGCATCAGTGTGAGTCCTAGCGAAGCGATATATATTCTCATCGCACAATAATCCTTTGAATAATTGCACAAATTACAACACATTGCAACACAATAAATTATCAATGCGTCTTGACCCGTGCTGTACCATGCCATCAGGCAAAGCAGCTTCACTCGTTTCACTCGGGCAGAATCCGATGGACCGCTGCATGAGTTGATGTTTGAGTTTGCTGTCCGAGACACACGAAAACCTCAAGCGTCACCTCGAAGACACCGGTACCGGACGCTCCAAACCACCGGTGTCACCACCGACCATTTGCACTGCATTGCGGTGAACTTTAACCGGCGCTCACTTAAGGGATAAAATAAGCTTAGTACATAAGCTGTACCGCCTGTTGTGCCCGGCACTGTTGACCAAGTTTCCGTTTTGCCGTTTACAGGTGGAACCCCGGGCGGAGGTCTACCGATACGACGACATTCGAGCATTGGTCCGCAGGAACGACGAGGCTCCAACATCAATCTGTCACCACCGACTGTAAGTAGCACAGTGGCCGATCTGCAAGCTATCAACGACCCCTGTTGTAGCGAGCGTCTGCCTGCGTGTGTGTGTCTCTCTGTCTGTATATCGTAGTAGTACTTAACGCGTGGTGGAGTATGGGAGATAAGAATTTTCCCCCTCCCCTAAATACGCCAACAAGTAGCATCAAATAGCCCGAGTAGCGAAAGCCGCAAAATAGTAATACTGCCAGCTGTAATGCCTAGTGCCTATATTGCTATCTCTCTATGCTCTATCATACTTTCTCTCTTCACTCTCGCTCTTTGTCTCTCACATGATCAACACAAAAACATCCACTTTCCGTTGCCGTACTGTAATATCTTCATACCGTTCTACACTTTTTTCGATGAGCCGTTGATCGAAAAGATTGAATAATAAATCTGATCATAAATAGTGAACTAATCTTCTGTAAACCAATCACGATCCAAACTAATCACTCAAGTGGTCATCACCGGACGAGGAGAGCTTTAATTACATTTTTCACCACCTGTCTTCTCCAGAGCTTTCTATTCCTGGGATTCTCTAATGCCCATTAAAACACTAGAAAACTAAGCGCCTCGGATTTGTATAGTTGTTTGAAATGTTCTAACAGATACACAACATAACGCCCCGTACGACACACGCCTTCTTGACAAAGGTCACGCACACACTATTTACTCCACAATAATGAAGTTTCCCCGTTGTTCCCTGTCAGTCGTTGCGTCGTACCGCGTGCTAGATACAATAATTTAATTAATATTACATCTCAAGTACGTACGCAAACGGCTTGACTTTCCCCGAACGCTGCATCTACCGTGTATCCACCGTACGGTCTTACCCATGAGAGAGATCCCTTAAGTGAAAAGCGTCCATCGCAATATAATTGGCTAATGAGTTTCCAAACAATCCTGCCCCTCCATCGGCGTGTAATCAATCACGCTATATCACAAAGGGGCGCCCCACTCATTACGGTCGCGCACGGTACACACTTCATTAGGCATTATGACGGTGCATCTTGCAGAAACGATGCCGGCGCACCCGCTGATGGTGGTGGTGAAGTTCAATGAGCGACCGTTCCACACCGTTCATCACCGTAACAGCGTTAACTAACATAATGTTTCCATTTCTGTTCTTCTTTCTTCTTCTTCTTCACTTTCTACGATCCGTTCTCCCGACGGGGTTTTTTTTGTACGTTTCATCTGCATACTTCCTGCTCTGCTATGCCTTTATTTCGACGTATCTTTCGCGGCTGCGGGATCCGGCCGTTTGTATTCATCCACTGTAGCAGGCTTTCAGCGCTCGAGGAGGCTCCGGTTCGAGCCTTTCTGTGCCTTCCTCATCCGCTTACGTAGTAAGTTCAAGGGCGCTTGTATGAGCCGGTGAAGTCGTTTTGTGCGTCTGTGTTTTTTTGGACACATTTGTTCACACGTCTGCACGCTGGTTTGTTTACGTCCGTCTCTGCACGGCATGCACGTGTCTGTGACAATGATCCCTCGCAAAAGCAAGATGCGAGGGAAAATTGATCTCATTTTTGTGTTTGTATGTGTGTGTGTGTCTATCACACCTTCGCAATCGCATGTTGCGATGATGATCGATACGATCAATCTGTGTTTTTTCTCGCTCTCTCTCTGCACTTGAATGTGTACATGTGCGTTACTTGTCTTGTCTCGTTCAGCATGGTTTCTTAACCGTGCGGTGTAAGTGTATGTTTTAAGCGTTGCAAAATCATTGTACGGATGTCTCTCTTTGTCTCTACTTTACACACGTGTGTCATTATTAACGTCTCGTGCTCGTTGACTGATGCATTATTACTGATGTTGTGTTGCAAAATGTCCTCCTGTGCTATGTCCAGCGTCCAATGTGTCTTGTCCTTTGCTTGCTGCTTGTATAAACCTTATTTTTCTCTCTGTCTCTCTCTCTCTTTTATTTTATTTTATGTGTTTTTGTGTACGTCCGCATCGATGTGTGCCAGATTGCCAAGTGCAATCTCCTCTGTTTCAATGTTGATGTTGATCATGTTCAAGACGCTTCGCAAATGAATTACTTCCTACCGCAAACATGAGGAAAAAACGCTTTTTCCCTTGACCTCTTTTTTCCAACAATTCCCAACCCTGGTGTTTTTATTCTGTGACGTACAAAAAAAAAAAGCTTGATCTTGCGTGTGTGTTTTTTTTCCCTCTCCATATTCCACTGCCAATTCGTGTTACGAGTCAAGTTTTACCTGTCAGCAATTATCCTACGATCCATGGCTTTTAACGTTCGCCCACTGCTCAGCAGCTTCCCAAGGCGATTGATTGATTAGATGAGATGAGTCGCCTTTACCGTTCTGTGCACACAAAAAAACGGGTCCCTGTTTTCCGTCACACTTCACACACAATCGACACTAGATTGTGCTCGGAAAAACCAGCTTCAGAAAGGTAAAAAAATGGATCAAAACAAACAAAAGAGCCCTACTTTTTCATGCTCGCCAGTGCATCATCGTCACTTCTGCTGCATTTCATGCAGATAGAGCATTCTGTACTACAACAAAAAAAAAGTGCCATTTTCAGTCACCTTTTCTAACTCCCAGTTTCCCTTTGTTTGCTCGACCACGTACGGTTGCTTTATTCCGGTTCACATTCCTCCTAGTGGCGCACTAAAGTCACTCACACCTAACCTGTTGAACTGAACCGGCACCTGTTGACATTTGGCCGGGAAAATGTTAGCTTTTTCAGTGGAGGATTTTTTGCTTTGTTTTTTGCCCTCTCTTTTTGTTTCACTCCTGCGGTTGTCCTGGCTCGGGACTCACTTTTGTCCCGTCGATAACGATCTATGCTGCTGTCTGCCAGGACGGGGGTTTTTTTTTTGTCTGTTCTCCCGACAACATACGCCCGAGCTGCTGCACAAAGGATTGCGTGAGAATAGGTGGAACGCGCCACTAAAAACAGGATGTGCTGTGCAAAAATGGGAACAAAAAGTGAAATGCTTTTGCAACAGGTTCATCCCACCGTGTGAAGCTGTTTTGCACTTAGTTTGGACCACTGCATACAATGTTGCTGCAAGAGAATGGCAGCAGTTGCTAAAATGAAATTTATTTTCCAACGCATTTCAATGCTTGCGATAAATACATTTAACTGAGAGTGTTGGAAATGATAAGTGGACAAATTTTATTGTGTTACAAACAGCAAACAGAACAAAAACCAAAAATATATATTTTGTATTGATTGTGTCAAGCAACAACACATTTACTTTAGATATTGCTGATAATTGCCCACACGCTTCATCATATTGATGAGTTTCGGGATCGTTTTTTGTTTGTGTTTACTTATTTTTTGCACTTCACGGAAGGAAAGCGTTCCATTTGCTTTTCATTTTACCCTTTTCAACATTGAAGTGAGGTCAACCACTTCTACCATTGTACCGGTCGTTTTATTTGCTTTCCTCTGTACGTGTTCAATTTTATACCGACGTACCTTCCCTATGTGTGTGGGTTATTGTTCTGCCATTTGCCTTTCAATTTGTTTGTACTGATCTAATTGAAATCAACCGAAGTTAAACGAGCAATCCTACAACATACTCTGCTATAATTATGTGTTCATATTTGATGTCCCTAAAGATGGTTCTCATGGACGGAAGAAAGCCGAGCTGTTCAAACTGTTCTTTCTTCGCATCGATTTAATTGTTTCCTTCGTTTATCCATGCAGACATTTCCTTTTCATTCCATTTAAATGAATGCATAATTTTTGTTAATTTGTTTGCTCTGTATCATGTACATTTACACTTTACTGTTTTAAAATCTTTTAAATACGCTTGTTTATAAAAAATAACTTCCATTAATTTTTACATCTTTTCTACACTTCGTTGGGTTTGGGCATTGTAAATTGCTTTTCCCCGTTTTATCGTTCCTTTCGGCATTCTACTTTTGCTATCGCTTCGAGTTACTGACCCTGTTACTGTCCTGTGACGTCTGCTTGCAATGTTCGTGTTTGTTTCGTTCGTTTGTTTAAGCTTTAGTTGTGGTTTGCTAGTTTGTTTTTTTCTACTAAGTTATGGTTCAATCTTCGATGTACGTGTTTCGAAAAAAAGATTGCGTTTATTTTCATGCAATTAAATTCGTAAAAAGAGAAATTGGTAAATTTAAGTTATCCATAAGTTTTTAAAGAATAAAAATTGGCAGTTCCTTTGCGTTTATTGGTTTCTGTTTCATGGTTCTACTGTATTGAAATATTCAAATATCATTGACGGATGCTGGTATTCCATATAAGGATAGAAAAATGTTTAATGTTTTTATCTAAGGACAGTAAAGATATTTTACATGACAAATTATTTTCCCTAGATTAATATTTTTTCAATCGTATTAATTCAATTCTTCAAGTCCTCAATCGAAATGGTTGGTTGCCTTTTTATATAATAAAACGAACGAATACAACTCGTTAAATTCAATCAGATAGAGATACTGTCAGCTATTTATCGGCAATAGTACATTGTATTTAAAGTTCATTGATATTTCTAACACAGCAAACAAAATTACAAAAAAAAAGCTGATCGTTTACAACCAAAGCACAGGACCAGGTTGTCCCGTTCGCAGCAAAATCGCACACAGAGCACAGACACTAAAATATAGACAATCAATCAGAACACAAACAACATGGGCGTGAAGCACTCAAGCACACACCGCACACTATCATCAGTCATGCTGTCACGCACGGAGCACATACGGCTAGTGTGCTACGCGGGCTAGTAATCTTTTTGCGAACCAATATTGCCGTATCGATCGAATCTCGAACCTTCCCGTATTCGTATCCGCAAAGATGAGCAGAAACAAATATACGCTTTTCTTCCCCTTTTTTTTGACTCTTTAGCTTGCACGGAGCATGATCGTGAGTACTATCTATCTGTAATTGTTGGTTTTTCTTGTTAAATCGTGTGCCGTAGCGTACCGGTGTTCCGTACAGCCTGTCCCAAACACCAAGCGTTAATGTGTACTTCCGCGAACTACCGGGCACGTCCGGGATCGAACGAATGCTGATTCGTACCCAGTTTGTAGTACAGTTTCTGCCTCCCGACCACATCCTTATTACCCTCATAACCGTTCGTTTGGGTTTGCTCCGTTCTCGGAAGGCATATGCACCGAACCGCTTGTAGTGGGTATATCAACGATAACCGTGGAAAAATATTTTCCTTTGTTTGTGTTTGCGGAACATTCTGCAGGATGCCATCTTGCTTTCCACGAGCATCTTTTGATAACCAACGTACTCTTGCGTTTTTCATTGTCTAGTGACGCCATTCACCTGCAAAGTTTTCTTGGCCAAATCCCCTTACCGGTACTACTAGTGCTACGAACTACTGTTGTGCGCCATGTTTGCTTTATTTTTATCCTTTCCGACGGAAATCACTTTTCTTCAAAAACTATTATCCTTGCATATGCGAGTTCTTTGGGCCCGACCCTTTTCTGCTGTCTACTGGTTGGACAGCTTTCCACGGATCGAGGTTGCTAGCTAGCCGGTCGCAACCGAGCGGGAACAATTTTCGCAGCAAGATTTCTATTCGTGACGTAGTGCTAAAAGTTGGCAGGTTTACCCCAATCCTTTACGTCCGTCCGAGAAGCTACGGTACCGGTAAGGTGAGACGTTTGCATTTGCTTTCGTACAGAGTGTTTGGCAGATTTCCTTACGCAAACAAACAGCACTCGCGCTGCTCGGTTGCCATATCTTTTCCCGCATCACAGTGTCTTGCAAACGGATCGGTTTGCTCTTTCCCTTCTAATCCCTTGCCAACAATCCCGCTACATTACCACAAACTTCCCACGACTAGCGCAAGCAAAAAAAAAACACTCCGGCAGAAGGCACACGGGAACGCATTTGCATCAAGTGAGTGTGCAGAACGTGATGAGCAGCTTCAATGTTCTGCCTGCCCGATCACGATGGTGTTCCCGTTGTTCAGAAATCAGCGTTTTCTTTTTGTTTTTCTTACCGAAGCTTTTTGTTTTATTTTTGCTAGTTCGTTTGTGGTTTTAGTTTTCTTTGTCTTTTTATCCTACCGATACTGCATTGGCTTTTATTGGCTGTAAAGTGAAACTGGACTATCGCTCGCGTACTGCTACCATTGTGTCTTGTGCTTACTTCCTTGCTCAACCTAGGTGCAACTTTCAACGGATTTCTGTTTAGGTTCTCTTTAAAAATGTAATAAATGTATATGAAGTTAAGTTTGTTTTTTTGTTTTCACCAAATCATTCCATTCTTCAAAGGTACGTTGCTTGCTTTTAATGAAGCTAACTTTCGTTTCTTATATTTACCATCATTTTTAACCACCATCACACCATTCCTTTACGAATTGGCACACTATTGGCACTGTTTAATTAACTTGCAAGAGTTTGAAATTTCTAAATTGTTATGTCCCTGTCAGGGTGTATGAGCAGTAATGATAAAAGCTGTCATTGGCAGGGTCTTTCGATAATCTTTATGTTTCCGATAGTGAATTCACTACAGTGGTAAGAAAATCTTGTAAAACTTAACTACTGTTTCACCTAGGTCAAAATGATATTATAAAAAGTTGTAAAGAATTATAAAAACACGTCAATTAAGTACTTTTGAATAATTAATCACACTTTTTAATTTTTTCACAACAAACAAACCTTTTCGACACATTTAATTGTTTTAAAATTCGTTGAAGAATGTATGTAGTTTAATACGTCAAGCTTTTTTGGTATTATTTTTTTCTATATTTTTGTATACTGATGTCCTGGTTCAACATTTAAACTCTAATGGTAAGCCTCTCATACAATGCATACGAATTGCAATAGTCGAAATAGTGACTTACCACGTCATATGAACAAAGTAGGAATGTTATAAAACGCTAAGAATTTTACAATTTATTTAGTTAATTTTACAAAATAGTCTAAGTGTCGTTTTCTAACTGCTCCAGATTTGTTACTAGCTGATTGATCGTTGACTCACCTCAGCGTATAACCTTATTTACCTCCTAACTGACAGGATAACCCCACAAAATAACCCAAGAAGGAGTATTTTAAAAATTATAGTACTGTATAATTACGATACATTAGACTAACATCTAACGAAAGATGCAAAGCTAAATAAACTGTATTAACTCGTAAACAGGTTTTGTTACGTTTATTGAGGCATTTTGCGCTTTGTCAGATCGTACGAACAACTTCGCAATACTTTACTAACATTTCAATCATGTATAGACTGATTTTTAATACTAGTTTTTCGATATTATTGTCTCATGTAAAGTTAGATACATCACTCATTTGAATCTTTCATTGATAATTAATATTTCATAAATCAAACTGAGCTTATAGTTTCATTGATCTTGTTTAATTAATACTTGTTTTAATTAGGATCGTTTAATGCCGCTGTTAATTTTGTAACATTTTTTAAACAGTTAAATATGCAAAATAAAATCATTTCTTCAGGTGTTCAAGTGGTCCTGATCTACAAGAGTATTTTGTAATGAATCAATTTATTTATTATATGTGTGTGAAGATATGCAAAAATCTTTAAAAGACGTGTTTTATAATATTTCACAATTTGATAAAATAAAATGCTTTCTTTTTTGGTTCTTATTACACAAAAACAATTGAAAATGTGTACGATGTTTTTCACTGCATTTTGCACAAAGAACTAGTTTGTATTAAAACCATAAAATGTGACACATTTTAAACCAAACAGTCCAATAAAATCATAGCACCCCCGCGATAGCGCGCGACAAAGTACTCCCTAGATGCCCACGCCATATCATTCGGCCCATACCGATAACCGGCTGGTGCGAAGGAAGCCCAAGCTTTCCGTCCTAACTAGAAACAGTAAACTCATCACGCCCCGGTCGACCGTCTCACCGACTGCTGCTCATACACTCTGGCCGGGATCGAGGCAAATGACCCGTGACAGCGGCGTGGAAGAAACAATCGACCGAACCGAAATTGACAACCACTAATTGCATTTTCGCTCTTCTCTTCTCTCTCTCTCTTTTTTGCTCTCATTCCATTCCTTCCTCTTTGCATTTCTCCCCCTCTTCCTTTGTCACCTTTTCTGGATGCTGGAACCTGGGACAACCAAACCCGGCGGTTGGGATGAATCAACGGACCCGCAGGGAGGCTCGATGCCGAACACTTCTAGCAGTGTTCCGTTCCTACTGTCGTCGAGCATGCAATCGATCCGGAGCCGTCGTACCTCGACCGTGCTCTCGTCCGGACCGCTCGGTTCCGGTTCCGGTCTGCTCCAACAGCTCGGTTCCGGCATGGTAAGACAACTGACTGGTTATGGTGGCTCCGGTGCCGCAAGTCCGGTTCAACAGTCTCTTTTCAATGGAAATTCTAGTAGTCAGACTCGAAATAATTATGTACGAAAGTGTCCGTCACTAAATATTACGTTTAGTCGTTAAGACACACGATCACACACCGCATACGCCTCCCGACTCACGTTCACCGCACACGTGCACCCCTCCAGTTTGCACATGTGTTCGTACGATCACACACCGGTTCACACAATCACACGCGCACACACACACACCGCAACACACCAGCAACTGTCACGATCGCAATCACATGATCATCCACCATCTTTGCCATGTCTTCATCGCTGTATGTTCATCAATTCATCAATGATTTTGTCCGCTTTAACTGCTTTTTTCTCAAATCAGTCTCTTTTTCGAAAGAATTCTTATGCCAAAGAATATTATTTTATTTTTAAAACATTACTTCTTACTTTATAGCACAAACAGTGTTTAAAATCATTTGCGAAAACATGACAATATTATTCATGATTTGTTTTGTTTTTTCTCATTTTATCTAGCGCTTTGTTATATCACATTCAAACTTATTGGCGTGTTTTGCTCTACACATTTTGCCCCTTTGTGATTGTTGCTCTTGTTTCGTAAAAACAAAAATCTATTTGTTTTATTTTTAAGACATTTCAATGTTCAAATTAATAAGCTGTAATGTTCAAATTTTTAAGCTTTCTAGAAAGTTTTTTTCCCACTTTCTATAAATCGGTAGTATTTTTTTTACATCAATCGGCAATTTTTAATATTGGCACGCGTTTTTTGATACGTTGTTTTTCTTCACTTGATCGAAATGATTGCACTTGTTTGTTTTTTTTTTGCATATAATTGGAAATAAAAGCATTTTTTTTATTGCCAATCTGCCTCCCAAAACGCATATATTTACAAGATTAAGACAGTCATCAACATAAGGTCAAAACATGAACAATCAAAAGAATACAATAATAACATGATAATAGAAAAGTTTCCACTTTCTCTAATTTCCGACACAAAATGGCAATAATGAAGAGGTGCATAAAGAAACGAAAGTAATTGTTTAACATAGCAAGCTAAAAGTTTACATAAAACAATAGAATATAATTAACAAGGGAGATAAAATTAAGGACACTGATAACTTCTGCCATTAACAAGCCAACGAATGTGCGCTCCCGGATAAAAAATAATGTTACAACAGTTTACGATAAAAACCTACAACATTGTCATTAAAATCCCGGGCAGAATTTAGTGTTTTAGCAAAACGAACGGTTGATGGCGCTTAAGCAAATTCCATCGAAAGGTGTTACATTTAACATACACTTACAATTGGAAAATTGCAACAATTTCAAAGCGATTTATTACACAACGGCCATCAATTTAAACACAATACGTTCATCCCCATTATTAACCACGTAAGTATACAGAAGAACATGCAAGAGAGAGAGCGAGTGTGTTTGTGTGTGTACATCGTACCATAAGACAACAACGAACACTCGTTGTGGAAAGCTTCTTCGACAAATCAGCAGTCAAACGATGGTGCTGGTGAAGTCACCGAAACAATGGTTAACGATAAGACTGGTGGGTGTTGAATGTATGTTTTTTTCTTACGTTTGTGTTTCCTGTGAAATGTCCATGTTTTGTCTATGTTTGTGCGATGTGTGAAAGTGTGTTCGAGTATATGAGTATGTGTGTGAGTGTATGGGTCTGTATGTGTGTAATGTTAGATAAGCTGTTCGTAGCGTTCGCAGCAGCTAAACAAAGCTCTAATAATTGGCTAGTGATAAGATGACTCATTACCATTCAACTCACTCCAAATGGGACTGTAATGGGCAGTAATCTTCTAATAGTAGTTCAAACGTCTGTACTGTTCTGTAAAGAATTCACTATTTAAGTGCTATGATAAATTATCTTTTGAAGTATTCAACATTTCACAAGAGTGTTTAAGGCGAACAAAAAGATGTCAAAATTGTTTTCTCCATTGATGAGCAATTTACAGACAAGTAGATTGAATGTATGACATGAAACCAACCAATAATTCAATAATCGATTAAAAATAGTTCAGGTAAAACATGTTGATCCGAATCATTAATATCATTAATTTTGATATTGATTAAAAGCGAGTTTTACAAAAAAAAAAATATGTAAATTTGTTAAGAACAGCTAGTGGTTTCGTGTTAAAATTGCCTATCGAATTCTGTGGGATTCAAGCTGTTCTCGACAATGTTCTACCTTCCTCTTCTACCTTCTTCTACTAAAACTATTTCTTCCTTTCTTCTTCTTCTTATTCAACTGATTGTTTGTGTACAAAATGTTCAATGTTTTATTGCTACTTTCTTGTTTTATTCTGCCTATAACTGTGAGCAAAACGGGGTTGCACGTGGCTACAAGCGCCTTTCTCTCTGTATAGGTCTGTCTGTATGCCTCTGTCTCTGTTAGCAATAGCCAACTTATTGTGATCATGCAAGCGCCTTGTCTCTATCTAGACAAACTATTTACACTCTCCATTTGTCTGTAAAACTGTCTACTAAAGGTCACACACATTTCGCTGTAAATGTTCCACCGAACACGGTCGTAGTGTGCAGTGTGCCTTGTTTGTCTAGCGTGTGCGAAAAAGTTATCAAACGTGGATGTTTTCTAAGCTGTCAAACTTTCTCCTTTCTCTGTCTCCTATAGCCGAATGCTGTGAATCTGTGTACAATCAAGCTTGTGGTTTCAAACAACTAACGACAATAATAATGTTCATATTCATTGTTCCTGCTGTAACTAATCTCCAACAACGATGATGTGCAAGCTTAGCTATATGTGTTGATGTTTCGATGTTGCGCCTTGTTCACTAGGATTTATCTTGATTTTGTTGTTCTTTCTGTTATGTTTAGCAGATCAAATCTAAATCTGCCATCTACCATAGCCTCAAAAACAAGACAGCAAAACTCAACTGTGAACGTAAAGAAAAACAATGACTTTATGTTTGCTTACTGCTTGTAAATGTAATGTAAATAAAAATAAGCCCCTTGATCGGCCCCACATTGTTTGCCTCAACCAAAACCATATTAAACTATCTCCTCTCGATCACTCACAAAACATCTCTTACATAAATGCCAGTGTGTTGCAAACGCTACAGTGTTTGAAGAGCTGTAAAAAGTCGTAATTTTTAGAGCATTTCGTAATCATTCTCTGCCCGGGGAATTAATGATGATCTTGTTGTAGTGTATTTTATTCGCAAACCTCGTATTACAGATTATCTCTCATTCTGCCTGAACTGCATCCTGTCTTTGCAATGAGAATGCAATATCCATTCAATTATATTCTTTATCCGAGGAGTTTCATTTTTGCTACTAACCGTGCTTGATGCTTATGGTTTATTATACTACATTATTATATTTGGATTTACATAATTACCTTTTTGGCTGTTTGTGCTTCTGCTTTCAACCCATATTTAGTAAATCCTGATTTTTTTTACATAGATTGACTACTATTTTTTATATTATTCTATTCATTTATTCAAAGCACTTTTTGAATTAATATCCCTCAGAAAATCTTTAAGCATTATATTATCCGTTTTCATTGACTAAATAGTACATCTGTATGCATTTCTTCATTTCTATAAAAACAAATGATGTCACTAAACGCTATTTAACGTTCAATCCCTTGCGTAAAACCATTCAACAAAACACTTACAGCAAAACGCAACTCGCAGTGCTCAACATTTCCACATTTACGTTAAACCAACAGCAAAACATGGAAGTGAAAAAACAAAATGCTGCACTGCTAATTTTAACATCATTTCCACAAATCTTTTGTACACTTCTGCACTTGCACTGTAAGAATCACAGCAGCAGCATCATCATTCTGCTGAAAATTGTACCTGGTGCCTTTGTTCTCTGTTGAGTTGAGTTATTCGATCTACCAGACCGTAACCACATTCACCAACGTTGCAGAAGCATTCATTTCCTGACGATTTGTGTTATTATAATTAGAAGCTACAGCAAACAACCACGCTCCAGCAAGTCAGACGACATGGTTCGTGGAGTCCCGTTTATCGGTTTCTACATTGCAATATAATAAATTTATTAGCTTACGTGGTACGGTCTGTCCTGCTAGTTACTGGTGGGGTTATAAAAATATAATCATATGATATGCTTCATTCAGTTTTATGGCAACCGTTTCGAAACACGAATGGGTATTACGTATTCTAGTTAGGCGGGATATCATCAACTTCAAAAGGCAATTGTGTTTTTAGTGCGAAAGAGAATCAAGTTGTAATGTTATTCGTTTTATTACAAAATTAGTTCAATCACTTCCCCATACAGCCAGTGCTAAAAAATCGATACAAAACATGCAATCAACCACCAGGCGTCGCCATGCATTGCACGAAATACCATGCGTCTCCATTAATTGCATGAGCTACCAGGCGGCTCCATCAGATTTTAAAAGTTGTTCAAAATACCGAATTACACGTATTATCTCACAGATTTGCGGTAAAACTGTTGATTTTTTTCTGTTTTTTTTTCGACCCAAAACCACAAACAAGGGTAGTTAAAGCGTTCATTTTTACGCCCATCAGTGTGGCTTGACTTTTTTAGGCTTTTTTTTTCTGGTGTGTGTTTCAGTTATCCTGGTGAATATTTAATTAATTACAAAAGGAGACATAAAACCTAAACTCCACCTACCTACCCACTAGGAATTCAGGCACAACATCCTGCAACCCACACAAACAAACACATGTTGCACAGGCAGCTCGGTGTGGGTGTTGTTGTAAAAAGCAATTCGGCATGGATTTGCACGTCACTTTGCATGCAACACCTGAGCCCACATACACGCGCGCATCGAATAAGCACACCACCGTGTGTACCTTCCCACTTTGCACACCGCTATGCACAACTGTACACAATACCAAATCGAATCAGTGGTACTGCATCCTTCCCCTTCATCCCCTAGCTCATTCAAGCTTTTAGCATCAGGTCTACCGGCATCGATAGCGGCTTCCGGTGTCTCATTCCGCTCCCAGCACACGCACGGTCGAAGTAACGCAACCGGCAACAAGCATGGCTTTAGTATTTCATTACGAGGCTGCGGTTCTAATCCAGTTTGATGTATTACGGCGATGTATGTACGTAACGCACGCGCACCCAGCGGTATGTTGCATACATAGCGTCCTACGTGAGGTTAGCTTCTATGCTTTTGCTCGTGGTAGTAAGTCCCACCGTACGGGCTCAACCCTCGCAGAGCGGCCATATTTCTTGATGGTTGTCATTTGTTCTCATTTCCGTGTACACCGTCCTCGCCACCATCCTATCGCAACGACCAGTTGCTACCTACGGATTTGAAGGTTATGCACCATTTTCATATGCTGCTATCGGGCATCAGGCACAATTTATCCGTGTAATTCCCACCTGATCGGTCGCTGTACGCTGCCGTTGGTAAAACAATCTAAATATATCCCATGTACGAACGTTCCCGAATACAAATGAATACCTAATCATTCGCTTCTTAATCCTTTTGTGCTGGAATAATGCAATGAACGTTGAAGATATCCCGAATAACCTCTAGCTACTCACTTTAAACGAATGCATTTCCGTAAAACAACGACCTCTCCGAATCGGGGAAGGATTTAAGGTTGAATATTCATCATCAGCTAGTGCGTACAATCACAAAAGAAAACAATATCCAAAGCTGCTTTTCCCTGATGCCCGTTAAAATTGCGCCGCTGTCTAAAAGCACCGATAAAACGATATGGTACAACGAACGCACGATGTATGGAACGTGTGCTGAGCAACCATTTTATGTTTGTCTGTAATCAGATTAAACGTTCCACCCTGCCTGGCAGTTGGATGGAAATTTCATTTTCTTGCGAATGAACATTTTGTTCGCATTACCCGCTGGTAGCTGAAAAGTCCCCGGTGCTGTATTACTCAACCGGCTCTACCGTGCTGAGATGACCCGTTCCGACGGTTGCCCGCCTAATCTGTACCGGGCACCGGGAGAATGGAATTTTACGCAAAGTGAAAGCAGAATTGGATCTAAGCCTTATGATGGCATTGAAAATATGTTCTCGCATTTCTTTTTTCTACTACCCGGTACTCTCTCGAGACAGGTGCCCTGTGAGGGACAAGTAGCATAGAATGATATCAAAGGTGAGACAGACTCGCATCAGTGTTTCAATCGTTAAAAGCAAGCCAATCCGTACACGTTTCCTCAAGACTGGCTCACAAAACGAAAGGCAAGACCAACGAGAAAGAAGCTTATGAAAAAGGAGACAGAGAAAAAAATAAGTCATACAAATGGCTGATGCGAATAAAAACAATCCTCTACGCCATGAACAAACGTAGCCGAGGTTCCCAAAAGAAATCTGTCGAGTAATCAAACTTTCCCAAGTTGTTCTCTTATTTTTTGTGGAACACTTTTTTCGTGCGTTTTTTTCCACTGTTTTCCCCAGTGGATAAAAACGTACAATAATACCTATCTATTATTGTCCTGTTTTTTTTACGTCGTGGAAGAGAAAACAATAACTCCCAGGATGAAGTTACATGCCCATTGGAACAATGGGGAATTATTTTTGGCAATAGAAAACGTAACCTTTTTCCGGTTATAGTCCTGAAAAGCTTTTTAGGGTAGTCAGTCGCTAGACGTTTTTATGTACTTTTTTTTTGCTTATTTTGTATCGTTTTTTTGAGTGTATATTAATTCACGTTTGATCCAGTAAATACGTGCTCTGTATAATAAGAATTCTTTACCATTTATTTATACGCTAAGCCTTAAAGTTAATTAATACACCAAAACCTTCACAATTTCAAAGCTTTGCGAAACCATAATTACAACCCAATTTATTTTAGTAGCGTTTTTATCATAGATCACATACAAAAGCAACGATTTTAAACAAATATTTTACTAACCACCAGGCGCCTCCATTTATTGTATAAAGTACCACGCGTCTCCATAAATTGCAGACCAGGCGGCTCCATCAGAATTTATCTAATTTGTCAAAAATTGGCTCCGATTTGTTGTATAGCTGATGAGTCTTCAATCTTCTTTTATTTGAAAACGCCGTA
This sequence comes from Anopheles maculatus, assembly GCA_002091835.1. Lineage (NCBI taxonomy): Eukaryota > Metazoa > Arthropoda > Insecta > Diptera > Culicidae > Anopheles > Anopheles maculatus. Next base: position 630,951 of record KZ061545.1, on the reverse strand, counting down.
TTCTTCCAGCTATATTCCCAAAAAGCTTTTTGAAAAATGTCATTCGTTAAAAGCTTGGCTCATTTTTAGCTTATTTTTTATTGTTTTGTTTTACGTTTTTTTTATATTAATTCCCGTTTGATCCTGTAAATACGCGCTCCTTTTACTAAGAGTTTATTTCCATAGCCTAGACGCCTTTATACTACGTAATGCTACACAACCTTGATTGATTTTAAAGATTAGTGCAACCACAAATACAAACCAACATACAGTAGCACCAGCATCCTCAACCTTCATTAAATTTGTAGCTTGAGGCGCACTGCATAAACAACACCGCACCGCGATATCCAGCTACTTGGCTGTACCACAGCCCCTACACCTAACGGACAGAGAGCACACAGCGATTTCTCAGTACGGCCGTTAATTTGCTTTTGAACAAATGCTTGAAGCACAATTACTTACTCAATCAGAACAAAAACGTTGCACGCAAAACCGAAGCACACTGCATTGAAGTTGATGCCGCACCATTAATGCTAACCGCAAACTAACACCAAAACACTGCTTCCAACAACAACATCATCAGTATTCTCTAATGCTCTAATGCCCTCACGACACTGAGTCTGCCAACCCTGTTATCACTGCATCGCTTCCGGCTTTCCCAGAAGATAATAACAGCTCACTACCAGAATACAGTTTTGATCACGTAGTACAACAACACAACAACAAACCTGCAGCTACTAACAAAACACCACTACTGTCAACTGCCAAACTTCATTACCACTCAAACAACATCCCAAAACAGTTCAGATCGAGACACAAGCACAGCACTGCAAAGCAAAAGTACAACAATTATGGCACAAACTAGTTTAACAAACTAATGTAGTTCCTTAAACTGAACGAAAAAAAAACACAAAAATGTAAGACAAAACCAGTGTGCAAAACAAACACACAAACCGACCGATTGGATACCGAACATACTCCTACAAAAGATTTCTCTTTTTCTCTTTCTCTCTTTCTCTTTCTCTTTCTTTAAAAACCTGCTCTCCACTGACACATTGTACAATTGTGTTATCGCGTCCGTGCGTGTCTATGTGCGTGTCCTCTGTGTATGTGCTAATACGATGCAAAATATTTAATGTATACAACCAATATACTCATATATTTATTATATCTAACAAAACAACAAAAAAACATCATTAAACTCGAATCTCAATCTAATCTCAACTCACACAACGTCTGCGTCGCCACCATCCATCCACAGTCAACTGTCGTCAAGCAGTCGTCGAAAATTTCCAACCTAAAGCCACTGGAACTGTTATCGTACGCACCGGCGTCGCGTAATACCAGCGCGACCAGTAGCTTCCAGCGCAGCTTTCAGAAGAGCCAGAAAAAGGCGATCAAAAATCTGCGCAAAAGCTTTAAGCTCTGAGATGCGCCAGCTTCAAGCTACACCTGGGACGATGCCGTACGGAAGGCACTGGGCACACAGTGACGGAAGCTGCGCGAAACGCGAATAAATGAACGAGAGAGCGATCGTTTTTAAAGGCGAACTTTGCTTCTAAGTCGACCACGCCATCTTACTACATCTGTCACATGCTTCCTCTACTATCCGCTTTACACATACACACATACTTAGACTGGTTTTCATCATATGCGTGTGTATGTCTGTATTTGTATGAACCGAAGTCGTTGCATGACCAGTGGCACTAAACTGCCTAAATCGATGTTTCTTCTATCACTCTATGTATCGCTATGACCTTTGAATGGAATGTCAAGTACGCATCAACTGTCGAGATCACCATATCAGCAACATGCGTTCTGTAGCAGCTGGTCAAGCATTAGGCATAGTTCGCTCTACATACCTCTCCGAATCAGATCTGTACTTAGCCTACACTGTCACTGTCGCTTTTTCTCTACCTATCCGATGCCCTATCTACCACCATCTTCAGGATGTTTGGAGAAGAGAAATAAGAATCGATGATAGCATTAAAAATAAAACCCCAAAGCCGAAAAGTAAAAGAATTCTATTTACCAACCGTCAATGATATGATTGCAATCATAACTAAGACACCAATGTACACAAGCCACAGCATGCAACAAGTACGACACCACTGTAACAACAACACCAGAAACCGTGCGAGGGAAGCTGGTAAACAGAACAGAAAAACAAACTAAATAGCATATGAACCATTTATACGTGCGCCGGCCCCAAGCGTGTAGTAGAGTAGAAGTGGCATTAGGAGGCATTTTTTGTAACGCCACCGGTTTCTAACAACAATCATCCGATGTTTATTGTTAAGTGTAAGCAATTGACGGAAACGTTAGAATAGTGCAGATGTAAACCAAATCCTTTCCAGTGGCCATGGCCTGTTAACAACACCAAAAACCACCAACGGTGATGTTGTAACGAGAATCAAATGAAACGAATCAAACATACCTGGGACACAAATCGTCGTTATTCAACTCCTACCAATCGAATCAACCAAACACAACGTCAATTCATCGTGTATTTAATCAACCGTACTGGTCTGGTCTGTGGAGCTGCGTATTGCTGCGATTGTAGCAAGGAATACTTGAGACGCCTAAGCAGTACTTAAATGTTAATGTAAACCCTGTGTACGTAAGCGGTGTGCGTAATCTGGGCAGCAGGCACATGCCCAACAACAAACTCTAGCTCACGCGCCGTGGTTTGCCGCCCCAAAAACATGCCGGGGCCTCCCAGCACCACGAAACCTGACCCGAAAATAGTACTAGCACACCCCACAGCCCGTGAAGAGGCACACCAAGTAAGATCGTATCAGTAGAAACAGTAGACTTTATCCAAGTAGAACCTTTTTAGGAGTTCTAGCAAACACACACCAACAGTTTCCTCCTGGAGCGTTTCACCTACCCACACACGCAGTAATGCTCAACTTCATTGTAGACAAACTTTGTTCCCTTCTACTTTCAATTCATAGTACTTACTACTAGCGAACACAAGTGCTGTAGCAAATTGTGTATCTCCAGTAACAGTAAACAAATAATTCCACACACAAACGTTTACAAAACAGGTCTCAGTTATCAGTTTTCGTACCATTACCAATACCTAATTTTGTTTTCCTTTACTTTCTGTCTCTGCGTGTGTATTTTCTTTGCCAAATCTAAAACCTTCCGTTCCAATTTACTAAACTCATCCCGTTTGCTTGCACATACACTCACACACACACATCTTAAACCAAACCTCATTCACTCGTCACCATGTCATCATCACCATGCCTGCATGTCACTCACCATCATCCAACGTAGTCCACCGTATTTGCTTGCCAGCCCGTTTGTTCACCACAACCATCTGTATATTTTCAGATACTGAACACCAAAAACTTCAAATCCGTTCTGGAAAAAGTTACTAAAAATCGTCCCCGATCATCATCCCTGTTTAGCGTGGACAATGATCGTTAGAAGTAAACACACTAATAACTAAACCGCACTGTACCACAGAGCACACTGACTGTTTAACAATCATTTTAAACAAAAAAAAATTGCTAACTATAATCCCTCCAACGCACACCAATTTGCGGTGGGATGTAATGATATAGCGAGAGGGAGAGACCGTTCGAGATACACACACCCACATGGCGCACGCAACATCCATTCCTTAATGGTTTCCCTAGCAGAGTACACCTAATAGTGGCGTCCAAATCTTTGGATTAGAACAGAAAGGACACCAACACCACCTTCCTTACACAAGTACACACTGGTACTAAGCGCACGTCACATGTCACCCGATAGAATGAGAAACAGAGCTAGCTGTAACATATCTTTATGTGTGAGTGTGTGTGTGTGTGTGTGTGTTTGAGTAAGTATCGTGCACGTGCGTCTTTGCCTCATCATCGATTCGTGTGATCGGTGATCGTACCCAGCCACTACCACATGTATCTAAAAGATAGCCAAACTAAATCTCCTACCAAAAACGATAGACAGCACGCACCGTCGCCCATCTAACAAGAACCATCCAACAACACTGCAACAAAAGCCCTGTTTCCTCAAGCCCCCCCCAATATTCCGATGCTCGCGAAGTGGCGTGTCTCGAGAGAACCGAGCGAACCGAAGCGTTCCGAGGTAAGCCATTGTTTAGCGAAACCTGGCCCGCCCGGTTGATGTTGGGCGTACGCGAGCTCAACTTATCCCCCGGGCCGGGTTAGGGTAGACCACATGCATTAGTAGACATCGTTCTCTTTTTTAGCCGTAGCAATCATGCCATACAAGCATTTGCGTTTTTAGCGTCGGATGCATTCAGGATGTCGTTATGAGTTTCCGTTACGAGTTCTCGCTGCTGTAGTAGTGATGTAGTGTTGGAAGTTGCTCCTATCTTCAAGTAGACAGTGCACCGGTACTAAAAGCTGGCCGTGTACTGTTGTGTTCTTTTTTTTTAGTACAATTGTTTAGATTAGTACAGTCGATCGAGACGAAAGCTGTCACCGCATTGTCATCACTCACGTGGAAGTTCTCGTTCTGTCTTTCCTGTTGGTTATTTGTTTTGTTACAGTCGTAGATCGTATCACTGTTTGTTGATCAATATATGTGACACAACAAGCTGTTATCTTGTCGTTTGGGGAACCAAAAAGAATGTCTACTAACTGTGCTTCAAGCGTTTAGTGTACACCATTTTAGTACAAATTTAAAATCGATCATACCGCCTCTTCAATAGTGGAGTGCAGTGGAATTGGAATTTAAAAATGTTTCTTTATGCCATATCTGATGCGATTCTTCAATTCGATACTATCCTGCATTCTTCAAAATGCTTTTCCACTGTAACTATAGTATGTGCTAAAAATGGTACTAAAATTTTGCATTTGCAAAGATTATAATGATTGGCCTTTGATGGAACATCGAAATCAGGATTAGAATTCCGGTGAATGCAATGTGCTAAGCGTAATACTGTGTTTTAGTCCGTAAAAATGTGTTTTATTACCAATTAGGTTTCACCCCTTACACAAACAGCCACACAAACGCGCACTAACTAACAGTTCATCTGATGATTACTTACATCTTTAGAAATTTAGTAATTAAAAATAATTAATAAATTGATGAATAACTTTCTACTACACGCACTCTTCTACACTTCTCTTCAAACTGTACTATATTGTACTAAAACGATTTTAATTTCCACATTTTTTAACACTTTCATGTTGATGACGACCTACAGCATGTTCGAAATAAAAACTCTGATTCTATCTGTCTAACGAATTGGTCAAAATTGGTGATGCTCTGTCCGCAACCGAATTCTGCTACTATCTGTTAGAAAATTCTAAATAACCGTCTGTCAACTGAACAGCTGTTTGTTTTCCACTATTATTTCACCGTTTTCAGCTTGCTCGTCTATCAGGCCGTTCGTGTTTTCCCGTTCAAGAATGAAATGCATTACCGTTTAGAACTGAAATCCGTAAATAGAATGTTTACTATCTCTGCTGTGTGCTTGAGTGTTCTAGTAGTAGTCGGTAGTAGTTGTTTCTTAGTGCTAGTGCGAGTAGTAGCAGTACATCATGCATCTCGCCACACATCACGAGTAGGAGGACGATCTGTTCATTCCGATTTTTGTTGTTTTAAAGCCGTTACTACCGAACCATAAATCCGATTACTGATATGATCAAGATCCAATTAGCGTTAATTATCGATAAATTGCTCTTTAAACACTTTGCTCGCGTGCAATCGGTGTGTGTGACAGTGACGGTACGGTTTAATGCCAGTTGACATTAATCACGAATCAGTTATTTCATAATCGGAAAAATCATTCCACATTCACGCGCGGGCACACAAACTCATAGTCACATACACAGTTCCAATTCAATTCCAGCAGCAAATCATCCGTAAAATGATGAACAGAGCAGTTCTAGAACAACGCTAGAAAATAATCACATTTCCTGACGAGCTGCAAGCCGGAAAGAGGCATAAAACCTTAAAGCTCTTTAAGCAATTGGTTACAATCCTTACCTTACAGCAAGTTTCAAAAACGAAGTTTAATCAATTAAACCCTTTAAATCACGCTTCATGACTCTCATATTCTGATTTAACCCAAAAAAAACTCATTTCACCGAATCGGATCATTCTTCATGCACGGTTCGTGCAATCAAACATTTATTTTGTGGTTAATTTTCAACAAGCTGTCAGGTGGTTTACATTTATCGAATTTTTCTCGTCCCATGCACGGTCCGTGAGCAGCGAAAATATAATTCAATTTGTGTTTCTCTTCAGTGCTGTAGGGTATGTTTATTTTTTTCCCGAAATGCAATATGCGTAAATAATATACTCAAAGGTACGCGTTTCCTGTTACGTGCAGAAGGTAATGAGAGGCGTTGGCTACGGTAATGGAATTTCAAATTTAATATTAATTAAATTAAAAACTCTATTTGAGCACTTCATTTCATTTTATGTTTTTCCACTACGTACCAATAGCCTCTGGCAAGTATTACTTTCAAATTAACATTGACAAATATTACCTCTGCGCTATTCGTCAATTAACGTTTGGGTTTAAAGTTAAACACACAAACTAACATTTTCATCATGTCATAAAAATCATGCAAATCATTTCCGCATTATGCTCGACCCATTTGGTGCTTTATTTGTTCTGTGTGTGATGTGCTTTTATGTATAGGTGTGCAGTGGATTCTGGGTTAATGTGAATGTCTCTGTGCCTATTTATGTGTTGCTAGTTGCAAGTTGCAAGCTGAATGTAGCCACGCTATTATTTCCTGGTTGCTCATGGTAGTATTTTTTCTCTCTTTCTCTCTCTCTCTTTTCTCTTCTTAAATTTCTACATTTTCTTCCCGTTTCTATTTTCACCCGTTTCATCCATTTTCACAAATCATCCTAACCTATCATCCCGCTCATATCTCTGTCGAATCGTCCACATGGCACCACACCCATTCGATGTCACCATCCGGGGGCTCCTGCATCGGTCACGAATGCACCACCACCGTCACTCGTCACCCTCACCACCCTCACCTCATCTGCATCACGTCAAACCAAAACAACCGAAAACCAAAAAAAAAAAACGAAAAAATCGACCATTCCTCTCTGAATTGCAGCGACAGCTGTACGCATTAATGACCAAAGATAGATTCACGATCAGCAGTAATAGTAGTACACAGCAGGCACCACCCATACCGCACGCACCACTGTCAGCATCCGCCACGGCTCTCAACACTGCATCCACTGCATCCGGCAGCGCTGCTACTACGCTCACCGTCGGCACCATTAAACTCACCAGCGGTGGGATCGCTACCATTACCAATAATCCAAGCATTGCCGCATCCGGCACACCGAATGCTGGCCTTGCAGGTTCGAGTGGTCTACAGGGCTCTACAACATCGTTAACCATCGCCGGCCAGTTCGCCAAATGTCCTTCGCCCGGCAGTACGATCGGTACCGTTTCGACCACCACTCGATCGGTCAGTAGTACGCTGGGTGCGTCTAACAATGGCATTCATCTGAGTGGGAGCACGTTTTCGAGCTCACTTTCTAATCGTATCACGGCACAGGTACCTCCACCGTCGACACTTCCGATCGGAAGTATGACCGCACGATCACCCACCTTTGGAGCGAGTGCTCATCGTTAGTTTAGCTTTGTTAGTTAAACAGATGGCAAGCGAAAGAAAAATACTGTTCCATCCCTGAAGAAGATTCTTTAAGAGCTTAACAATATTGCCTTTAGCATGCGCTTTACATTATTATATTTTTTCTCATAAAAGTATAGTTGAAAAGTTTGAAAAAGTAAAAATAATTAAAGCCATCAAGAATATATCGGTATAATTTTGACCCAGGCCATTTTAGCATAATTGTATCAATTTTCAATCAATCCGCTTGTCTGAAAGTATGCAATTCGGTTGCTATTATCACTCTCACGGCTAATAACGTATGCAATGAATACTTTAGAACACCATTACAGAAAACTTATCGAATTAAATGCATCCCAAATGCTAGAAAACAAACTTTTAAAGTTGTGCCACTACTTCCCAGAAAGCTTTTCATCAAGTTCCGATTCGAGAAATTAAATGTTTACACGTTTTATGTTCTTTCGAAGCCTTCACGATTAGTTAATCCTCCCATGAAAATGGCCAAGTAAAGAATGTAAAATGTTTTCCATGTCCATAACATTCCATTAGTCAATACAGAGGAGAGTAGAAAATCTCTTGTCCAAAATCTTATTCACCGTATGGACGGATGTTCTGGTCCTTGGAACTGAAGCTTTAGAACGATAAAGATACCAGGCCTCCGGGTTTTCATTATCAGCTTTTAGTGCATGTTGCGGTTCTTAGTCTCAGCAGTTGTACAGTGAGAATTAAGTTTCAAACGTTGTTCCTGAATATTATCGTCTGTATCATTTTGTCTGTTCATTTAATAGATGAATGATTAGGCGGACCATTAGGATGCAAGTTCATCGTAAGAAAAATCCATTCAATCAGTCGATTTAAATGCATACGTTACGGTGTCGTTGAAACCAACAAAAATGAACTACAACTGTTATATGGTTGCATACTTTCAGGAGCCGTTCAGCCATGACATTACCCAAAAGTATGACAGCTTTCCAAATTATTGTTCCACAAGCGTATATGGCTAGTTTTCCCGTATTAACTATACCAGCTATTTTTAACTAATTTTATTATATTCTACTCTTAATTATACTTTTTAAGCTTGAAATTGCATTTGTTTTTTTGCCTGAAACAAACATTTAAAATGATTGCAAAATAATATTTTTCTTTCGTAGAATGAGATTTTTGTGGTACGTTGCTCGCCATGCAAATTTTTCTCTCCCCATTTCCATGAACCGAGTTGATTAAAATTCGTCCTAAGTAACGTAGACCGACTTTCAGATTTAAGCTCTTAGTTTTTCTCATCCCTTCTATTAAACAAGCACTTGCTGAACAAGTTAACGAGAATTACACAGACAAAATTGCACCGTTTCTCGTAATATCTAGCAAACAAATAAAACACAGCTTAGCACAGTTTATAAACTTTTAACAATTCCCCAAAACATTGTTGAGCTGATGGTTACAAAGCCCCCCTGCGAAAAGCATTCAAAATTTAACATTTAAATACAAAACAACCATTGTTAAACTGGCTGCCAGGTGCCGCTAACGCTCAACGGAGTACGGAACTGTTCGCCAAAAAACATTGTTAAATAGATGTACACATGTCACAGGCAGTCATCACGCTGGACGTGATTATTCGGTGTAACACGATAATGTGTTGTTGTTGATGTAAGCTGTGTGTAAGAAAATGCAACATTCAATGTCAGGACTCGCACTCGTCAGGCAGCACTCGCACTTGGCAGCGCCTTTTTCCACCCAGCCGGAACCACTCGCATAATGGTTTATGTAGCACAAGTGGATGTTATACTGTTACTGGACGATGCTTTTGCTTTTCTCTAACTCTAAGTAATACCTACCGTTGTGCCACTTGTGCATTCAAACATTTAAGAAACTCTTAAGCCATCCGTTCACACACCCTCCCGAACAGATGCTCGTTAGCGGAGCATGCTCGTGCTTCGTAATCAAGCGCTTCAAAGTGCGGCCGTGATACGTGATGGAAAAGCATGTCCCAGTCCTAGTTTCCCGCGTTGCTAACCACCCCATTCCGGGCAGTGAAGTAGTTTTCACTCTTTAACACACTATCGCTCCGCACAGCTGCGCCTGGTAATACAGAGCGACCCACGACGGTATGATTAAAACGAGGCAAACTTTTGCACCCGCCGCTCAAAAGTGAAAGCTACCACCGTATGATCGTTCAGTTACTACGGTGACGACGTTCCGCATAGTATGCACGAGTAGTCGCTAGTCTAGCGGTGAAAAGGCTTGAATTTTAGTATGACGTGCCGTGAATTTTCTTTCGCGAAAAGCAGCTGCCTCCGCTGTGACTCTTCTGGTTCCTGCCCAGTTGAAGCAATCACAACGCCGTAGTAACTGTTTCATTTTCACGCTTTTTCGCATTGAATACTTAATGGCAAATGGGGAAGCAGTGGAAAACTGAAACAACTTCTTTGCACTTTGGTGGTGAATAGTTAGTTTTTCATCTCGACAGCAAACCTTTCCCTTTCGCTTCGCTTCAGCTCATTAGCGTGGCATTTTAGGCAAACGTAGGTCACGAAGATGCTATGTACTGCGGTGGGATGGCTTTATAAATCTTCTCCACGTGATGGTTGATTTGTTTAGTAATGGGCAAAAATATTGGGTCTAAAGCATTGGGTCTAAAAGTAAATTTGATGCATTTTTCCTAAAAATATTCTAAAACATTGTAAATTAATTTATATTCAAAGAATTGTTCATAATATATTGCATCCTTTTGTTCATTTCACGAATGAATTATCTACATTTGACAATGTTCCTCACTGATGGTCAGGATGCTTGGATGCAGATTGTAGTAAATGATATCCTTTCGATCCCATCCAGTGGCGGATCAAGCTCCTACGGGGCCCTATGCGGCAATGAAGGTGGGGCCCCAACAATTCATCCTGTTGCATTGCTCTCTGACTCTCTCTCTGTATTTCGGGGCCCCCCAAACGGCGGGGCCCTAGGCGGCCGCCTACTCCGCCCAACGTTTGATCCGCCACTGATCCCATCATACGCACAGCACGACTTTCAGAAGTAAATCTTTTCTACAACGCTGAAAACGCTCATATGCAGACCCAACGTTTGAAGGCAGCAGTTAACGCTTCTTTAAATTTTATAAATTTTTTGTTACACTAATCCATTTATGAACTCCCGGCAGAATATTCCAAACCTAATAAAAAAAGAATAAACATCATAGTACTGCAAAATCCATTATGAGCATAAACCGGGGATGGAAAAATGCGTTTGCGAGAAATGCATTTTTAAAATAGTAAAAACAAACATTAAGGAAAATACAATATTGTACAGCGTGTGTTATCAGAAACTAACGCAAACAAACCCACAACACAAACAAAATACAACAGCACAAAATCAATGTCAATTCCACAGTATAAATGATCTCCGTGTTACGCGTTATGAGCCAGGCGGAGTAAAGCAAGCAAAGTTTAACATATAAAAAGGAGTTTAAAACCCATTTTCTCGTACACCATAAGCAGAGAAGTTTTCCGTTGTCCGTAGGTGTGAGGTGTGTGTGTGTGTGTACTGAAGAAAATATTATACCAAAAAAACACAGTCAAAACAATCATCTTATGGGGAATATACTTTAAGAAAGCTCTTCTCTAAACTCTTCATCTGTGTCTTATCGCAATAAAAAGATGCATATAAATACGTACAACGTAAATTTCACACAAATCTCTCATTTCTAAAAACAAAAAATAAACCAAGGCACCATTTTATCTGACCCTTCGTAAGCTCGGAAAAGATGCAGATCCCAGATAATATTGACACTTGAGTAATTAAATTTCTCATCATTCATTCTGCGTACTTTATGTGCTCGTGGCTTGTTGCTTCCGGTTTGTTTTAATTAAATCACTTCACATTCATCTTTTATCCGTACGCTTTAACTGGAAACGCAAAGATATGGAGCTTTTATCAAAATGATGAACCGTTTCGCTGAATTGTGCTTCTGTTTTCTGCTAGCCCGTTTTGTGTAGGCTGCTGCCCATTGCAAGCTCATGTAAAAACGAAAACTATCACAAAAGTAACGCACACGCACACACAGAGAATTGTATCGTTGTACATATCACCATGACATAAATGTATCTGTAACAATCAAACATTAACTATTACATTCATATATAGATATACACACATATGCAAACAAACAAAAACGATTTATTGATGAGAGAAAGTCATACGGTGGGAGTATACATAAAAAAAAGGTAAAAACACTCAGAACGTGAGGATAGCGTAGCTCATTCTAATTTATTCCGACAAAAGGCAGAAACAAACACATACGGAACGATAAGAATATGATGATGCACAAGTGAAGTGAAGGGCTTTAAACCCCATTTCTGGGGCGTTGAAACATGGAATGGAAACTGCTGGACCCGCAACTCATTTGAAGGAATTATTACTAGTAGAGTTAATATGAATCTAGAACTTTAGCAGTTAAACAGCACCGAGTTTCATCTGCACGCCTGCAGACGTGCTCGCAGCTTGTAGCCGTAGTACACACGAACTTTGTCAAGAAAACTGGGTATCTCCATGCTCTTGTACTGTTTTTCCTTGTAATAATTCAATATAGCACCACCCGGTAAGCATGAAAGCATATCCGATGCCATAATAATGTATGTTTCACCGTGTACGGTACGTATGTGTGCGTGTTTGTGTGTTTTTGTTATAAGTATGCGTGTATGTGTGTATGGGTGTGTATGTGTGCGTATGTGAGTAGTGAAGAAGCGTGTATGTTGAGCGTGCGTTTGAGACGTTCAAACTGTACAACCAATTCTCAGACCAAACGAACCAACCGAACGAACTATCGAAACAAAAGCTTTTCCATCGATTTATGATACAATCTCACACCTATACCTCTCCGTTTTTGGTTGTCGCCATCGCAACCACTCTCTTAATCATTATACCCTCGACAATCACCAAACGTACACTGACGTGACGTTCTTTAGCCCTCACAATACACATTCTGCTTTCCCATTGATTCAGCCCATCGGCTAACAAAAAGTCTTTAACCTATTGCTCAAGATGAAAACACTTACGTGGGAAAAGCAGGTCCCATATTTAAAAAGAACGATACCAAAAAAACAAAAAGATAAAGCATACATATATGATAAGAACAGTGAAACCGACACGTTGTTCCATGGATGTGATGTGATTGCCAAACGTGCACGTTTCACCAAAGAGTTTATCAAGAAAAGAATTTTGCTAACCCTGTACATTTTAACTACAATTAACTACCACGAAAGAGTTGGCCAATGTGCACGTCTGTATTTGTTTTCGGTTTTTTATACATAAGAAATACTCTTTCCGATATGTTTTTTTCTTAGAGCATAAGCATTGTGTCGAAAGGTGTTAGTAAGTAGGCAGTACTTAAGTTTGCGTAAGGCACTTATCGTAAGAAAAATCCACCGCAGGCGGCATTGATAAGAAGCAAAACCTTCTTAATTCACACCCGTTCCCGTAAACGCGCACAATCATCATGTTTCGAACCACATCCATTGTACTTGAGAAGGAAGAATCAAAAAGGGATAATAGTATTAAGTTCCGTAAAAAAAAACATGCAATTTAAACGAATATGTCCATTGGATACATGTTTATAACCCACCCACTGTCTGACGACACGTTTGATCCACGTGTATGTCTGGTGGTCCTGGTTGTACGAAGTTGCTACTGAATGTTGTTATAAACGTGTGAATGTGTGTGTGTTTGTGTGTTTTATGATCCGGAAATCCAGATAATATGCTAGGCTATACTCACAATTTCAAAGGCTGGATCCCATCAGGCACCAGACACTAACCCTACGCCGGTAGTGGATCCTTTAATTATTAAATCACAACAACACATCGATCTATCAGGAGGGAGCAAACTGTTCTTTGTCCCTCACTCACCTCTTCAAAAATCACTTTGACCATCGCAACTCAACAGGGGCGAAGGTGAATGTTAATATTAGCTAGAACCAGTTAAAGGAGACATTTTGCTCTGAGTCATTTGCAGTACTGTGTTAAGGTTAAGGTTTTAAGAAATAGCTGTCATAACGGTACCATGAATAGAAACTAACACACACATACACATACATACACTAAACCGATGTATCTGAGCTGTAAGACAATCCTTCTCACGATGAAACCCTATCGACCGTCACAAAGTTACTCCTTACAACTTGCAACCTATGCGGACGCAGGAAAGCATATGATCGTACGGATAGAATGGAGAAAGGACTGACAACATAATAGTTACAAAAACCCAACGCTCCTTTCGTATCCGTAAAACCGTTGCCGTTGATCATCCATCCAACCTAGCTTTCGTTTCGGATGTTTGCTGTGATAATCTCTGTATCGGAGTGCAAAAGAAGCAGCCGTGTTACTGTAACCTTTCAACTCTAGTTAGGCTTTTAGCCGCACGCTTGGTGCGAAGCGTTTCGCTTAAATTGTTTTCGATATACAGTGCTTGAAATGAATATCTGGACACCTTGAAAACGAAAAATTGCTCAACTTTAATGGAAACTTTCTTTGTCGAACGCTGGACGTGCATGTTCTGTTTTCACACTTTTTAACATTCCTTTTTACTAACTAATGCACCGAAAAATCTGATGAAACATCGGGTCCGGTAGTCGATAAAATGGAAAAATAAGTACAGAAGGTGCAGTTTTTGCAAGATAGAAGAAAAACTAAAATTTAGATATTTAAATACATATTTCAAGCATCTTTAAGTTTTTAACACATATAGTTCTACAAATAGTAGTAACAAACGTCCAACGTATCGGACATGTTCTATTCTTCTTCCTTGACACTACAACCTTGTGAGATTTTGCCCTGCTATTGCTAGCTTTCTACGACTTAGTAACTGAATAGTCAGTTCTGCGTACGGGAAGGCGGTCAGGACGGGATTCGTACCTAGGTTCTGCCGTGTGAACACAGGCGTCGCTATCCGGGCCACCCCGGCCTGAAAGGGATGAGTGCCAAAAGAATTGCGATGATGAATCCTAACCTAGACATAGCAAAATTGGCCTCAAAGGCAACCAATCGTTCGCTCTCAAAGTGTCCAGACTTCCGTTTCAGCCACTATACTTAGATCCCATTTGTTATCCACATATCACAATCACACACACGCGTGCGCACAACCTTTGGTGCTTGAAGGAAGCATAGCTTTTGAATGAATAATTGCTGCACGGCAAAGAACCGGGAACGAGGAACGAGATAAAGTATCTAGAGAATGCAGAACACTATATGTCTACTGAAGTGCAGGACTTTGATGTTACTTGTTGGAGTGTGAATTACGTGCATTGGTGGGAAAAAAACTATTTACACGAAGGAAAACAAAGAAGAAATATAGCAAAACCGAAACCGTTTGAATTATGCGAAGGGAATCGTTAGTGGTGGTAGTAGGGAAAAGCACCCGGACAAGCATATTTTTGTAGCATCGCTTATTGAGATCGAGATCGTATTTAAAAACCAATTATTTTGTACCGCATGCCTGTACCATGCTTTCTCAATTGTAACCGCCAGTCGGTTCGAACATAAAACGTTAACAAGGATGATACATACGCACATACACTTTCGCACCGGAATGGGTGTCGTGCCGGCGCAGTAATGCTTTATTCGAACAGAAGCGCACAGCTTTCTCAGCATATCCTCGATCTTCCCCGCCGGTGCTGTTTGCGCTCGCAGTGAGACCTACTAAACCTATCAGACAATCCAATCCTAAGAGAGATTCTAAATTGTTCAACTATATATTTATACACACACCGCCAACCGATTCAGATCCTTCAACCGAAACCTATTCTTCGCGAAACTGGTTTTCCCACAATTACACTGCATAAATAATCAAACATCGTTGTGTGTCTGTAAAACGCAGGGCGGGAAGATGCGACCGATTGGATGGGAAATTAAAATAACAACATAACAAAAGCATATTCTTGATAGCATACATACAGCATGATACATAACAAATAGAAGAACAAATGAAAAACAAGTGTTTAAACGTACGTTTTACAATAGTTGTTAGCAGACAGAACATAACAGACAAGCAACCCACATTGATGTAAATCCTGCCACCACAGTTGGATGGAGAATCGATAGCATTAGCATGCGGCAACCGTTTGGCATATTTTGAACGATTCAATAGCAAAAGAAACACCTCGGTTTATTATAGTGTGAATGTTTTTTACTTGCCGGCCCGCAAACACTTGAAACATTTTAAGCAGAGCAAACAACAAACGTCTATTTTTGTAACTCTTTTATACAAATATGTATGCCACCAATTTCGCTAACCATTGTCACTGATTAGATAACACAGATTTCCTCCCAAAAAAAACTCACAATGATCGTAGAAAGACAACTATCTACCCGTTACGGAATGTAACGTATTTAACTATCAAGTACCAGCGCACTCGCACCAACAGACTACATTACTACCAAAGATTGTTCCTAAGGGCACACATTAGACCGTGCATCGATTAGCATTTTAGTTAATGATCTTGATTCATATCTTTACTTTATGCGAGTAAGATCGATTCCTTACTGGAAGAAGAAAAAACGAGAGAGTTCGGCAACGGCAAATAGTAAAATGCGAAAAGGCTCTAGAAATGCATATTAACAAACTTATCTTGATGTAAATGAACTGAACTAGTATCACATCGGACGAACGAACATGTTAACTAACAAACACAACAAAATATATCGCGATTTGTACTAACCCTGAATCCAATGATAAAGTTAATAAACAACCAAAGCGTGATTGCAATGGTACTCGAGTTTTTATTCAAGAGAAATACGTCTTAACTTACGGATGATTCGAGCATATCCGATCGATCGGCAGCCGAAACGGGTTGATGTTGGGGTCGGCAAAGAACAGCCTCAAATCGGTCATCGTTTTTGGGTCATCAGGTGACTGTACCGGTTTACGCATCGTTTTCAGCGTTTTGTGCAGTATCGCAATCTCTTCCTTCTGATCCGACTGGGATGTTTGCAACACGGTTTCCTAAAACCATATCAGCAGAATGTTAAGTTAACTTCTATATTAGTAAAAAATAAATAAACGATACGCACCTCATATACCTGCTTCAGGACCTTCTGTGTGCTTTGGTTCATCACTTTTATCGGTTGTCCCATCATCATGTTCGCCAGGTTTAGGTACAGCAGCTGAAAATCAACACCGTTTGCATTTTCCGGCTTTGGAAACGTTTCCGTGTAGGCGATAGTAAACAATGCCAACGGCAGCTCATTGTTGCACGTCTGACGGAACCCGACCGAGTCCAGTATTTCACTCCACGATGCGCACTGCACAAATTCGGGACTGTTTTGCATATTTTCCAGCACTTGCTCCTCACTGATGCCTGCTAGTTCGTTCACGTACTCTTCCAAGTTTGGCGACAGTTGCAGATGTTGCAGCACCCGCTGAATCTCTTCCGGGTTTTGTGCGCCATACTTTTGAAATGCATTGTACAGTAGCTTTAAGTTCTGTGATCTGGGAGCAGCAGCTTTTGAGCTGGTGGATGAATTTCTTTTCGTTTTAGCAGAACCTTTCTTCGGTGCTGGTTCCATGTTTCGCGAGGGGTACGTTCGGTTGTGTATATTGTTGTAAATAAATGTAAACAAACCGATTTGACAGCTGTTCAACAACACAGTGCTGTCATTTACCGCCGCCTGACAATGGAACACGCGAAGGACATTTTGTCTTCTAAAATAATTATTTTAATTTTAAAATTTTCGCTCCTTTTCAAAGATTCGAAAAACTTGTCATTAATTTATGTACAAAATAAAGCAGTTACGCAACTTTATGGTACACAAAATATTCAAAAAAGAAATGAAAGAAAAACATATGAACGTATGGGATGAATTTAGCTTCGTTACAAGCTGGTTACAACAACATTGAGGCACCCCTCAATTCGAGAAATTCAAATTCAAATTTTACAAGCATTGAACATGCTTATGAAAAACATTTCAATCGTAAACACAACTGCGATAACCAGCGAAAGATTTATGGATTAATTACGTTTGATTGAACCAAATAGCTTAATTCTGACTGTGAAACGTGTGCTACTGAAATGTTGATTAATCGAATCTTAATGATTTGATTAAACTTATTAACGAACTCATAATACTTCAACAATACAAAAGCCATACAGTCATAGAGAGTTTATCTCATAAAAATCACGTGCTAAAAATACATCCAACACATTTCAATTGTTGCCTGGAAAGCCCATGCTTTGTATCTTTCTCACACCTTCACTAACATGCCAAACGTGCCACCAATTCAGAGCCATCACACAACTACCAAAGCGACAAACGTTCAGATGCTTGCTTAAAGTTCTAACCTATCAAGAACCGGACTGCTACGTCATGTGCAAAATTTCCCGCTTTATTTATTACTCACGACCATGTCCGAGGTTGTGTGATCTGCAAGCGTCTATCGCACCGCATCAACCGCACCAGTCACACTAAACACTTACACACAAAAGCAGCACCTTGAAGGGTTGCTGTAGATCAGGTCTCCTCGCTCCTCGTACTCGTTTGTCAGTTGCGTTTCGATCGCGATCGTGTCAACCGTTTAGAGTAGTGCGTGTACACGCGCGTTCGCGCGAAGGACTACATAAACTAACCCGCGAGGAAGGTTCCGTGATCGGCATTAGCAAGTGCCAAAATCCAACGCAATGGAGAACACAAGTGCGTCAACGACCGGTGCCGTGCCAGATTCGGTGGCAAACGCGCTCATGAGTATTCATCCACGGTACAACAGTTTCCATCAGCACAATGCCTTCCCGCCCGCTACACCCGGTGGAAGTCTCGGAGCACGGTACCAACAAAATGCGGACAGTCCGGGTATGGCCACCAACCATCAGAATGGGCTCAGTACCGGAAATGGCGGAAATACGACCGTCCAACCGGCGGCCACGAGCGTCATCAATCTGTCCAACTCCAGCGACGTCGTCATTGGTCCAATGACACAGTACCAAGGTGCCGTTACGATCTATCAGTACATGGATGCAACCGTCGAGGCCAGCCGTATAGCAAGTAAGTTTTTCTTCCTTTACCTTTGGCTTGGCAAGGCAAAGTTGGTCAGAAGTTAGCTACTGGGGCAAAGAAAGCGATAGGAATGGCTTAAAGTAAACCCTTTAAACGGCTTAAGACAATGTAGACACAACTTTACATTCGCCGGAAGCACCATGCCAGGGTAATAGGGTAATAGATGCTTGTCAGTAATACGGACTGGGACTACTAAGAAGTTGCGCAACTCGTTAAACACACCCTTACGACAGCATTCCATTCCGTGGAAACAAACCTTGCGAGTATTTGTTTTTATACGATCGCGACGGTATACGCTACTAGACTATCACAACTTCAGTAATTATCATCACGTGGGAAATCCCATGCGAGTGTAGAGGGGGGCGCAATCTCTCCATGAAATCTTTCTGTTTTGCGAAGCTTTAACAAAGTTTGTATTTTGATGATTGTGTTCGGTGTGTTTTGTTAAATGCGTAAAAGTGTACAGTCTTTACCCGACATACGCGGTTCTCAACTTACGCGGATTCGGAGATACGCGGATTTTAAAATTTGACAGAATGATGAGTTTATTGATATCTGATTGAGTTCTTCCGTTGTCAAACCCACGCATGATGATGGTAATAACATGCATATTATCAACCAGCGTGAAAGTGAAAATGTTGTTGCTGCTATCACCCGGGAAACCAATCGCCCGGAGTGTTTGGAGAGTGTTTTGATGAAAAGAAATATTATCAAGCAAAACCAAAACGACACCGTTATGAAGACGACACCGTTTTCAAATTTATTCGTTACATGTGCATGTATGCTGGATCCCTGAACAGGAACTATAAACTATGTGTCAAGCAATATTCGAGATACGCGGAAACTCGAGATACGCGGATTTCTCTGGTCCCAATTATCCGCGTATCTCGGGTATAGACTGTATATATTTTTTCTGACTAAGATCGACAAATAACTATCTCGAAATCCGTTAAAAGTGTAAAAAAGCGACCTTATCTGTGCTTGAGATACAACGGAAAGCGAATAAAAAAGCTTTGTACTTTGTACTCACAAATGATAAATATCTTTCCTGGTACCTTGCCAGTGCAGATGACATTCAACTCCACCGGTATATTTGTATTGTACCAAACGCTTGGCACTGATGCCTTTTGACCTCCGTTATGTGCTTATTCTCTATGTGTATTTTGTACTTTTTTGTTAATACGCATGCGAAACAGTGTGTTTGCTATAAAAAAAATGAGTTATTTCAGCAATTATGTTTAGAGTATGACCGAAAGGTAACCTAGGTCTAGGTAGACGGTATAAAGCATAAAAAAATAGAATCAGTAGAAGAAGTCGATGAAGTTATTATTTTTCTCTCTTACAGTTGATTGCTTTATGAATGATTAATGAAGGGAGCAAGAGCCCTGTGGTTAGCAATAAACCACTGGTGAACTGGTTTCAAACCCTATCAGAATAGTTCCCGATGGAACTGTTCCAGCTATAGAACGAATTATGTGGCTATGTGGTCGAATTAGTCCAGTTCGGGTAATTACATGGTGTTCATGACCTAGCGGATGATGAAACGACGAGATCGAGAGAGACAGAGTGGGAGAATCAATCAAAGAAATTGTAGGAACTATTTACTTTCCTTTCGATAGCAAAGATCTCTGTATATATCAACTAAATCTTAGCTCGACCATAATTAATGACGATTCAAATATTAAGCTGGATCCATTATGTCCAATCTTGATTTTTCTAAAATCTTCCTCTTTGACACTATATGCTCGAGAGATCCTGTCGTTTTTAGCTTCCTTGATGGGGGATTTGGGGGCATCTTTGTCTGATTGATGTCCAAATCTTACTCATTGTAAGTAATTTAAATTCTATTTCAACTGCCTATCAATAACTGCGCTTGGGGCATGTTTATGGGCATTGGTGAGCGTAATTTTGAGAATGGCCACTAGAGTACATGAGGCCTTACAGTGCAAAGTTCTTTGCAGTTCAAGGAACCGGGCTTTTAAATGCATCCACAGTCTCGCAGTTCGCAGGCCCTCGCTAATAAAGAGACACTAAAGGCTCACCGTTGGTTGAAACTAGTTGAGCTCAGAGATGATAGCCTCCTCATGCAATAAGCCTCTTGAAACCGCGATAAGTAGTAAAATTTTATCATTCGGTTTATCTACCCATAACTAACTAACTAAGATTGTTAAAAAAGATCTTGTATTGTATTTGCACAAAATACAGAAGATTACTCACATATATGTACAGAGCAATATTGCCCCGTCGTTTCTCCCAGTTCAACTGAGCGTACATTCATCCGCCCGACACATCCACTTCATCATCCCGTGACTGTTCCATCCCCACACCAATTGTAACCAATTTCGTTGATCATCAACAACGCGTTTCGCACACAGCTTGGTTGATCATCGCTTAACGAACAACAAATCCACCGTCCGAACGACCACGGATACACGTACGGTATGCAAACGGGGCGCAAACGCACACAAACGGACACAGCGAACTGTGGTGCGGCCGTTTCATCTCGCGCGTGCCAAACAAACAACGACGACAGGTTCGTCTGTCTGTCAGTCTTGCTCCGGTCCGTACGTACGTTGCATCGCGCAGTACGAGCATCGCGAAAACGGCACTGTTACTGACCACCAATACCCCCGGGTGGATTAACGCTAAAGTTCTACGTCGCGTGGATGGTGAACGTGTGTGGTGTGGTGCGCGTATCACAAAACAGAGTGTCCATCGAGACGGCTACGGTCTATGGATCACTAATTGAATTTAAATCCACAGTGTGTCCTCGTGCCAATACGCGCGACCTCGCGTAGAGTGAAAGTAACCAGCGGCAATGGCTAATCCGTGATGTGGCTGGGATTCAGTCGCGGCTGTGGACGTACGGTGTAGCACGTGTTTCGCTGCGGTGCCAGTGCTTCCGGGATATCTTCGAATTCGATACGAACGCCCGCGAAAACCATTGCCAAAAGTGCGTTTCAGTCCGTCACTCGTCATTTTTTAGTGCGCGGGCAACTGCTCGCAGAAAGTTTTCGAGTGTGTCGGGTGTGCTTTGGTCAGTGCTGTGTGTTACTGGTTTCTCCCCAAACACCATGGACCACCGGCTGTGATCCGATCCGTGTCGATTACATACCGTCTCGCCGTGACGCGCCATGAAACTGTTACTCAAAATCCACAACAAAGATCGTCTCTCGACGACGACCGCGGCGGTTAACCTGTTCCAGCGGAAGCGTAAATATTATCACCGTAGAAATTCGAAATCATCTTCCCCGGTACCGCCGGGGAGTAACTCCCTGCCTGCCTCCCAGCCGTCTGTCTCACCCGCATCATCTAGCCCGTCGCACGTGTCCGCATCCTCGGGCGCATCCCCGCTGACGTCAGCCGTCGCCGGCGGCGGTACGTTTGACGCAGAGTTGGCCGCTTCCGGTGCGTCACTGGCCACACTGATCTACGGTGGAACCGGAAGCTGCACGGACCTGAACGCCTGCTCCATCGAAAGACGTCCGCTACTGCGGAATTCCCCATCACAGTCATCGGCACGCAGTTTCGCTAGTTCTTCCCGATGTGTGTATATGAATGCTTTCCATCCATGTGTGTCTTGTGCTCGCCATTCGGTTCTCATTAATAATTAGCGATCAGTATCATTCACCAGTTTGGGAATTTTCAACACATTACTAAAATTCTATCCTACACTGCATCTGGTATATCTTGATTCCGCTGGACATGAATTTAGATAACACATCCCATCCAACAGTCCAATGCAGTATCGTTCCTCCAGCATCGTACTGGATACCGTTCTGGGGCATGTTTACATTTGTGGCTATTTTTGTACGAAAAACATTTACTCTCCCGCTGAACGGTGTTCCAGGCCGTGCCTTCCCTTTCTGTTCCTCACATTTACTGATACCTCTACAGGCAAATCAGCAAAACACATGTTTATATCCTACAGCAACTCATCCGGTGCTCTAGACCGCCGAGAGGCAAACTTGTGCACAATTCCACCAACTATGACAGCATTTATTGAGTTTATGCAAGCATGCATGACTCGCACGATAAGCTTCGGGGGCATAGCATGACACAAACGTTTTGCTGATATGCATGAATAAATGCATTTGGAAAGCTATAAAGAATGCATGTTATGGATAGCAGTTTTTCATATAAGTACTATGTGAGCTAAAATACTGCATTTCTCTAAACCTCCGAAGGTATAAGTTTTACGTCGGAAATATTTATTCCACTCGCGAACGGCAACAACGAACGCAACCTTGTATGAGGTCGTTCTTTCGAGACAAGTGACGAGAACTGATCGTAACGTTAGTAGAGGAAGAAGGCGCAACACACAAAGTGATGCGCGAGTGCATAAACGAGTAAGCGCAAGCTATCTTGTAACGTTTTACTGATAGAAGATGTGTTATAATAAGATTAAAGTATTCAGTTTATTTATTTTTATTCATTTCGTAAACCAAGAGGAATGATGCATTGTTTTACTGCTTACTGGAATTATTATGTGACTCACGTAGATGCATATTAAGTGTGTTATGGGACAGGTTTGGTTAGGATTTGACTCTGTTACATTAAATGGAACATCTGATTGGCATTGTTCGGCGGACTTTACTATAAAACCATAAAAAACCGCGTATTAATTCGGCGCGTTTGTCAATAGATGGAGCTACTAGTTTCTTCATAGTATTCCTGTTTTTCTGTCATACTTTTGGGATTCTTCTATGATAGCCACTTTTGGGCATCTTTCGCACATATGTTTTTAGATATGTTCCAAGCTAAAATCTTAAAAGAGTTTGTGCATTATTTCTTTCATGTCCTATGTCACACACCTATCATTCATGTCCATATACTTCAGGACAACAGGTTAACAATCATGTAATAGTTATAACTACTAGCTCTTTTTATGCTTTTAGAAGGATTTTTCAATATTCCTGAGAAAGAATTTAAATCACATTCTATTTTTAGCGAACATTAAATGACGCTTAACAAAGTAATGTTTAAAACATCATGATATTTTGGAGAACAACAATTACTATCAGTAATGCACGTCGCTATAGTCCAATCTAATTTTCCGACTATTGGTAAGCTAGCCCACGAATTGTGTACTAGCAAATCTGCTGTAGGTTCAAAATAAAAAAGAAATTAAATGCTTGTGGTGGAATAACCAAGGAATTATTTACTAAGAGCTGATGAAACTCAGTTTCGTAGTAATACATTATTTTGCTTTTAATTATAAAACCATTGTCGGCTTTGACCTGCATTGATTTTGAAAGTAGTATCTGTTGCTTGTATGTCACCGGATTTATTAATAGCCGGAAACATACCTCTACACTCCACTGATAAAACACTTAAATGATAATATTCTTATCTATTGGATTGAACTGGATTGTTTGAAGCACTACAAGCTATTCCAACTTTAAGTGTAGATGACCATCTACTTCGAGTTTTGATAAACTCGCAGCCGAGGTTAGTTTTTGTTATGCTTTATCACATAGTATTTTTACAAAGATAAGTTGTTCCATAACTTACCATCTGCAACTAGCACAGGGATTATAGACTAAAAAATAAAAAAAAGTCGCCGTGACATGCAGTGTCACGCGAAACGATGTTGAGCAGATACTCTTTGGTTTAGTTAGCTGTGCAATTAAGAAATGCGTCTTCCTGTTGAACTGCATTGGACGGACGAGACATGCCATATAAACCGCTACTCTGTCTTGCTTAAGAAACTTCCTGCAAAAAAAACAATCTGTTTGCGAATAAAGTGTAACCGGTTTAATATTTACCCACAAGCGCAGCGCCATATTCACCATATTTACCTAACCGTCACGTCTTAAAGCCCAACCCCTTTGACAAAGCCAATGTGTAGTCGCCGGATGCACAATGGTGCGCT
Source organism: Anopheles maculatus (assembly GCA_002091835.1). Taxonomy (NCBI): domain Eukaryota; kingdom Metazoa; phylum Arthropoda; class Insecta; order Diptera; family Culicidae; genus Anopheles; species Anopheles maculatus. The sequence continues at coordinate 606,475 of KZ061545.1, read as the reverse complement.
TTGAGTGTGCATGCGTTTGAGACTGCATTTTATTACATCTTCCCCACCAACTACTTGCTTTCACAGCCGGCCGCAACAATCAGAACCGCGGACTACCTTCGGCGGAACCGTCGACCCTCCGGCAGGAACGATACTTCATCTACGGTGCGCTGATATTTTTTGCGATCGTCGGATTCTCCACCGCTATCTACTTCATCGTGAACCAGGTCCACGGTCCCGCTGACATTGAACGGGAAATACTGTTCGACAACAACTACCACCGGCAGACGAGTAAGTGAGAGTACAATTGCTGGCAGCAGCAGCACCAGGCGAAACGGATGGTGAAAAACAATCAAGCTCCCGACTAATTCCGACAGATTGATCTTTTCGCAGTGCCCAATCTCGGCAACAGCCATATGATCATCGATCGGCGTAACTGGGGATCACAGCCGGAGGCGCACGGGTCGGTTCCGCTGGAACATCCGATCGAGTACGTGCTCATTACCCACATCGGAGTGCCGACGAAGAATTGCTCCGGTATGCATGAATGTTCCAACCGGATGCGTATGCTGCAGGACGCTGCTATCGGTGAGCGGAATTTGCCCGACATTCCTAGCAATTTCTATGTAAGCTTTACCGAATGTTGTTGACCAGCGTGCAAGGAAGAACACACATTAATCTGACACACTTATCCTTACCACAGCTCGGTAGCGATGGCAATGTGTACGTCGGACGTGGTTGGGACATTGCCAATGCGTACCAAAATCGAACACTGTCCGTGTGCTTCATGGGATACTTCCAGAAGTATGGTCCGAAAGATACCCAAATGTCGGCCCTGCTGCATCTACTCACGTACGGCGTTATTCAGCGAAAGCTTGCCAACGATTACAAGCTTGTAGCACGGCGACAGGTTGGTTCAAACACAATTTTAATCACTCATCAGAATAGTGAAGCAGTAAAGTGGAAATTATGTTTGTAAATTCGCTCTCATTTTAGACCAAACCGACCACCACAAGCCCAGGTGACATGCTGTACGCTAGACTGATGCAACTGCCCCGATGGAATCCTTGCGGCACGCAATCATACGCACACTGTGGGGCAGAACTTGGCTTTCCGAGCGTTTGGGACGAAGAGCATAATATCAACGAGCGCAACGGCATTCAGAATCCACTCTTGATCTATCGCAAAAACATCGAAGAAGAATAGAGTGGTGGCAAATATGCTTCCACGCTGCATAACAAAAATAGATGTAAAACATATTACACGTCGATCGTTAATGATGCGGATACGTATCTAGTCATAGGTTTTGTTCTGTAAATACTTGTAAAAATACTTCCAATATTCGGTAATGTAATAAAACTCTCTTAACTTGTAGAAAAAAAGAACATATAAAAGTTTTCTTTTTTTGGTATAATACACTACTTAAAATGCTTATGTACACTCTTTGATAAGGAGCAGTTTTAAGGTATTGATAAGAATTCAACATAAAAACTGGCTCAAACATTTATACTATGGTATTGTTATGGCCCGAACGTTTACCAAGAAATGGAGCTTTATGGAAACGAATTTAAATGCAATTTAAAACTACTAGATAATAAATTGTATTTCTGTCTATCTTTTTGCTAGTTACTCTTATAACTAAAATATCTGACGCATGCAACCAGAGGGCCAGATATTGTTCTGCTTCGCCTAACAACCTGCTAGTTATAATCATAATGGTACTCTAGCCTTATTGGTACTGTGTAGTCAAATAGTCAGTCCTGGGAACGAGGTCTGAGTAACTTGAAATAACTTTTAATTTCTACCGAGAATTCATAAAGAACGGCCTACAATTTTACTATAATTTTCGTTTTAGTAAATATAAATAAAAGATAGACCCATTCTTCTGATCCTTTTACTATGAATTTGTATTTTACTATAACTGTTTTAGACAAGAAATCCATTAGAGAAACAATTTATATGACAACGTTTTCGTTATTAAATCGCAAAAAAAGGATATTAAAAATTATAATTTAATAAAATCTAAAAAATTCTCCGGCCAATTGGATGAACCAATCGTTCGCGTGAATAAGTATTAAGTTTGTATTACCTGGCTACTATTAATTTGTAAAGCCACTTTAATCATTTCCTGTCGTATTTTAAGATCTTTATTGTAATAAATTTTTCTAGTTATTTCTCTGCTTTTTTACAATTTTTTTAAATTACAATCCTGACCTTTAGCTGGATATTCTGTCCAGGAAAGCAATCCACTCCGCGTGGGATTTGTTAACCGCTCGTGTCGCAGTTGACACTATATCTATGTGGATTATTGTCTCTCTTCTGAGTTTGGTCATACCATGTATCGTTCCAGAGTTCCAATGTTTGGACTTCCCCGTACATCGAAGCGTACGATGGTAAAAGAAACGTGAAACCATTTACTGTATCGGATATGGAAAACTTCCGATAAGCGTTTAAATACATGCGCGCACCAACGGTCCTTTGCCACAATGCTTTCAACAAGCCGTTTCAATAAGCTAATTTCAATAAGTTAGTAATGAAAATGTTCAATAAATATTTACCACTCCCACTCTTTTCCAGATGGATACAACAATCAAAACACATTGATGCCGCCAAATAGTGCGCCGGGTTTGAAGTACGAACGCCTTATTGTCTACAGCATAATCTCGCTATTCATAGTCGCAGGCTTACTGTTACTGATTTACGTTATCTACATGACAATCCCCTCGGACAGCAAGATCACCAGCAAGGAAATATTTTTCGAGAATGATTCTACTTCCAAGACTAGTGAGTATCGGGCTTGCCGAGTCCGGACGTCGTGATACAGTTCGCCCGTTCGTTCATTCATTAACTCATTGCCGACACTCTGTGTAGTTCCCAATCTCGGCAACGGGCACATGGTCATCGATCGTAACAACTGGGGAGCACAGCAGGGCGTACATGGACCGTACGAGCTAACACATCCCATACCGTACGTGCTGATAACACATATCGGCGTCCACTCGGAGACCTGTGCCGATGTGCACGTGTGCTCGATCAAGATGCGCACACTGCAGGATGCAGCGATTGCCGAACGGAGCCTGCAGGACATACAGAGCAATTTCTACGTAAGTGTTGCCGTATGTGCAGCAATTATTCACTGGCTGATTTAAATCAAATCACTTTAAAACCGATCATTCTAGGTCGGTGGTGACGGAAACGTGTATGTCGGGCGTGGATGGGATACGGCCAATGCGTACGCAAACATGACAGTGGCCGTTTGCTTCATGGGAGACTATGGGCGATATGTACCGAACGATCTGCAAATGTCGGCCCTCGAACATCTATTAACGTACGGCGAAAAGCATAGTCTGTTGACGGAAGATTACAAAATCGTAGCACACAGTCAGGTAAGTGTGTGCGTGAGAAGGATGTGATAAAAGAATGTTAAAATTTTAATTTTCTCTCTTTTCCAGACACGAAATACACGCAGCCCTGGAATAAATCTATATGAAAAGGTAATCAAGCTTTCCCGGTGGTATCCATGTGGACGGCCAGGTTACGATCGGTGTGGGGTAGAGATCGGTCTTCCAGCAGTTTGGGAGCAAGAGTTTCCAAAGTTCAATACACCGACTTTATCTCCTAGTAGTAATAGCACACAAGTTAGTTAAAATGGTACAGAAGATCATGATTAATTCCGATTTGTTGAACTCTTGACTTCCAGTCTTCCATTAAACTGTGGACACTTGGTAAAGAAAGTAATAAACGAATAGCAAATATAATGGCCACATCCCAATGTCATTCCATAAGAGATCACACAATGTAACTTAATCGTCCTCATTCTTATCTATCAGCTTACCTCGACGAAAATTTCACCGATTACGGGCAAGACAATGTATCTACATATGTGGCGATAAAATAATATTGATGCATGGCACTTTGCAAAAGTTCATAAAACACGATCAAACAGAGCATTTTCACGAATATAACCGCAATGAGAGTCAGGTTGCGAGGTGATTCAGTAATAGAGAGACCAGATTCTTAAGCGCTAGAAACGGTTTCTAATTCTCAGGTCTCAGGTATATGTTTATTCCTTAAGCGGTGGCTAGACTAAAGTTGAGGCAAGCGCGATCAATGCGCGAACGCTTCATTTTTCCTGCAATGCAGGATCGAGGCGCGAAGTCAGGAGCGCGAAATTTGACAGTTCGCTCATAAAAAAAAATAGATCGCGCTTGCCTCAACTTTAGTCTAGCCACCGCTTTAGAAGAGACTATCCTTGTCCGGATAAACTAAGTTAAGGTATTCGGTAATGTTCTATCGCAAGACCTCTTGAGGATGTACAGTCAAAGTAGAAGATGATGAGTTTATCCTTCTCTACTGTTTTGTGCATAAGATTTGTGTAAAAATAGCTAATATTTTTAAGAATCGAGATTAATCATTAAACAATAAATAGAAACATTATATTTCGCACACATCAAAACGGAGACTTTTTCGTTCCATAATTTCGAAAGCATTATCATGCGTCTTACGCAGCAGTGACCCAACATTGTCGGAGGTCATTCCGTGTTTTGTATCACGGTTACATTATTCTTACGACCGCTCATCTTACATTTAACACAAAGGGGGAAAAACAACACAAATAACCGTACCAGTTTTGATCACTAGACATTCCTTCCTTCTCCGCTCATGTTGATGCATTCGTTGAACATTCAGCGGGTAACGACCACAACAGTACCGAAACAAACAACAAACGAAAAATGGTCTTATCAGTTCAACAGATGCACATTCAATCGAACAAACGAACAATCCTACCGAGTCACGTTTCTGATATGCTGCAAATAGGCTTCGTATGCTTCGAGGGCTCGACCTGGAACTAGAACGTTGTGGAGAAAATGTGTTGCCCAAATATCGTCCACAACCGGGACAGCTGAATGTGCTGTACAATCAAATCTATGTTTTGGTGGAGTCTAATTTATTCTACAACCCCTAACAACATTGTTGTCAATGACACGCGAAACGCGCGCTCACCGGTAAGCAAACAACGCGAATCAACGGTTATCATACTCGGCAGACCCACCCGGCCAGTACCAACCAGATGAATAGTGGGTAGTATGTAAAAACGCAAGCAATACACAACGGTCGGATTTGTGTTTTATCGGAGGTGCGCATGCCGATTGATTGGATCGAACTCGATTACGATTTGCTATTATCTTTCGCAGGGAATGCAAGCCCGTCCACAACATTTAGTATATGATTTAACGCACTCGCAACAAACCATGCTGCCAGTTGCGCCATTTAAAGTGTGGTGTGGTGCGCTATCATCATCAGTTAGTGCGGTGGTACTGCACTTTTCAACTTTTACCTTATCTGTGTAAAGTTCTGTGTGTGTGCTGATTGAAATTAATTGTTGAATTCGATAACAAGCAGCTGTCCGTCACCCGCTTTCCATCCCTTGTCCATCGGAGGCTATCGACAGACGCATCGGAGTGTATTGGCTAGCCCTTCCGGTTATAGAGCTCTTGGTACATACTGCGTTCCAGAGTGGGACAGATGGACAGGAATGGGCGGAAGGGCTACAACCTTCATGTGTAGCATGTACTGTGAAGCAAAACGAAGCAAAACTTTACCACATCTTGCACGGACCACTTCAACCTTTAACGTTTATGTCAAGAGAAGTGCCGAAGTACAGTAATCATTGCCAAACATCATCATCCTGTTTGTGGTGCTTCAGATAAAAAAAATAGGTAGGATTTGTGCTTACCACTATCAGACCATACCACTACCACTATGTGTGTTGTGTGTTATGAATTTCTCTAACAATGTCCTCAAGATAGTGACCCATCTTTCGAATAGATAACCCATAAGTGGAGACGGTTATGTTGATTGTACAAATCTCTATTGTTGAATAACTAAACATCAAGTTGTATACACCATTTAATTAATGATATGTGTTATCAAAGAATTTTTGAACCTTATTCAATTAATGTATTCCATTATTCACTCAATTATTGGATTGTATAAGGAAGTGGCGAGAAAATAAAAATTTAATCTCAGTATGACACAACTATCCAAAGACCTGAAACTCGCTTAACACCACCATTACAATACCCTTTCACCAGCAGCTTGGCACAAGCGCACCAAACGTACCGCAAGCTCGCGACTCGCAACGACAAACACGATCGCGCCTCCATCAATGTGTGTGACAGCGCAATGCGCGTCAAACCGATGCTGTTGCGGTGTGGGTTTGTCCCAAGTTTCAAGCTCCACAGGCAAGATGATGATAGTAGTTGATAGATCGTGAACGCATACGCAACGATTCGGTCATCGTCGTCCGCACGCGCTTAAACGCTTCACTTCTACTGCTTGCAATTCAAAAAGTTCTTGATGTAGGCCGCTGAGAGTTTCAGTATATAGCGTATCCGGGATTATAGAAAAAAAAGCAATCTACAACTAGTGTATAGTGTGCAATTTCGGTGATTGAAGATTTCCAACAGGATTTCTTTTGTGTGTTAGTTTGTGTGCGTAAGCATTTTGTGTGACCACAAAGCAAACGGAAGCTCGAACAAAAAAAAAACCCGTGAGCTGCAAAAGATAGTGTGTGATAACAGTGATTTGGCAACCGAGATTCGAAAGATTCGCCTTGCTCTGTACACAGGAATAGAAAGCAATGTAAGTGGTATTGAACCTGTTCAACGCAAAGGAAATTAAAACATTGTCGTGTCCCGGAAGACGGCTTACAGCAATATTTGCTTTCCCATTCACCTGAGATGGGCGGGATGCAGCAATTGGCCAGCGACATGATGTTAAGATTGTTGATATTGGTTTGGTGTTGGTGGCGGTGTGATGTGCGTTCGTTGTGTGTTCCCGAGCGAACGAACCAGACAAAAAACAGAACAAATAACCTTCGCACCGCACATCATCACAAAACGTCGACGACACGCACGAACACATGATCGTGGATATATGCTTTCGATCATTAGTAGTGGGGTTGGTTGAAAGTGGAAGTTTTTTTTTTCTTCTTTGCATTGGATTTTACACTCGTCAAACAACTGCACCGGCGGAACAATGGCGGAGAAGTTCGCGCATTTTGAAGTGCACAGTTTGAACGTGAACGTGATTCTCTGTGCCGACATTAGACCGTACCGAATATGTTAAAGCTTATATTTTGCTTTGTAAAAAGCTACAATCTGTGAGTGTGTGTGTGTGTGTACAGTGTCGAGGGAGTAGAACTGCCGCGTTAGTTCTAGGAACCCTCGGAGCTTAACCGTTTCCCGATGGAGACGGCAGTGGCTTTTACGCAAACATACGGGCTTAATACCGATGATCCCATGCCACTTTTAGCGAACCTGGTTCGCAGCTGTAGGTGTGTGTGGAGATAAGGAGGATGGTTTTAGTTGCTGAGGATCGCCTGCGAAAGAGCCAGGCATAAGTGTACTGTGCATACTGGTTTTGTGTCCGCGTGAGCAAATTGAGTGACTATGCAAATTAGGCGTTTCACAGCAGCTTCGCTACTGTGGACGTTAGGTTTGAAGTAATGCAGTTATGTAGTTGAATCAATCGTTCTGGGTGCATAAAACTACGATCCTCGATTTCGTTTTTTGACATTAATTCATTAATTCATGAAAGAGATATATTGTCACATGCTCTCCAAACAGCGATCGTTTAATAGTTTTTGTTTGTAAATAAAAGTGTTCTTCTTTGAAATTACACAGTTTCCTGCTATTGTAATTTACCCGCAGTTTAATCTCTATTAATCTGTTCTGCGTACGAGAGAATGATTTTCCGTCTGCGATTTGATACCGGTTCTGTCGTGTTAGCATTAGGATAGCTAATATACACAGATAGGTCAAGGTCAAGCAGGCTAACAAGAGTATTGTGTGTACAACACTAAACTGGTAATAAAGAAGGGTAATAAAACTAGCGTTTTATTTTACAGCTGTTAAATGTTTTATATGCAAAAATGCATAACAACCAGATCGAGCCCGCCCCACGTACTTAAAGCTACAACTCCATTAACGAAGAAAAATAACTTTCCAAAAGGCCCACCCTCATCTTCCGCCGCGAGGTCAATAAAAGATAGCAAAACAGTCTGTCTGTTAAAAGAGCGTTTGTTCCATAATTCTTCATCCACTTGCATGGGTTCCACACACAAAACGTACGACCCTTAGAACGCAATCACGAATAGAGACCCTCGCACAACGCGTGCACGATGCAAACACTGTGGGAAGGAAGTGAATTGCTTTTCTATTTCTTACCGCTTATCAGCACTCCGGCATGTAAAGTTGACCTCAGTGCAAACACATCATCATTATCATTTAGTAGTGTAGTGCAATCGTGCGATAGAGACAGCTTTAGCGACAGAAAACCCGCAGACTCTCTTTGCTCTCGACACACATTGTTAACAAAGTCGCTTATCGGGGAAAGGGAAAAAGGGCACTTCAATTACATAATGAGTATATCCAGTGAACCGATTTCCGAGCCATGTTTTCAATCAGACCGGCGTTGCATCAGTACGCCCTTTTCTTTTTTGGGGTGGCATTTCTCCGATAAAACTTCAGACCAGCATGACTAATAAGGTTTATTTTTACAGACTTACTTCACCCTTTTTCTTTGCCAGGGTGAGATTATTCTGCCAAGATGCCTCTCAATGTTTGCTGCAGATAATAGTATCAACAACATAAGCGGACAGTGCTGCGAATATCTAGAGCTGTGCACCACCAATACTGAAACATTACGAACCAAGCGATGGCACTGGCAAGACACCACGAACCGTTACAAAATGAAGCACCATTCAAGACCGGATACAGTACGACACAGTCGCCACCGAAAGGTAGTATCGATACGCTTGCCGATGGAGTAAACAGCCCGAGTACCGTAACCAGCACGACCGACAGCACCAGGGGCAGTCTCTCCAATATCTCGACGTCATCCATCAAACGGACAGACAACGCCCGCGATGACGATTCGAGTGCCTTCGATAGCAGTAGCAGCAACAGCAGCGATACGGAGTGTGACGATGATTCCATCAAGCGCGCCATCGACGGTATCCCGGGTGCGCTGGTACCCGGGGAAGCACGCGTTCTCCCGAACGGGAATCTAAGAGTTGGCGCTGAAACGATCAATCCCGCAGTTCGACCCAACCCGGGAGCTTCCTCCTCCTCTGCCATCGGGGCGATCGCGGTGCACAACTCGTCCGACATCACGTTCGGCAACAAAACGTACATTAAGGGTCAGGTTGTGATAAAGAACATCTACCAGGATCGTAAGCATGGGACCACTAACCAAGGGTACAGTGTGCACGAAAACGAAACGACCGATACCAGTTCCACCAAAAAAGGTATTTAGAGCTTTTGCGAGCCACGATCACGCGAACGATCAGTGCTTTACTATATTACCGCATCGCTTTCCTTCCCCCCCAGTACCTCCGTCAGCATCTATACCTCCAGAGCCACGGACCTGGCAATCTAGTCTAAAGACAATCATCAAAGACAAACCGTTGCTCAGCTTTATCGTCATGATATCGCTCATGATTGTTCTGTGTGCCATCGTAGCGGTCATATCCATCCTCACCGCGTCAGGTAAAGCTAGAATAAGGCCACCCCTTGGCGACGGCGACGACAATCGTCCCAATATCCCACAGGACAAGGACATAGGTACAAAGCATGTTTTGTACTAACTTTTAACCGGTTTTATAGTAAACCGCGCAATATCTGACAGCTACCGCTGTTCTGGGAAGTATCTGACGATCGTGGTTTTTTTTTTTGCTTTCGCTCTTTCTCTCTATCCCGCAGAGGACGACCTGTTTCCCGATCCTAGACCATTGCGTCTGGTGACGAGAACCGAGTGGCTAGCTCAACCGCCTCGCGAAGAATTGACTGATCTTAAGCTACCGGTGCACAACGTCATCATTGCTCACACTGCCACCGAGGCATGCACTACTCAGGTAAGCCCAAAAATCGGAAACAGCGCAAGATAACGCGCAATGCAGTGTAAACTTTCACATCATTGCTTTATCAAACTGGACATTTTATCGCAATGTATTTTTTGTGTTGTCAATGGTGAACATTCTCACGAAGCCAAGTGTTGTGTATCCTTGTTCTAAATTATTATTATTTTTTAATTAAATTTACAACTAATGCAAACTTGTACTTATTTCAACTAGAAATTTATAACATTTTGAACAGTTTATATTACAACTAAACATGGTATTCTTAGCACAAACGAAGCTCGGAATTAATATAAATTAATACAAATGCTATTCATAAGTAAAAACACTATAAATTTAGCATTGATTAAACCGGAAAACTGTGTGCTATATTGCCGATCTTTGAAGACCTTGTTATGCACGCTGTACAATGCTTGTTTCAGCGCCGAACTTTATGTAACGCCAGACCATCGCGTGCATTTAGTATTTGCTGAACATACCGCCTTCCTTGTGTCCGTCCGGTCCCTGTGTGTGCAGCAGTCAAGTCTCTGTCATTTATTTCGGTGTGTGCAAAACGAAACGATGCAGTTCCATTTAAGTGCTTTGTAGCTATGCGATGCAAAACTAGCCAAACGCGCAAGCTTCGCCAAAGCTATGCCCCATCCTTGTCAATATTCAGTCACAGTGCTGCTTACTATGAGACGATTCACATGCTATCTTACTTCACGTGCTACTTTCCATAACAACATAACATAAACCATAAACGATGATTAGGTGGGTGGTGTACGGAATTCCAACCGAGGCTTGAACTTTATGTACAAACTCGTTTGGCGTGAAGTATGCAAACATTCACTATCTAAACATTGGTTTGAAGTACATTATCACAAACAACATCAAAACACTCATCCAAATTATTTATCCTCATTAATTATTTTACAACCTTTCTTAACGTATGCATTTGAAAAGTAGATTACGTTCAGATGGTAATTGCAAAAAACAACTAATAGAGATAATTGAACAAGTTGAAGCATTCTATAAAAATAATGCCGTACAACCGTAGAAAGTCAACTAGGGCCTTAGCCCTAAAAATTCGGCATTTATGTGATTTTTTATGAGCCATAACGATCAGTCTTTGCTATAGTTTTATTGGAAAAGGTATAAGGCATTGATTAATACTTTTCGGAAAAATAATATCCAAAGCAATAGCAGCTGTAAATTCGTATATTGCCCCTAATGTCAGGACAAATGCTCTCGATCAATGTTTTCAAATCTTCGGATTTATCAGTTTCTTTTGCATGCTATCCAGTGTACAACAAAATACCGTAGAAACCTTAGAAACCTTTACAATTGTATACATGTTTTTAGGCAACAAGATCCCTCAGACAACAAAATCCTTTGGACGGTGAAGCTCTTTAGACGATAAGGTTTCTTGGTAGACGAAGTATCTTAGATGAAGAGGTCATGATACTTAGACGTAAAAATACTCACTAGACTAGGCTCCCGTTGGTAGATGACGAACCGAAGTCTGTCCCATATTAGACGTTTTCGTTGCTCTAGCGTTCCATAGGCAATAGGTACTCCAAATCAATCCAATTCTATAATATTTTTTCCGTACATAAATATCGTTTCGATGTGTACATCGTTTGAATTTATTGCTAGGACGCGATTGCTACGAAAGTCTAATTTTCTAATGCATACGTTACCTACACTTACACTCACTTTCTGCTCTCTATCTAACACTTTTATCACTTTTCTATCTCTACACCCTCCGCCATGTTGGGCATCACGTTGACCTTATGCAGCAAGCATGCAAAGCACTAGTGCAATCAATTCAAAGGTATCACGTAAACTCCACCAAATACGGTGATATCGGGTACAATTTTTTGATCGGTGGCGATGCATTTATCTACGAGGGCCGCGGATGGCTCAAGATGGCGACGGTGATTTGACGGTGTGTAGGAGCGCAGGATACGCGTCCGTTGCGCCCGTTAAAAGGTGTTTCGAGCAAGGTACTGCTCTGAGACGGCCGTTGCAATATGCTCAGTTCAATGCGTAGAAATCCTCAAGTTTGTGTTTTGCCCTTAGCTAGTTAGCTTTATTTTCTACTGCTTCCTAGCAGGATACAAAACCGTACGCCGTTAGCATGACAAAGAAAGCAACGCGTTTCGTGCGAGCGAGAACTAAGCGAAGCAATAAATCATCCGCGATATATCGAACACACACACACACATTCACTGTTCCGGCTAATCAGAATGTATGAGCAAATTCGAGCACTTCCAAGTTTCACAATTTTCTGAAAACCTAACCGAAATCCAGCAAAAACACTCCGCACAAACACCACCTTACCGAGCGTACTAGTGTTACGTTGTCTCGCTCTCTTCATTATCTCAGTACGTTTTGCTTGAGGGTACTCTCTCTCTCTCTGCCTCTTTCTCGTTAGCCCACTGCATAAGCGAAGCAGTGCCTTTAGGGGTCGATGGCAGTAACCGGTTTGTTTTTTTGTTCTTTCTTACTACCTCTTTCGCTTCCTTCTGCGGAAATAATCAGCGTGTGTAAGCGCGTGTGTGAGTGTGTGGTGTGTGTTCTCTTTCTGTGCAGTACTGCCGTAGGCTGGATCGCTATCTCGCTTTCGCCCGTTCCCGGGCGCGTTCCCATTGTTTCGCGGCGGGTCTGCTGCGCGCCTGTCGAAAAAGGCTCTTTTTCGAGTGTCGAACTCGATCGAGATGAAAATCGCTTGCTCTCCACAGTGCTGCATCAACATGTCGATCGCGCTATTTGCTATCCCGTCTCTTTTCCTCCCTGCTCGAACGGTGCTTCCTTTTCGTGTTCCACTGCTGCTCGAATCGTTCATAGCACCACATCAAGTTCGCGTTGTTTCTTGCTTCGTTTCATTCGTTTTTGCCTTTTTTCTCCTTTCTTGTGGTCCGTTTCGGACGATTATGTGGTACGTACGTGCTGAGGTTATGCGTGATTCGTCGTGCTGTCCATGTGCAAGGCGGAGGGCTTACCATCGTCCACCTTAACAGTTGTTACCGATGAGATTGAAATGAAAACGGGAACGGAGAGCATAATTGTGCCCGGCATCAAACTTCTTGAAGTGCTGGAGTACCCCATTCCGAAAGGCCACCGCTGGTCAGGAAAAATCAGAATGACAGCCTCCAATAGTCGAGGAACCAGGCACAGTACGCATAACGGCAATCCATTTAATACACCTAAAGAAATCGTTGGCTAGAAAAGGACGGAGAAGGACGTTAGGGAAGCTGTCGAATAAAAAAACTGCGACTATGCAAGCTACAATAATTAATAAACATACACAAAAGCCCTTCTAAAACAGCCCGAAGTGTCCAGTTTTAAACGAGCGTCCAAAGTGTAAATGATGTACGCATTTTGCCTTAGTATGCGCGATTGCAAATTTACCCACAAAAGTGCGAATTCGCAAAGAAAAATGCTCTGACGTTAGTCTTTTTTTTGTATCTCATTTCTTTATTTGTAGGTATGACGGAACGGAAATAAACGTTTGGAATGTTTAGAATTTCTTCCCCATTTCTCCCCTCCGGCTTCAAACGCACGCAACAAAGCATAACAATGTGGGAACGTTTATGATGGCAGAAGAAAATTATCCTTCCCTGAGCAAAATAAGACAGCCGTCCAGCCAACAACACGAAACCGATTGGGTCAGCAAATATGCGCTTCTTGTTGAACAGAACTGAACACTGGATGCTTGCTGCTTGTTTACATTTGCACGCTGACGATTTTTTCTTCCCTTTTTTTTAGCAATGCCTTTGAGCTTCTTGATGCATTTGAAGCTATGACGTGGAATCAAAACCAGCCTACCAAACCGGGGAAGAGACCCGAGACCACCGGGCTCGGTAGAATGCGCTGCTATTTGCAATGTTTTGACTGTCCACAATCCAAACAAATCTCTTGGATTCGCTGAATCTTCGTTACGATCTGGCAGAAGCAACAAAGTGTGTATTCATTCTTGTCGACTCAACTGTTGCTCTGGCAAATTATTATTCAAAACAAAAGAAAAAAGAAGCTAGAATTTGGTTGGGTATCGTCAGCAAAAAGCAAAGGGGGCTTTAAATGTTTCAAAGGAAAAACAAAACGCATGTGGGCTGCCACATGTTAGAAGGACTAGCATAGAACCCTCCAAAAAATAGCAAACGAAAACGAGCGGAGTGCAACAGTAAACTACACACACTCTCATCCAATCGTGTATGTGTGCGCGCGCGCGTACACGCATAACTATGTGCAGTACGCGTGCCCTGCTGTCCTTAGAGGGCCCCGACTGAAACAGCATTACCCTTTCTAGCAGGCTTCCCTAGCCGTACGGACAAACTACCACTTCTCGAGCAGAGAACAGGTTTTCCAAGCGGGTCAAAATATCGTAGCTTTTATTTGCAGAGAAGGGGAAACCCATCGGCGGGACAACGTAAACTGATCCAACGGATGTCTTGAAATGAATCCGCACTGAACACTGTGCAACGGAATGAACTTATGAATCCGTTAAGAAAAGAGAAGACATAGACACAATGTTGGGCGCAACATGAGCACAGATGAATACATAAAAAGTAAGAGGAAACATAAACTGGGAAATGAACCATTGAAGCATGATGGAATCGAGCAGAATAGGGTTTGTTTAAAATGATCGTTGCGGTGTTGGAAAATCTTTGTGTTGGTTCATGCCACCAAAAGTTGCTTCATGGAAATCGTCCTTTCATTAGTTTATGAATTTAAAAAAATAAACTTTTGGCATTTTGTTAATTTGTTATCAGCATATGAATGAAATTGGATATAGCAACAGCATGTTGTATCCTAGTTACCACTAGCATTCGGAAAACAAACTTCCCTCACTGTTGGATCGATAATCATGACGAGCTGCTTCACAGTGTTACCGACGACCCGCAAGCGTACATTTAATCTCAGTATGACACAACTATCCAAAGACCTGAAACACTCTTAACACCACCATTACAATACCCTTTCACCAACAGCTTGGCACAAGCGCACCAAACGTACCGCAAGCTCGCGACTCGCAACGACAAACACGATCGCGCCTCCATCAATGTGTGTGATAGCGCAATGCGCGTCAAACCGATGCTGTTGCGGTGTGGGTTTGTCCCAAGTTTCAAGCTCCACAGGCAAGATGATGATAGTAGTTGATAGATCGTGAACGCATACGCAACGATTCGGTCATCGTCGTCCGCACGCGCTTAAACGCTTCACTTCTACTGCTTGCAATTCAAAAAGTTCTTGATGTAGGCCGCTGAGAGTTTCAGTATATAGCGTATCCGGGATTATAGAAAAAAAAGCAATCTACAACTAGTGTATAGTGTGCAATTTCGGTGATTGAAGATTTCCAACAGGATTTCTTTTGTGTGTTAGTTTGTGTGCGTAAGCATTTTGTGTGACCACAAAGCAAACGGAAGCTCGAACAAAAAAAAAACCCGTGAGCTGCAAAAGATAGTGTGTGATAACAGTGATTTGGCAACCGAGATTTGAAAGATTCGCCTTGCTCTGTACACAGGAATAGAAAGCAATGTAAGTGGTATTGAACCTGTTCAACGCAAAGGAAATTAAAACATTGTCGTGTCCCGGAAGACGGCTTACAGCAATATTTGCTTTCCCATTCACCTGAGATGGGCGGGATGCAGCAATTGGCCAGCGACATGATGTTAAGATTGTTGATATTGGTTTGGTGTTGGTGGCGGTGTGATGTGCGTTCGTTGTGTGTTCCCGAGCGAACGAACCAGACAAAAAACAGAACAAATAACCTTCGCACCGCACATCATCACAAAACGTCGACGACACGCACGAACACATGATCGTGGATATATGCTTTCGATCATTAGTAGTGGGGTTGGTTGAAAGTGGAAGTTTTTTTTTTCTTCTTTGCATTGGATTTTACACTCGTCAAACAACTGCACCGGCGGAACAATGGCGGAGAAGTTCGCGCATTTTGAAGTGCGCAGTTTGAACGTGAACGTGATTCTCTGTGCCGACATTAGACCGTACCGAATATGTTAAAGCTTATATTTTGCTTTGTAAAAAGCTACAATCTGTGAGTGTGTGTGTGTGTACAGTGTCGAGGGAGTAGAACTGCCGCGTTAGTTCTAGGAACCCTCGGAGCTTAACCGTTTCCCGATGGAGACGGCAGTGGCTGGTGCACCGCCCTAAGGATTTACGCAAACATACGGGCTTAATACCGATGATCCCATGCCACTTTTAGCGAACCTGGTTCGCAGCTGTAGGTGTGTGTGGAGATAAGGAGGATGGTTTTAGTTGCTGAGGATCGCCTGCGAAAGAGCCAGGCATAAGTGTACTGTGCATACTGGTTTTGTGTCCGCGTGAGCAAATTGAGTGACTATGCAAATTAGGCGTTTCACAGCAGCTTCGCTACTGTGGACGTTAGGTTTGAAGTAATGCAGTTATGTAGTTGAATCAATCGTTCTGGGTGCATAAAACTACGATCCTCGATTTTGATTTTTACATTAATTCATTAGTTCATGAATGAGATATGTTGTGAGATCTTCTCCAAACAGCGATCGTTTAATAGTTTTGTTTGTAAATAAAAGAGTTCTTCTTTGGAACTACACAGTCTCCTGCTATTGTAATTTACCCGCAGTTTAATCTCTATTAATCTGTTCTGAGTACGAGAGAATGATTTTCCGAATGCGATTTCATACCGGTTCTGTCGTGTTAGCATTGGGATAGCTAATATACACAGATAGGTCAAGGTCAAGCAGGCTAATAAGAGTATTCTGTGTACAACACTAAACTGGTAATAAAGAATGGTAATAAAACTAGCGTTTTATTTTACAGCTGTTAAATGTTTTATATGCAAAAATGCATAACAACCAGATCGAGCCCGCCCCACATACTTAAAGCTACAACTCCATTAACGAAGAAAAATAACTTTCCAAAAGGCCCACCCTCATCTTCCGCCGCGAGGTCAATAAAAGATAGCAAAACAGTCTGTCTGTTAAAAGAGCGTTTGTTCCATAATTCTTCATCCACTTGCATGGGTTCCACACACAAAACGTACGACCCTTAGAACGCAATCACGAATAGAGACCCTCGCACAACGCGTGCACGATGCAAACACTGTGGGAAGGAAGTGAATTGCTTTTCTATTTCTTACCGCTTATCAGCACTCCGGCATGTAAAGTTGACCTCAGTGCAAACACATCATCATTATCATTTAGTAGTGTAGTGCAATCGTGCGATAGAGACAGCTTTAGCGACAGAAAACCCGCAGACTCTCTTTGCTCTCGACACACATTGTTAACAAAGTCGCTTATCGGGGAAAGGGAAAAAGGGCACTTCAATTACATAATGAGTATATCCAGTGAACCGATTTCCGAGCCATGTTTTCAATCAGACCGGCGTTGCATCAGTACGCCCTTTTCTTTTTTGGGGTGGCATTTCTCCGATAAAACTTCAGACCAGCATGACTAATAAGGTTTATTTTTACAGACTTACTTCGCCCTTTTTCTTTGCCAGGGTGAGATTATTCTGCCAAGATGCCTCTCAATGTTTGCTACAGATAATAGTATCAACAACATAAGCGGACAGTGCTGCGAATATCTAGAGCTGTGCACCACCAATACTGAAACATTACGAACCAAGCGATGGCACTGGCAAGACACCACGAACCGTTACAAAATGAAGCACCATTCAAGACCGGATACAGTACGACACAGTCGCCACCGAAAGGTAGTATCGATACGCTTGCCGATGGAGTAAACAGCCCGAGTACCGTAACCAGCACGACCGACAGCACCAGGGGCAGTCTCTCCAATATCTCGACGTCATCCATCAAACGGACAGACAACGCCCGCGATGACGATTCGAGTGCCTTCGATAGCAGTAGCAGCAACAGCAGCGATACGGAGTGTGACGATGATTCCATCAAGCGCGCCATCGACGGTATCCCGGGTGCGCTGGTACCCGGGGAAGCACGCGTTCTCCCGAACGGGAATCTAAGAGTTGGCGCTGAAACGATCAATCCCGCAGTTCGACCCAACCCGGGAGCTTCCTCCTCCTCTGCCATCGGGGCGATCGCGGTGCACAACTCGTCCGACATCACGTTCGGCAACAAAACGTACATTAAGGGTCAGGTTGTGATAAAGAACATCTACCAGGATCGTAAGCATGGGACCACTAACCAAGGGTACAGTGTGCACGAAAACGAAACGACCGATACCAGTTCCACCAAAAAAGGTATTTAGAGCTTTTGCGAGCCACGATCACGCGAACGATCAGTGCTTTACTATATTACCGCATCGCTTTCCTTCCCTCCAGTACCTCCGTCAGCATCTATACCTCCAGAGCCACGGACCTGGCAATCTAGTCTAAAGACAATCATCAAAGACAAACCGTTGCTCAGCTTTATCGTCATGATATCGCTCATGATTGTTCTGTGTGCCATCGTAGCGGTCATATCCATCCTCACCGCGTCAGGTAAAGCTAGAATAAGGCCACCCCTTGGCGACGGCGACGACAATCGTCCCAATATCCCACAGGACAAGGACATAGGTACAAAGCATGTTTTGTACTAACTTTTAACCGGTTTTATAGTAAACCGCTCAATATCTGACAGCTACCGCTGTTCTGGGAAGTATCTGACGATCGTGGTTTTTTTTTTGCTTTCGCTCTTTCTCTCTATCCTGCAGAGGACGACCTGTTCCCCGATCCTAGACCATTACGTCTGGTGACGAGAACCGAGTGGCTAGCTCAACCGCCTCGCGAAGAATTGACTGATCTTAAGCTACCGGTGCACAACGTCATCATTGCTCACACTGCCACCGAGGCATGCACTACTCAGGTAAGCCCAAAAATCGGAAACAGCGCAAGATAACGCGCAATGCAGTGTAAACTTTCACATCATTGCTTTATCAAACTGGACATTTTATCGCAATGTATTTTTTGTGTTGTCAATGGTGAACATTCTCACGAAGCCAAGTGTTGTGTATCCTTGTTCTAAATTATTATTATTTTTTAATTAAATTTACAACTAATGCAAACTTGTACTTATTTCAACTAGAAATTTATAACATTTTGAACAGTTTATCTTACTACTAAACATGATATTCAATAATATAAATGCTATTCATAAGTAAAAACACTATAAATTTAGCATTGATTAAACCGGAAAACTGTGTGCTATATTGCCGATCTTTGAAGACCTTGTTATGCACGCTGTACAATGCTTGTTTCAGCGCCGAACCTTATGTAAAGCAAGACCATCGCGTGCATTTAGTATTTGCTGAATATACCGCCTTTCTTGTGTCCGTCCGGTCCCTGTGTGTGTAGCAGTCAAGTCTCTGTCATTTATTTCGGTGTGTGCAAAACGAAACGATGCAGTTCCATTTAAGTGCTTTGTAGCTATGCGATGCAAAACTAGCCAAACGCGCAAGCTCCGCCAAAGCTATACCCCATCCTTGTCAATATTCAGTCACAGTGCTGCTTACTATGAGAGGATTCACATGCTATCTTACTTCACGTGCTACTTTCCATAACAACATAACATAAACCATAAACGATGATTAGGTGGGTGGTGTACGGAATTCCAACCGAGGCTTGAACTTTATGTACAAACTCGTTTGGCGTGAAGTATGCAAACATTCACTATCTAAACATTGGTTTGAAGTACATTATCACAAACAACATCAAAACACTCATCCAAATTATTTATCCTTATTAATTATTTTACAACCTTTCTTAACATATGCATTTGAAAAGTAGTAATTGAACAAGTTGAAGCATTCTATAAAAATAATGCCGTACAGCCGTAGAAAGTCAACTAGGGCCTTAGCCCTAAAAATTCGGAATTTATGCGGTACTTTATGGGCCATAACGATCAGTTTTTGCTATAGTTTTATTGGAAAAGGTATAAGGCATTGATTAATACTTTTCGGAAAAATAATATCCAAAGCAATGGCAGCTGTAAATTCGTATATTGCCCCTAATGTCAGGACAAATGCTCTCGATCAATGTTTTCAAATCTTCGGATTTATCAGTTTCTTCTGCATCCTATCCAGAGTACAAAAAATAGCGTAGAAACCTTAGAAACCTTTACAATTGTATAAATGTTTTTAGGCAACAAGATCCCTCAGACAACAAAATCCTTTGGACGGTGAAGCTCTTTGGACGATAAGGTTTCTTGGTAGACGAAGTATCTTAGATGAAGAGGTCATGATACTTAGACGTAAAAATACTCACTAGACTAGGCTCCCGTTGGTAGATGACGAACCGAAGTCTGTCCCATATTAGACGTTTTCGTTGCTCTAGCGTTCCACAGGCAATAAGTGCTCCAAATCAATCCAATTCTATAATATTTTGTCTGTACATAAATATCGTTTCGATGTGTACATCGTTTGAATTTATTGCTAGGACGCGATTGCTAGGAAAGTCTAATTTTCTAATGCATACGTTACCTACACTCACACTCACTTTCTGCTCTCTATCTAACACTTTTATCACTTTTCTATCTCTACACCCTCCGCCATGTTGGGCATCACGTTGACCTTATGCAGCAAGCATGCAAAGCACTAGTGCAATCAATTCAAAGGTATCACGTAAACTCCACCAAATACGGTGATATTGGGTACAATTTTTTGATCGGTGGCGATGCATTTATCTACGAGGGCCGCGGATGGCTCAAGATGGGTGCCCACACCAGGGGTAAGTACCGAGCGAGACCTTAAATCTCGCGAAATCGCAAAAGTTTAGCTCGTTAATTCTGCCGGATTTTCGCACACAGACTACAACGCTAAGAGCCACGGGATTGCATTCATCGGTAACTACGAAACAGTCGATCGACCCACGGAAGAACAAATTGAACAGCTGGAACTGTTGCTTCGTAATGGCACTGAGGGCGGTTGGCTTGTGGAGGACTACTGTTTGTTTGGGGCAAGCCAGCTTAAGTCCACCATCAGTCCGGGGAAATTTCTAATGCAAAAGCTTCGTTTGCTGCCACATTTCACTGAAACTTTTTAAAGATGCTAATACGTGATCGAGAACAGGTGATCGTGTGAGACTGAGGGGGGCACGTGATTTAAAACAAAAGCAGGGACCGGTTGATGCAACCGTACGATAAAAATATATATTTATGTGGGGAAACATCGATTTCAAACTATTATTAGTAGCTGATACTACAGCTTTGGGATAAATCATTTAAATGCTTCGCAAATATTGTGCGTGTGATCGTGTTTTCCACAAATAGTTTGCTTCAGCCCTATTTTTAAGATATTGGAATAAAAAAGTGTACTGCTTCCGTATCCGTATGGTATAGCCATGTGTATGATGAGAAATGATGTGTATGATGAGATGAGAATTAGAGAAGACATCAATAAAAATCTTCTTCTACACATACAAATCGGCAGGAACAATAATCTCACGCAGATTACGGTAATCAGGATATTTTGTTGTTGTTGTACTGCAGTTAAAAGATACACCTATAAGCTTATAATAAAGTTTTTTCTGAATTAAATTTAAATTCTCATTCCTACTTTCAGGCTGCTTGTCGTTTACGAGTACGATTAATACAGTTGTTCCACATGGATGGCAAGAACTATGATGATATAACGTTCAACTTTCTTATCGGTGGCGATGGACAAATCTACGAAGGGCGCAATTGGTATAAAATCGGTGCCCATACTCATGGTAACGTGTGACAAAAAAACGTTATATACAAACCGACTTTAATATCATGCGTATCCTGTTCTTTCCTTCCACCTTCCAGGTTACAATTCCAAAAGCCAAGGAATTGCTTTTATCGGCGATTACAACTATGCAAACAAACCCACCGAAAAGCAAATGGAACTGTTGAAATATCTTCTTGAGTACGGTGCTAGACACAAACAGCTGTCGGAAAGCTACAAGATATATGCCTCAGAACAGTTGGACCCTGTGTCACCAACCGGAAAGTGGTTAATAGAAGCGCTTCGAACCTTGCCACAGTTTGTCGATAAAGCTCCAGAGGATGGCCACGAGCGGGCAATAAAGTATTAGGTTAGTTTTGCTATCATTAAGGCCAGCAGAATGCAACGAATGTTCAAATATATTTAAATTATAAGAAAAAACCCGGGCAGTGAGAACTCTTTCTTATCTTGAAACAACCCTAGTTCTTATAACTAGTTTCCCAATGAAATGACTGTCGTTTTCATTCAAATCATTCTCCGTTTCCTTTTCCTTCCACAGACGAAATGTATGTACCAAGTTAAATTGATCCAGGAGTTTCATGCCGATCCCAATTCGAGGAACTTTTCCGACATAGCTTACCAATTCCTAGTCGGTGGAGATGGCAACGCGTACGAAGGAAGAGGATGGACAAAGCAAGGAGCACATACGAAAGGTACGATCATTTCCGACCCCGACTGCTTTAGCCACACTAACACATTCGTTTGCATTGGTTTCGATTTCACAGGTTTCAATGTGGACAGTATCTGCATAGCGTTCATAGGCACATTCATCGTGGCCCCGCCGCCGGCCGCTCAGCTCAGTGCCGCGCAGCAACTGATCGAGCTAGGTTTGCAGGAAAATTATCTGGCCTCCAACTACAGCCTGTACGGTCACCGGCAGTTGGCACCCTTCGAAAGCCCGGGCAAGGCTCTGTTCGATATCATTAAAACTTGGCCCCACTGGTCAAACAAACTGAGCAACAATCATTGGAATGGAAACGATTCCCTACCCAAACGGCGCAAACGGCGTAGCGACCAACGCATCCTTGATGACCTCTCTTGAAAAAGCAAAAAGACTGTGATGATGAAAATAATCTAATAAACGTTTAAACATTGTGTGTAGTTTAGAGCTGTTCCGGGTAAAACTGTTCAATTTATTGTAGGGTGCTTACGAATCGCCGTATTTAGAGATCCTCCTGCCTTAAGCTTCTCTCAGATCCTCCGAACCAATTTGTTTTTTTTTTTGCTGCCGTTCCTTCCGCGTCATGCAAAATCACTTCCGCATGTTGTCAATGTTCCTCCTTTGTTGTTTCTTCAAGCTAATATAACGCTTTACCAGTCTATATCACCTTAATGGCCGTACTTCTGGAACTCCCACTCTCTGTTGTCCAGCGGGCATACCTGCCGGGTCTTTAGCCACCGGGAGATACAGTGGAAGTGAAACGCATGATTACAGACACCCCAGGCAACAGTGCATTCTTCGCTGGTGGCCGATGCCTGATTCGCCTGGCATTCGATACAGAGATCCATAATGTGATTCCGGCAGATCGCACAATTGTCCACCACAATGTCCCAAGCCCACAGGGCTACCGCATTCCACTTCTTGACCTCGAACCGCTTCCGCTCACCTCGGCTACTGCTGGATGTTGGTGCCTCGAACTCTTCCTCGTCGATATCCATCTCGATTTACAATATCTGCCAGCGAGATTACAACATGTGGTGTGAAATGCTGCACATTTTAATGCACAATATTTGATGAAAAAGATCGCTTACAAAATCCTGGCCAATGAACAAAGGAACTTCACTGAAATATCGAGTCTTTCTTACCACAGCGACCGCGATGGCGTATTTTTGCTGTGCCAAATGACAGTCATTGTGACAGTTGCTGCAAAGCTGCTGTCCTTGGCCTCGCGTTTCGCCCGCTTTCATTTCCTGCTGCAGCAGCTATTTCGCCCGCTGCCGATCTGTCATTGAGCGAAAACAAAACAAAACATTGGATTGTAAACAAGGCAAGTCTAGCGAACGCACGGAAAGAAAATACACTTTTCTTCCACTTTTTCGATTCCCACGGTATGGCCGTTAATATGTACGGGTAGGTAACGGACACAACTACAAACCAGTGAACACAGCACTTTCTTTGGATACTATTTGAAACATTATATTACTGTTTTACCCACTGCCAACAGTCCGATGCAAAATCACCCACCACCCAATCCAAACCCGATCGATCTTATGGCCATCAAGGACATCTATCCGGGGATGAAAAATATCAACGTTATCTTTATCATACTCGAGATTGGACCCGTAACACTGACGAAGGAAAATCGTGAAGTGCGTACATTTAAGGTGGCCGACCAGAGTGCCGCCATAAACGTGTCGATCTGGGACGAACCGGGCAAACAACTGTTGCCAGGCGATATTGTACGTCTGACGAAAGGGTACGCGAACGTTTGGCGACAATCGCTGACGCTGTACTCTGGCAAAAATGGAGAGATTGTGCGGTTGGGTGATTTCTGCTATACGTTCAACGAGATGGTCAACATGAGCGAACCGAACCCTAATCTGAGCGCATCCATACCCCAGCCTGTCCTTAACAATGGTTCGGGTGGCGGCGGAGGTGGTGGTGGTGGTGGTGGAGGCCCTAACGGTGGTAATAGCAACAACGGCACTGGCAAAACGATAGGTGCTCCCAAATCGGTACCCAACAACAATCCGCTGCTTTCCGCTGGTGGCCCACAACAACCGAAACCGCATGCCGCTACGACACGCTACGCGGTAGCGGCGGCAGCAGCAGCAGCCGCCGCCACACCACCCAACATCATGAAACCGACGCAGAAAAACTCTCCCCGAACTGGCCGGGACAGCCAAGCCAAAAGCACCGCAGTGAAAGGTGACCGAAGATAACAGTTAGCGGATGCGCTTGGTGCATCATCATCATTGCCGACTGCCGTCAGCGATAGTTTTATTTTACCGTCTAGCAATGTAATGTAAATGGACACAGGACTTTGAAGCGCCAACTGCTATGGGTAAAAGACTCGAGAAGGCCCCCCCTAGAATTATTTGTGTGCAGCACTGTAACCTGTCAATTTTGTCGCACAGTGTTTTTTCATGCGGTCAAAATTTATTAAATAAATACAATATCTATTATTGCTTAAAATACTTTCCAGACACGGAGCGGTCGCCCCAGAACGCCCATATAAGTTACCGGGCAACATTGCCAAAGTCCAAACATGTGTCACAGCCTATCGATCGACGATGAGTAATTGCCCCAGAACGCCCATACGAGTTATAAGGGAAAGTTGTTCGACATCAAAGGGGCGGTTTATTGGCCGAATAGTTCATCCGTTGCTAAACTGAAGAGATGAGATGATCCTTCGCCATCAAAATAAGAGATTATGATGAGGGAAGAGTTATTTAAATTCCAAATTTAGCCTTTTTTTCCTTCAATTCATTCATCTTTTTTTGTCCTCTCAGAAGATCATCCGCACCCATAGTGATGTCTTTGCGACATGTGCTGCGAGTTGCATACTGTTAGGCGTTTTTCCTATAGGGACCAACCATTTTCGTCAGGGGGGGGCCTTCTCGAGTCTTTTACCCTGCTATGGAATCCCTCTTCCCCACTATTGGATCGCTCTATTTTATCGTTATTTTACCGTCTAGCAATGTAATGTAAATGGACACAGGACTTTGAAGCGCCAACTGCTATGGAATCCCTCTTCCCCACTATTGGATCGCTCTATTTTATCCATATTTCATTGTACAATCAAACAGCAGAACATTCCTGTGTGTGCTTGTTTGCAAAAATGCTTACTAAACAGGCAGCACAGTTTCTTTGGGTGTCTTGTAGTAAAAATAAATCGAAATTAGTATCTCCACCTAATCGGAGAAGCCGTAGTTTGTTTCTTTTTTGTAACGTACTGTACTTTCGCTCAGCTTTACAACGAATCGCCCTGTGCGCTGATGGTAGGTGCGTGAAAGAGGCCCCATTCTATCTCCCTTGCATTGTATTTGACGTATCGCTGCAGGCAATACAAGCTGTTTTGAAATCATTCATCGAATTTCGCTTCGCTTTCCCGGTATAGGTAAGTGTTTTAATTGTATTCTTTTATTTTTGAACACTTCCTGAACTGCGCAAAAGCTTGCCGGTGGAAAATCGAGACGAGTTTCCCGGCAAAGAATTTCATAATTGCATTGCGAGGAAAAAAGAAAAACAAAGCAGTGTCATCGCTGTCAAACTCAGTTATCCGGGAGATGTCAATAGACCGAGTGTACGCGCTGCTCTTTGTACAAGTGTGGTGGTGGTGACGAATGGCCGTGTTATGTTGATGGAATCCGTGGCCTTCCGAAAGGTTTTCGGATGTTCAGTTCCTCGGTGATTTTGTTCGTTCGTGTTGTAGATTGGATAATTTGTCGCACGATTGTGTCATCACCGCGCTGTTCTATACGGCACGCGCTCGGCACCATACAACGCGTCACAACGTCTTATTTTCCGGGCCCTTTGCACTTGGTGCGTTTGAATATGTTGTGCCATCCCGTACGGTGCTGTGTAGAAGAATCGTTATCGACAGCGTGCGAACAAACATCGACCGACCGAATCACGAGCCGTAATCAAGAGACCGCGAGTGAATAATCAATGCTCTGTGCTGTTAATTGTGTGTTAGCCTAGCCAGACGAATCATTGGAAAATACAAACGACAAAGCCGGTGGTGTACATCCGCGAACCAATCAAGTGTCAAATCTCGGTACTCCGTGGCGGCGAATCGTCCGATTGGGCAGCAAAAATCGTGAATCCCTTTTGTGTGCCATGCGGTGGTAGTGCAGCAACTGTGACCCGTAAGAATGCTGGATCGATCCGAACCGTACGATACGAGGCCGGGATCAAAATCCTGCTGTAATAAACTACTCCATCCAAGGAACCAACATAAATCTCGGCCAGTAACAGCAGCGCACACACTCATCATTAGCGATAAGCATCACACAGCACGGGACGCGAATCTCACAACCGTAGTGTACGGTCAGAAGCGCCTACACTGATCCGGGTGCGGAAGTAACAAATAAGCTACCAGCCCGACGGCGCTTTATCGGTCACCATGATAGCTTATCTGTCCAAAATGCGATCGTCGGCGTCGGAGATGAATGGGGCCGAAACTACCCAGTTTCTCAAACTATCCAGTGCCGTTTTTTACGGGCTTTCCTCGTTCCTGATTACCGTAGTCAACAAGACCGTACTGACTAGCTACCGATTTCCGTCGTTTCTAGTGCTCAGCCTGGGCCAGCTAACGGCCAGCATCGTCGTGCTGTTTGTTGCCAAACGGTTACAGCTGGTAAAGTTTCCCGATTTCAGTCGCGATATTCCACGGCGGATATTCCCGCTGCCACTGATCTATCTCGGGAACATGATGTTCGGGCTGGGCGGTACCCAAGCCCTCAGCCTGCCGATGTTTGCTGCGCTCCGGCGCTTCTCCATCCTGCTGACAATGCTTCTCGAGCTGCTGGTGCTCGGCATACGGCCAACGCTTGCCGTAAAAGTGAGCGTTTTTGCGATGGTCGGAGGTGCGCTGATGGCCGCGCTGGATGATCTTTCCTTCAATCTGCAGGGCTACATGTACGTGATGATTACGAACACCCTTACGGCGGCGAATGGTGTTTACATGAAGAAAAAGCTGGACACCGCCGACATGGGCAAGTACGGACTGATGTACTACAATTCGCTGTTCATGATACTGCCGGCACTCGTCGGCACCTGGCTGGCCGGTGACATTGAGCGTGCGTGGCAGTACGAAGGATGGAACGACCCGTTCTTTGCCGCCCAATTTCTACTGTCCTGCGTGATGGGTTTCATCCTGTCGTACAGTGTCATACTCTGCACCCAGCACAACTCGGCCCTTACCACTACCATCGTGGGGTGCCTGAAGAACATCAGCGTTACCTACATCGGGATGTTTATCGGAGGCGATTATGTGTTTTCGTTGCTGAATGCGCTCGGCATCAACATCAGCGTGGCCGGCAGCTTGCTCTACACGTACGTCACCTTCCGCAAAAAGCCAAACAGCGGAACAGGCGGCAGCTCGGGAGATGGGTCGTCGGACAAGAAGCTGCTGCTGCCGGCAGCCGGAAGGATCGATAACGTGTGAGAGGACGGATGGGCACGGGTAGCCGTAACGAACAAAACCAAAAAAGGGGTCAAACAGAAACGAACGGCAGGGGTGTATAGGAGGACAGAGCGGTTAGTGCGATAGTGAGAGGCGTATATATTTATTAGCAAGTTGCCCTAAGGCTGCCTACCTACCGGCCAGACTGCATGGCATGAGGAGGTTGGCACTACTTTGCAACAAACAACAAGGGCATTGATTTCCAGGCTTCTAATTGCGGCCATTTGTGTGGTAGTAGACCAGTGAGGCGTAGTGTGTACAGAGATGATCGATGGTTAGTTTTAAGCGAGTAATCACACCGTGGCGCAGTGACAAAAACGTAAAGTTCTCGCTGTGTACCTTTTCGGGTACTGTTAGTAGGCTCCATAGCGTGCGAAGAGCCTAGGGCACGGCATTACAATCTTCCATTGTATAGCTAAATTATGGTGCACTCCCTTTTCCTCCCCCTTATCCCTTCCTCGCCGGTAGTCTTTCCCCGTACAAGGGGGTGCGGGGTTGATATTAAAGAAATCACTCATCGAACGCATGATATATCGTACTGCAACATTGTGGTTTTTTAGTTTTGCTGTGTATTTTTAAGTTTCCGTCGTGTGTAAATGTGTACCGTTTGTCAGGAGATTTTAGTGAAGCTGATGGAGTTGCAATATATCAAAACCATCGTGTGATGGTTATTGTGTAACAAAAACCTTTCCGTGTTTTCGTGTTGTTTTGTGTGCGTACAATGAGAAAGAAAGCCCAAACGCGCGCCATCCACCGGAAAGGCTCCGCGTAACCCTTGGTTTTGGAGGTTGAGTAATCGCCGTCGCCGGTTCATTTTTTTTTTCGTTTATTTATAGAGGCTTTGGGTCTCATAGACCTCATTCGCCTCTTTAAATCGCCGGTTCATTGCGGTGGAACGATGACATAGAAAGCATGGCGATTGTCCCGATTGTTAATCTAATCCGGAGAGAATTATATAAAGTCAAGTGATAACATGTTGTCGTGTACACCTTCTGTAACAAGGTAATGGAGAAGAATTGTTGCAGTTACTATGCCTGTCTATGGGTTGTTTCGTGACACGATCATGCATACACGCGGTCACGGATAAAGGATGGATATTGGCTAAAGAGCGACCGGGCACATACATTCAATCCCAGATAATAGGTTTTCGATTACAGCTTCCCAAATATTTACTCTATTCCTTCTGTGTTGACCCAGTTTGTATGCCTCTGATACGTTAAAATGGCTTCAACATGAAACAATGCATAATGTAATGCAAATTCTCCGCCTGAACTGATAATAGGGTGTGTAATTATTTAAACGTGAGCACAGTTCGTTACCTTGTGTTGTTTGCACAGGTCGATAGTCATACCGATCCAAGGGGTTGTAAACTTTTTCTTCCAAAAAAGGAATATAAGTTATGATAATGTTAGTATTTTTTAGCCAAATGTGATTATAAGATTTGCTATTCCTTCTTGAAATTATGCCTAATGCCACAGCTTGCAACTCCTTTTGCAAAAATTTAAAAAAACGAGCAGTTTTTAGCCCTGACAACCTTGCCGAACCCTGGATTAAATCATCCCGAAAACCAGTTTATCTGTTCGAGATTTGCCAGCGCAAATCTTCAACAAGTCTTCGTAGCTGCCCTTTAATTATTCGGAAACTCTTCAAAAAATAACTTCTATATGAAATTATCCACTCAAGAGAATCCAAACACCGTTTCCAAATCAGTTACATCAATAAACTGTTTCATTCGTTTTACTACATTCGCCACTGTGTACCGGAAGGGCAAGGTCGCCCCGTTTTGACCCTAAAGCCACGTACCCAGCTTCACATAACACAAAAATCTATCTCTTCCTCGGCCGCTACGAAACAATGGTGACCGTGACCTCGTTGGTAGAGGAGGTTATTGCAGGTTTATTGACATGAGTCGTCGTCGCCGTCGTCTTCGTTCGTGAGTTGATCCACTGAGCATCTTTTCTTGTATCATATTTGTATGAGAAGCTAAACCTGATAGTACACAACAATGCTTATAGACACAGGCACATCATGTACGCTCGCCTCGTACTGCTTTGGGCCACCGGTGACGTCAAGTTACAGCGAGTCAAGGACTGGGGAAGGTGAAGATCGTCTGCCGTGTTCTAATGCTTCGCGCGATCGTATGGTTGTTTATCGTTCGTTCGTTGGTTAATGAGGTTGAAATTAAGGCCCGTATATAACTAATCGTTATGATTGCCGAAGCAATTTTGCGTCCACAAGCTTGGTACAGCTCGATAAGAACTGCATACGTTCATATTAAAGGTGCGACAAGCGTAATTTGAAAGAACGGTTTAATATTTATCAATTTTATTGCTTGTTATGGTTGTAATTGTACCACAAAACCGTGGGAACCAAATATCACAAGAATTCACCTTTATTAGCATTCAATTTAAACAAAAATATATATTAATTCCGTTACAGTGAGCAAAAAAAAAGCGTCGTGATGTTTGTACGCCAAAGCCAACCGATACTTTCCGCCGGTAGGAAATGTGCGCATCGTCTGCTTCTATCCACATCCGCCGGAATCGATGGTGCGGGCACAACAATCAACGTTTCCGTGAACGATGGAGCGGCACCACCCCAGACACCGCCAGCAGAGATGGATGAGTTTACCAAAGAATTCCAGCGCAATCGAATCCAAGTTAGCGACATTCAAAGATTAATCTTGAGCGCCGGAAGTTCTGTCGCCGCTTTTATTGATCCACGAAGGTAAGCTGTTTGTTAAGGCTGGGCGGAAGACAAAATAAACAAGAGCACAATTTAAATGTTCTTTACAGACACGACATGATTGCCTGCCTTGGGGAAACAACCGGTAGAGAGGCGTTAGAAAAAATGCTCCACTACATGCGATCCAGCGAAGAGGGACAGCAGATTCTTAGCGAGAAACCTCGCATCAATACGCGCACGGTCGATATGGAGGCGCTGAAAACTTTGCCCGAAAACACATTCGGACACACCTATGTAAAGTTTATGGAGGATAATGTAAGGCTGGGAAAGGACATTTTCAATATATTCCATCACAGAACATTAATTGTCTATAACTTCCTCCATCGGTAGAATATTACGCCCGACTCACGGATGGAAGTCCGTTTCCTGGATGATCCCGAGCTTGCCTACGTTATGACGCGTTACAGAGAAACGCACGACATGGTACACGCCGTGCTCGACATGCCCACCAACATGCTCGGTGAGGTGACGGTCAAATGGGTGGAAGCATTGAATACCGGCCTGCCGATGTGCTATGGTGGGGCTGTTTTTGGTGCTTTTCGGCTACGTCCCAAGTGAGGATACGAACTACTTTGATTATCCTTCCCAGGAATGTACAAAAGGTTCATTTCTTCATCGTACGTCATTCCAGGCAAAGACAAAACTATCTTCGCCAGTATTTACCGTGGGCACTCCGGACAGGCAATCGCATCAAACCGCTCATGACCGTGTACTGGGAAAAGCGATGGGATCAGGATGTGACGGAGCTACGCAAAGAATTGAACATTGAACTGATGGCTGTCAAGTAAAGAAGCTACGAGTCGCTACGAGTCACCCGCAACGTATTACTACCAAATCAAATGACACATTAGGTGCTGTTTGTACGTTTATGTTAATACAATTTAACATTTGCATAATTTTAAAATTTACTTTAACGATCAATCCTACCACCGCTACATGGGCACTAAAATTTGAGCTGATATTTCTTCGGCTTCAGGTCCTTCGCTTGTTTCGATGAATCCTTGGGCATCGTGGCCGAGGCGTGTCCCAGCAGAAGCTCCAACAGATGGCGATTGCACATCTCGGGAAGGGAGATGTTGAGATCGATAGCGTTTTGCATAATTTCCGAACAACCTCGTAAGTTTTTGCGCCAATCTGGAATGAGGTTAAAAAGGTAGATGTTAATTAAAATTCTGAAGCAATTGGTGCGAATTTTCTTTTTGTCCACTTACACTGATATTCAAACAGTCTGATCAGCAAGGATTTACATTCGGTTTTCATTTCGTGCTTGAGGAACAGCTCGATCAGCTGGTACACTTTTTCCACGTTGCTGTCGTACAGCAGTTTGTAGCAAAGATTCGTCGTCCTTTGGAAGATACGTCGTTTTGCAGTTATTAATATCTATCGATTGGCATCATATATTTAATAGCTATTCGCTTTTCTCTTACCTACTGCTGACAGCCCGTCTGAGTGCCGCGTGCCGATCGAACAACGTTTTGGCCGCCTCTTGATCACTGTGCCACGCGCTCAAGAAACTTTTCTCCCACACGTAGCAGAGCGGAAAATCGTGCCGCAGTTCGGTTAAACAGAACTCGCAGAGACTAATCACCGCAAGTAAAACCGCTTCACTCTTTCTACCGATCGTTTCATCGATCATTTCCAGCAGTATGTGATCGATGATAAGTAGCTGCTCTTCGTTGCAACTGGCCATTATCGTTCGAAACGCTTCCAGCGATTTGAGTGAGTTACCCAGCTTCCATTGACACAGTGCTTTAAAATGTTCGAATCTCCCGATGGCCGTACCCGTCTGCTGCGGATGAAGCTGTGTGTAGAGTTCAGCTAACTGTTCTATCGTTTCCAATTGTTTCTGGTGTGACAAATGTTTTAGTGCTGCGTTCAATACCGGCGTGGAAGGTAACTTTTGGAACTCCAGTATTTGTGACAGTAGGCGGCTTACATCCTCGGCGTTTTCTTCTTTCAGTGCTGTTTCAAGCAGATGATCTACCTGCGATACTTCCAGCTGGCTAATATTGACGAGTAGCGGGTTACTTGTAAGCTCTTTGTACAGCTCACCGAGGCGAAACGAGGATCGTAAGAGCGTTTCCGTTGGGCTGCGGACAACCGTTGCCGACAGTTCTGCTTGCTCGATTTGTGTTGGCGTTTTCGATTTACCATTACGATGTCGACTGTTTAAAACTTTCCACTTTAGCTTTTTGTTTTCCATCAGCTCACTGATAAAGGAATCGACGGCGCTGATGTTGGTGCTCTTTCGCTGAGAGCACACCAGCCACGATAGAATCCACACGTTCGGTACCGATGGGCGAAAGATGGTAGAGTGCCGGCCAGCCGATAATAATGCTGCCATTTTCGAGGGATATTCACTTTCTTACTTCTAAATAACAATCCAACAACACGCGAGGCGTAATTTTTTTCTACGTGCCCATTGTTACGCAGATGATGGGGCAGGTCCGTTGTTTACCTGTGTATTTCCAAAACAGATGAAATCAGCTGACAATAATTGTTGTGACAGCTATTTCGCATCGCAAGGTTGGACCGCGCGATTCGTTGGTTTCTGAGCAAAACGCTAACACGAAAACGCTTCGGCTTTGAAAACGTTGAAAAGTCGACATTGCCTTGGTCGAACGTGGTTGTTGCTGTAGAAGTTTTCTTTAAAAAAAATTGCCTTGATTTATAAATATAAGTAAATTTCGCCCAATAGACGCTTCGTTATATCGTCCGGAAATTGTTAATCCGTGTCTTTAAACTTAAAAATTAACGTTAAACTCAAATACGCTACTCAAGTGCGCTACACATGCTCGCAGGATCATTTGGATATGATGTGCGTCAATACAATCCTAACAGCATTCCAAATCTTGCTCGGTAAGTAGTTTCAAAGAAGATTGAAAAACCTGAATGTTTTGGGATAGGTTTAAAATGTCCGCATAACTATGATATTTGCTGCATTCCATTGGCCTAGCGATTGCGGTAATTGTCTTTGAAATTCCAGAACTAGATATAGCCAAACTACAACATTAAAAAACCATCGTTTCTTTTCTCCTATGATTCCAAATTCGTATCAATACTAGAATCGACGAAACTACATCTCACCATGGCATGAAGCGTTTTGGTCGTTTGGGTCACCCATTTCATCCAATTCATAAGCGGATCGGAATCACTCTCTCCCGCACAGTAAAGAACTATCGTTCCGACTCTTGCGTTGAAAATTGTCATTTTATCGATTTCGTGAATGTCGCGTCCCATTTCGCTAGTGACGGAAAAAGGCAAGATTGTCGTAATTTTACGTAGTTCCGCACTGTCTGGTTCCTGCTCGCCGTAGTCTAAGGAACTGGTGGTCATAAAACAAATTGCAAACGAACAATCCCACACGCTTTCATTGTGCTTGCATAGAAATTGCGTGTAGCACGGCCGTCACTGACAGCGCACGGAAGCCCTTTCGTAGCTATTGCCCACTGTCAAATCTTCTCGTTCGTCTGGGAAGGCGTACACAGGCCGGGGGTTAAACGCAGTTTGGCGAAGGATAGTTTCGTGAACGGAAGAAAAGTCTGGAAACGACGTCGGCCCACTGATTCCGGCACACGTACACGTGCACATCTTCCCTGTGTGTCTCTGTGGATATTTTTGCAGCCGTCAGCGGCCGCCTTTGTGTGAACGTACGAAAAAGAGGCAAAGTTAAACAAATATGGCTGCTCTGCCCCGTAGAATAATCAAAGAAACGCAGCGTCTGATGCAGGAACCCGTCCCCGGTATCAGTGCCATACCGGACGAACAGAATGCCCGTTACTTTCACGTGATCGTGTTCGGCCCGGAGGATTCCCCGTTCGAGGGTGGTCTGTTTAAGCTAGAGCTGTTCCTGCCCGAAGACTACCCGATGTCGGCACCGAAGGTGCGTTTCATAACAAAGATCTACCACCCAAACATTGATCGTCTCGGGCGGATCTGTCTAGACATTCTGAAGGATAAGTGGAGCCCGGCACTGCAGATTCGTACCGTGCTGCTATCGATTCAGGCACTGCTGAGTGCACCGAACCCGGACGATCCGCTCGCGAACGATGTGGCCGAGCTGTGGAAGGTGAACGAAGCGGAAGCGATTCGAAATGCGAAGGAATGGACGCAACGGTACGCGAACGTCGACAACTAGATTCTGATTATCCAATTTCCTTATAAAAGCTACACACACACACACACAATAACTTTTTTAAAAAAAGAAAAAACATTGTAAACGAACAAGCCGATAGAAGAAGTACTACGCGCGGCAAGACAGGCGGCCTCAGCATCAGCAACAGCGACAGCAGCAGCAGCAGCTCCAGTATCCTCCTCCCTTCACAGTATCTCAAGCTGCGAAAATCATGCTCCACGGGAGATGCAAACGCGTGCGCGTGTGTGTGTGTGTGTGGGTTTGTGTGTGTAAGTGTGTGCGTGTGTCCACAGGAATTTCTACAAATCGAACATCATCATCCAAGTAGGCAACTGTCAAAAATCTTAAGCGCGAAAATGTGCAAACAATAGGGAGACAAGGGGACAAGCACGCACGCAGCATCCCCACAAAAGCGGCCAGTGCACGGTGATAGTACGGAATCGAAATTGTTGAATCATGCACAGTGGCGGCTCTCTAAATTGTGTACGAGCTTGTTTTCGTGTCAATGCGTGCGTGTCCATGACTTCACGCATAGAACCAACACCATTTCGAACACATCAGTGGTTATGAGCAGTAGTAATGAGACACAAACAGAGAGAGAGAGAGAGATAAAAAAAACAAATCAAAACAACTCCACCACTCTCGTCGGCGATGGGAAGGCGCAAAGCGAAACAATGGCAGCAACAAACGCGGTGGTAGCGTGAGGAAATATTCACCTTAAGGTAAATGCATTAATCGATTCTATCGACGTTTGTGTTTCTTTCATTGCCATGGGCACATACGATGGGAGGGAGGCAGGAGAGGAGGGGAGGGGGGCGGGTCACTTATGATGAGGAGAGAGTAACATTGCATTACGCTTTCGGGTTCTGGCCTTGTCCGGGGCTAACGAACAAAGAACAAATAGTTTCTCTTGAACGTTCGAAATTTAAAATGATTGATGTCCAGGTTTTAAAAATCTGAATGCTCCTTAAAAGCTATTTTAATCTGTTTTTCTTCCAAACGTTTGTAAAGTTAAAATAATCTTTCACAAACAGAAATTCATTTTCCGTTATCAGAAACGGTTTAAACCATGTTCTAGAATGCCTTATGGCTTGCACTACGTTACTATGGATGGGCCCATTGGTTTCTTCATCGACTGCTGCAATCCAATTAAACATTGAAGCATACCATAAATATAGCAACCTATGATGTGATGTGGGGATATATGGTTCATCAGTGTAAAGTAACGATCGAAGAAACCGTAGGCAAAACAGTGCTCTCCCCTCCCATGTGTACAGGGAAGTCGTATGAAGCTATGAAACCTAGAATAGAATTATCTGAAACGGCAAACAAACGGTTTGTGTGTTTGTTGAAACAATGCGGTGTAGCTTTAAGCTCCCCATACAAAGGTCCCAATGTTCGGCGACGTTTAACTGGTGGTAACACAAAGAAATTATCAGCTTGATGCTGATGGAACACAATACACAAATTTAGGCATACATACATACGTGTACACGTGTACTCGGGAGATTTGTAGGGGACATTAGGACCTACATTCGTACTGTGATTATTATTAAAGAACAATGTGTTTAATTTTTCTTTTTAGATCAATTACTACGACCAATGGAACGCGGATGACGAGTTCTCACCGTGGAGAAATGAACAATTATCTGGCCTGCTAATCGGGCGAGCGCCGCGCGAAAGGATGCAATCGTTTATCAGCAATGGTATAAACTATTCGAACATTAGAACTACACTGTCTCTGGCGCCTAGATATCAAATAAAATTTATCGTGTTTATATCCCCAACACAATCCCAATCGCAAGTACTTTCGGAGATGGGAAATTTGTACGAAAATCTCGTTCGTTTGCAAACAGTAGGGTAAACTTTGAAATAATACGGACTATCTGCATACCGCCTTTTGAATTTGTTTTGTCGATTAACGTGTTGCTAAAGTTCTAATGGAACAACTAAATTCCATCATAGTCATGGAATGTAATATAAAAATAATTAAATGAAACGTGACAGATTCGCTATATTACTTTAGATCTTTTTAGTTGCATTTACAGAGCATTAGATTAAACATGAATATCTAACAAACAGGCAAACAAGACCTAACAGAAGCGGATATGTATGTGGACCGAGTTATTCTAAATTTCGACTCACCTTGCACCGTACGAAACGAAGAAAGTACACTGAACTAGGAAAAATACCGAATCAAGGTTAAAGATGCAAATTTTTTCAAAACAGATAAAGCTCTCGTCTTATTGTTGCTCTATATTCCTTACAAGCTGTACTGCTGCATAGCACAGCACTTCGTTGAGGGAAGCAGGATTTAAAACATAAAAAGTAAATGTAGTTTTTGACAACAACAGCAAATCGTAGCGTTACTGCTATATTTACTAGAAGCCTAGAAGCTTACAGAGCAATATGCAGTTTCCTTTCTGTCTTTGTTAAAATTGTTTCATCGGTAACTTTCCCATTTCTCTCTATCTCTCTCTCTTTTTACTACTCATCTATGGTAGCGTTCAGCTCGTAGTCATTGTTTCGCCTTGAATTGTTTATGGAGGTAACCGCAATCATCTTTTGCAAATATCGGAGATAAATGGCTATTATTTTTTGGACAAACTCACTCGAATTAGATTAGATAATGCGGAAGGAAGGTAGAGCTGAAAGTAATCCAAAAAAAAAGACACCAGAGCAATGTTGTGGTGATGGAGCGGGTGAAAAACAAACCAAAAGTGCTGCCTGAGAACAAATACACACTACTATCTAAATCGCCTACATAACGATGCCGAAGCATCGTGAAAATCTGAATCTGGTTTACGCAAGCACCAAGCAAACAAACAAACGGGCAACACAAACACAGTAACGAGCACGTACACTTAACTCGATTCTTGAATAGCTGAGCTGCAAATGGAGAAAAAAAACGCATACACTTACTATACAGCTCACAATGCGCATACACAACTCTCTTTCGTGAATTGGTAGGACAAATGGAATTTAAAATATCTTGATGATGAAAATGGAAACGAATGCAC
The DNA here is from genome assembly GCA_002091835.1 of Anopheles maculatus. Lineage (NCBI taxonomy): Eukaryota > Metazoa > Arthropoda > Insecta > Diptera > Culicidae > Anopheles > Anopheles maculatus. Next base: position 568,856 of record KZ061545.1, on the reverse strand, counting down.
TGAAACACGATATAAACATTAAGGCAAAGGGGTAGAATTGGCGATGGCAGGGTAGGGGCAAATGCATTAACGGTAATGAACGCAGAATGAAAACAGGAAGAGAAACACAAACCTAAAAGAAAGAATCCAATATGCGAAAGATGCAACAAATTCAGCGGCAACCATTAGTGCTACATTATGATATGCAACAACAAAACTAAGAAAAGGTTATTATTACCGATGGTGGCCACCAACAGCAGCAGAAGCATTCGCAACTCGCAAAACTCTATTTCACAAAACACACAAACAAAAAAAGGGAAGGAAAAGTAAACAAAAAAAACACACACACGCAGCAAACACTCTACGGAAACAGTTGTATATTAGAATGAGGATTATAAATAATTGACCGAAAAACTATAACTGGTTGTGGTAAGTGTTGTATATTAAAACGGGTGATAGAAAATATTGAGAAATGATTATGATACAAAGGTTGAGAAATATTTTTGCCGTGTGGAGATGGAAACTATCAGAGAGGATTCCGAAGCGGAAAATCAACCAGTGACCATATCTTCACTATATGGCAGATCTTGGAGAAGATGGCGGAGCAAAGCCGCAAGCTTACCAGGCTTGTACGAATGACAATGACCAACATCACAAGCCAGGTGACAGGTAGATGGAAAACTCTCAGGGCCCTTTGATACCACCAAGGACCTGCGCCAGGGAGACGGGCTTGCTTGCCTCCTATTCAATCTGGCGCTAGAGAGGTCCATGCGAGACTCGGAGGTGGAAACTTCGGGGACCATCTACTATAAGTCACTCCATATCTTGGCATACGCTGATGACATAGACATCATTGGTTTGAGGCTCACCTATGTAGCAGAAGCTTACCAAAAGATCGAACATGCGGCACTGAACCTCGGGTTGGAGATCAACGAGGTAAAAAGCGGCCCTTCTATCAAACACTGATCTACGCAGGGGTGATGTGCATGCAGATAGGTGTTCGCACCTTCGAAGTCGTCCAAAACTTCACCTATCTAGGGTCAAAAGTCAGCACCGACAACAACATAGACGTTGAGTTGCGCGCAAGGGTGCTGGCTGCCAACCGGTCATACTACAGCCTGAGGAAACGTCTCCACTCAAAATACCTGTCTCGGACGGACGAAACTGGGACTGTACAAAACCTTTGCAGTCCCAGTACTCACATACGCTTCTGAGACATGGACTTTGTCCAAAACTGACGAAACCCTCTTAGCCGCGTTCGAGAGGAAGATGCTCAGAAGGATTTTTGGCTATGTGTCAAGGGACAATGGATGAGCCGCTACAATGACCAAGCTCTATGAGCTGTACGGTGATCTCACCATCGTGCAGCGAATTAGGCTCGCCAGGTTCCGGCGGGCTGGTCATGTCATGAGAATGGCACCGGATGACCCAGCCCGTAAAGTCCTTTTGGCGTTGATGCGTCCACCAGAACGGCCGGGATATTGGATTGGCATACGACGAAGTGGCTGTAGCGCCGTATAAGTAAGTAAATAAGTAAGTACGTGGAGAGAAAATGTTACTGCCTTCTACTGGTGGGAAAATTAACTTAATTTGCCTTTTTAATATTAATCAAATATAGTTAACTACATTAATCAAATATAGTTGATATATACATATAGCAGGTTTGGTACACTCTACAGAGCTGATGATATAATTAGCTGGACAGACCAATGTGTGGGTCTGTAGCCAAAAAGTAGGAGTAACTATTCGTCAATGCCTTTAAATTGCTGAATCCGATATTCAATTGACATGGACGAAGGTTCAAATTGATTTATGTGTTTGGACGTTCAATGTTGAGTGGTTCTTAGATGTAACAGTAGGTATACACCGCTAAGTAAGTATCGACCCGGTGCGGTGCGTTCAAATACAATAGGTTTAAACAATTAACCGTAAACAGTAAACTAGAATTTAATTTTTTGTCTGGTTTAGTGGGCATTCCTTTGTGCACGGAACTACAGGTGTTAAATTTTAATTACTTTCTTATCGACCTCTTTTTATCCCAGACGGAGGCACTTACAGGTAGTTTTCTTCTATAATTTAACATCGATTAGGTTTATATTTATACGACTATTGCTAACAATATTCAGTTCATAGCCAAACATGATGCTGTACAGTGGGTTTGCAGTTTTCTTGCTGTTAGTTACCGATTGGGGTAAGGTGACTGGTGCAAATTCTTCCGAACAGGATCCCCCAACGTTGCGTATCATTGGTGGAGCTAACGTTACGGATGGCACAGCGCCTTACTTGGTTGCGTTGCTCAAAAGTGGGATTGTATCGTGCGGTGGCTCCATCGTCAGCGATCGCTGGATACTGACAGCTGCACACTGTGTTGTTTATAAGTATGCTTCGGATGGTAGTATGACGTAAAATTTCACATTGTTAACTTACCCTTTGTATTGCAGTGTAAGAAATCCGCTTGCCACGCTTCCTAACGTAACTATACTAGCCGGAACGAACAATTTGCACGAAGGTGGTGCATACTATGAAGTTGATCGTTTGGTACCCTACAAGAAGTAGGTTCGCCAGTTGTAGGCCCGTATGAATGCCATCGAACTAACAATATTTTAACATTATTACTACAGCTACACAGAATTCGAAGATATTGCCCTAGTTCGGCTAAATACTTCACTGACGTTTGGGACCCGGGTACAGAAGATTCAGCTAGCTAAGGAGAATGTACCGATCAATGCTACCGTCCAATTGGTGGGATGGGGATTCGATGAACGGCAAACCGCGGTATCGAACATAGCGCAAATCGCCAACGTGCAAAATGTTGGTTTACAGCGTTGCCAAGAGATGTACGAAGAAATTAGCCCGGACTTTCCGAACCTTGTGTATGAAGGAAATTTGTGTACATATTCTAGTGCTGGGACACGCGCATGCTATGTAAGTAGAATCAAATGGTATGGCTTTGTGCAGTAGGTGGTGGTACTTTACTTCTAAAATTACTACTTTTTAGGGTGATTCTGGAAGTCCAGTGGTGTGGAATGGAAGGCAGGTAGCTGTTGTCGTTTGGAATCAGTACTGTAAGCTGGCATATCCGGACGTTCATACAAGCATTTCCTATTTTTACGATTGGATCCAGCAAACGATTGAAGCTGACGATAGTGAAGTGGATAGTATTGTATATTTTTAAGTTCAGTGGACAATTATTTTTTTATCTTATGTTGAGGCAACTCCTCTTAGTTATAAAAAATCTTAAGAAGGCGTTTCAAAAATAAATAGTTGCAACAACGTTGAGAGCATGGTATATATATTTGTAACATTTTTTTCCTAAAACCAGTCAGTGAGGATTGCTCGTCGTAAACTATTGGAAACGTTTTGTTTTTAAAGTAGAAAGATGTCCCATATACTAACACTGTTGGTCAGTTGCATGTGCGTTGCAACTCTTGGTACACCATCCTTCGCTGCCAACCCTATTATCGGAGGCACTGAGGCTAAGGTAGGAGCTGCACCGTACCAAGTTTCGCTGCAAAAAAATATAATCAAAATTAAATATAGTCATTTCTGCGGTGGATCGATCATAGGTGATCGATGGATACTGACTGCTAGGCACTGCATAAAAGAGTAAGTACTAAAGGAATAAGGGTAATTTCTATGACAACGAAGAGCCATTACCATTTTACTTTCACATTAGAATTAAACCGTACTGCATGAGTGTCCTCGTTGGAACGAATAACAATCAAAAGGGTGGCATCAGGTACAACGTTGATCGTATCCTTCCTTATGGCAGGTAAGAAGATATTGTATATGCACCGCTCGTTTGAAATATGCTTCCAACAGTTCGATATTTATACTATTTTTAATTTATTTTATTGCTCTGCTTGAAGAATCAACGCGCCCAGCACCAAGGACGACATTGCGTTGGTACGTCTGGCAACCTCGCTAAAGTTTAACAAGCGGGTACAAGCAATTAAGTACTCTGCAGCAACCGTTCCCGATAATGCTACCCTAACGGTTACCGGCTGGGGACGAATCGATGCAGTTACAAGAACGGATACGCTTAGAACTATCGATGTACAGCACGTAGCACTTGATCGTTGTAGGGCAAACATTAAGGAAAAAACAGGTCTTTTACCATCGATCAGTGAAGCAAATCTGTGCACAACTACAAATAGAAATGGCAAAGGAATGTGTAACGTAAGCCGCTTCATTTTTGTTTGATAAAATCTGTAGCAAATGATTAATTTTTATATCCTTTTCTTTTCCAGGGTGATTCTGGGAGTCCGTTGATATGGAAAGGACAGCAGGTTGCCATAGTTAGCCGAAGAATGGAAGATGAACCTTGCGCTTCGGGAACTCCTCACATTGAAACACGCGTTTCGTTCTATTACGATTGGATACAGAAGATGATTGCTGAGAACAGTGATTGACAGAGAGAGTGGAGAAAAAGGAGATCTATCATTTCCCCACATGACATAGGCCAATCTTGTTGAAAAATATAATCATTAATCAGAACATTACATGCGTCACGTGGTTCCTGCTTTGCTTGCTACACATTATTTGTTTAATTTGTTTTCGCAGCGTTTATAGCCAAGCGTTTGCACTGCTATAACGAGGTGCAATTGAAAACTACCCTGTCCTTATCAATGCAGCATAATACTGTTCCCATGAACTAAGCAATCGTTGCTTTTGTTTGAGCAAAACGTCATGGAGACAATGGAGACGCCTAAGAAAAAGGAGATCTATCATTTCCTCACATGATGTAGGCCAATCTTGTTGAAAAATAAAATCATTAACAAGAATGCTACGTGCTTCACCTGTTTCATGCAGTGCTATAACGAGGTGCAATTGAAAACTAACCTGTCTTTATCAATGCAGCATAATACTGTTCCCATGAACTAAGCAATCGTTGCTTTTGTTTGAGCAAAACGTCATGGAGACAATGGAGACGCCTAGTACTTAGTGTGTCAAGTTTAAAACATCTCTTGTTACAAGTGATGTGACAATGGCGAAAATCTTGTTTTCTACCATTCGCAATGTCATCTCCACTTTAATTTTGCTGGTTTTTGTATTATATTTTTAGAGAACATGTTGTACGAATAATTTCACAACCATTCTAAACACATGTCAACTTTTGTGTACCTTTTATACATATCAAAAGTTTCTCATTGAAACTGAAACGGTGACCTTCCGACGGGCTTTTGTCCCCTTATTTTCATCTCGAGCGCCTAATGGCTTTCTTAATCTTATCTTAAACTTTTCACAATCGATCTTTCGTTCCATGTTAACAGCCCAAAACATATTTGACGTGCTGGGTCGTCTGGTGTCATTCTCATGGCATAAACAGCCCACCGCAGATCTGTCGTATCTAAGTGTACAGGACATTACCACCCAACTTACAACTCCTAAAGCACCTAAGTGTAGCAAATTCCCTATCCGTACGTAGAGGAACTGGCGAGGAAATTGAAACATTTCGTGGAGCTACAAGTTTTTTCACAGCTAGTCATTTACCGCACGTCTATTTTTTACTTTTTAGTTGTTAGATTTACTGTCAACAAATAAATAGCGAAAAAAGCTTGGATACAATTGTTTATATTTTGTTGTAGATTAAAAATTTTATAGATTGAATGATTGTTCGATAACAATTGTCCGCTAAACAGCTTTTTTATTTATTTATGTTTATCTTACTCTAAGCTAGCAATACGGCAAAATAATCTTACTCTAAACTACAAAATGAGAAAGACAGCTCCTCCTACCTGTTGTAAAAATTTAAGAAGGCGTTTCGAAAATAAATTGTTGTTTTATATCTCCAACAACGTCCAGAGAATGGTATATATATTCGCACTAGATCTTCCCAGAACCAGTCAGTGAGGAGCCAGTTCTTCGTAAACCATAGAAAACGATTTGTTTTTAAAGCAAAAAGATGTCCCATATACTGATACTGTTGGTCGGTTGCATGTGCGTTGCAACTCTTGGTACACCATGCTTCGCTGCCAACCCTATTATCGGAGGCACTGTGGCAAAGGAAGGAGCTGCACCGTACCAAGTTTCGCTGCAAATGAAAACCAAAACTAAAAGTTTACATTTTTGCGGTGGATCGATCGTTGGTGATCGATGGATACTGACTGCAAAGCACTGTGTAGAAAGGTAAGTGGTAAAGCAAAAGAGTAAGTTACGCAACTAAGGATTTACTATTTTACTTCCACACAAGAATTAAGCCGTGCTGCATGAGTGTCCTCGTTGGAACAAATGACAATGAAAATGGTGGTACCAGATACGACGTTGATCGGTTCCTTCCTTATGAGTAAGAAAATTTGGTATATGCATTGCTCATTTGAAAAACAATTTGTCTTATTTTATCTACAACTTTTGTTCCACTATATGCTTTCAAGTTTTAACGAGCATAACACAACGAACGACATCGCATTGGTACGTCTGGCAATCCCGATGCAGTTGAACAAACGGGTACAACCAATTAAGTACTCCGCAGCAATTGTTCCCGATAATGCTACTATAACGGCTACCGGCTGGGGAGTAAGCGATGGAGGTACAGTAACGAATAAGCTGAAAACTATCGATGTACAGCACGTAGCACTTGATCGTTGTAAAGCATATATTAAGGATGGAACAGATCGTGTGCCATCGCCGTCTAATCGAAATCTGTGCACAACTACACACCGGAAGAGCCAAGGATTGTGTAACGTAAGCCGCTTCATTTTTGTCCGATAAACCTTTAACAACTGATTAATATTCTATTTCTTTCTTTTACAGGGTGATTCTGGAGGCCCGTTGGTATGGAAAGGACAACTGGTCGGTGTAGTAAGCCGGCGGAGTAATGATATTTGCGCTTCGGGATCTCCTGATATCGGCATGAGTGTCCTCGTTGGAACGAATGACAATGAACATGGTGGCACCAGATATGACGTTGATCGGTTCCTTCCTTATGAGTAAGAAAATTTGGTATATGCATTGCTCATTTGAAAAACAATTTGTCTTATTTTATCTACAACTTTTGTTCCACTATATGCTTTCAAGTTTTAGCGAACATAACACAACGAACGACATCGCATTGGTACGTCTGGCAACCCCGATGCAGTTGAACAAACGGGTACAACCAATTAAGTACTCCGCAGCAATTGTTCCCGATAATGCTACTATAACGGCTACCGGATGGGGAGTAAGCGATGGAGGTACAGTAACGAATAAGCTGAAAACTATCGATGTACAGCACGTAGCACTTGATCGTTGTAAAGCATATATTAAGGATGGAACAGATCGTGTGCCATCGCCGTCTAATCGAAATCTGTGCACAACTACACACCGGAAGAGCCAAGGATTGTGTAACGTAAGCCGCTTCATTTTTGTCCGATAAACCTTTAACAACTGATTAATATTCTATTTCTTTCTTTTACAGGGTGATTCTGGAGGCCCGTTGGTATGGAAAGGACAACTGGTCGGTGTAGTAAGCCGGCGGAGTAATGATATTTGCGCTTCGGGATCTCCTGATATCGAAACACGCGTTTCGTTCTATTACGACTGGATAAAGAAGACGATTGCCGCTAACAGTGATTCATAGAGAGAAAGAAAGAGAGAAAGAGAGAGAGAAGAAAAGAGTAAACATAAACAATAACAATAAACATTTATATGTAATGTAATTGTATTACATCTGCACATTTTAAAGATCAGTTTTGTTTGATAATATAATTATTACAAGGATACTACAGGTTTCTCATTACAAAGCTAAACAATAGTAGTTTTTGATCGAACAAAATGTCAGGTGCTAGTTCCGCTCAACATTGCTCCAATCGATACACAACATGAACTATGATGGCAAGCATAGCACTTTAATTAGAATTGGCCAGATTTTTTTCAAAAAGAACACTTTCGAACGTTGGTTGACAAGACTCACGGGGTCCATTCCTACTTGGACTGTTTTCCCGGTAGAGGGGACTGACTATCCAACAACGTGGTATCAATAAGCTTAATAAGCTATTAGATGGCCGGCATGATCTAGCAGGTTGTTAAGTCATAAAAGAAGAAGATACTTTTCGGAAAGCTTCCATGATAGAATGTATTCGAAAAACATAGCAAAATAATCCCCAGTTTAAAATCGGTATAATCCAACTTAACACTGTTTCTAACACTGTTTACACCATGAATATAACGTGTCAAAAAACTTCAGGATACCCTGTTAAAGAAGTAATGCTCCAATGGAAACGCAAAGTACTCGCCGAAGTTGGCTTCATTCGGGCTATCTCAACAAGAGTGTAAACAGAAATTAAACAAACCTTAGTTTTATAAACTTTAGTTATTTATTATTCCATACTTGCAAACATTGTCAAAATCTGCCTACTTTGATCAGATTTTACTAACTGGTTCTTAGCACTTCTATTTAATTCCACTAGATGGCAGTTACGTCAAGGCAGAACAATTTTCACTGATTATTCACTGAAGAGTTCACTCTAATCATACGTTCGACATGGGATGAATGTAATGTGGATTTGTGCTAGATTGAGTTTAATTATTGGTATCGGATTTCACTTAATTTGTTTATAATTAACTCTGTATTAACGTTTTGCTTATCAAGTTATCTGGTTAACATGTGCTGAGATAAAAAAAAAAAGCTTTATACGGCTCGCGTGCAACAGCTGGAAGAAGTCTAAAACATTGCAAGAGTGTTGAAATTTTAGTATTACACTTTGTATTAACTTAAATATTATATTAAATGAATGGCTCAATGGTAATTGTTCACTACACATTGTTTTACTATCTATTTTATCTTGTATTAAAGTGCAGTACGATAAAGACAACTCCTCCTCCTAGCTCTTACGACAGTAAAAGAAGGCGTTTCGAAAATAAATTGTTGTTTTATCTCCAACGACGTTCAGAGAATGGTATATATATTCTCCACATTTCTTCTCAGCACCAGTCAGTGGGGATCGCTCTTCGTAAACCCTAGGAAACAGATTGTGTTTTTAGGAGCAAGATGTCCCATATACTGATACTGTTGGTCGGTTGCATGTGCGTTGCAACTCTTGGTACACCATGTTTCGCTGCTAACCCTATTATCGGAGGCACTGTGGCTAAGGTAGGTGCTGCACCTTACCAGGTTTCGTTGGAAATTAGTGGGCAATATGTGTGCGGTGGATCGATCATAGGTGAGCGATGGATATTGACTGCTAGGCAGTGCGTAGAAAAGTAAGTAGTAAAGGTAAAAGAGAACTTATATTATCACTAACTGTTTACTATTTACCTCCACCTTAGCTTCATACCCTGCTGCACAAGTGTCCTCGTTGGGAATGACTATTTAAATGGTACGAGGTACGACGTTGATCGCATCCTTCCTTATGGCAGGTAAGAAGATGTTGTACATACATCACTCATGTCATGTCAAATGATGTTCTTCAAATTCTTATCTTCCAAGATTCAACGCGTCACTCGACAAGGACAACATCGCATTGGTACGTCTGGCAACCCCGCTGAAGTTTAACAACCAGGTACAACAAGTTAAGTATTCTGCGGCAATTGTTCCCGATAATGCTACCCTAACGATTGCCGGCTTGGCAAGTACACCCGATTGCGATGTAACCAAGATAACGAATGAGCAACAAATTCTCGATGTGCAGCCCGTTGCTCTCGATCGCTGTAGGGCTGCTTATGCTAAAGCAATTGCGAAACATTCGTTATCGATCAGTGAAGCAAACATATGCACTACAACACGTAAAAAGCGCCAAGGAACTTGTCCAGTAAGTTTGTTAAACTTTTGTTTTATGTAAACCTTTAACGAATGATTTACCCATCTATACTGTCTTTTTATTTTCCAGAGTGATAGTGGTAGTCCGTTGATATGGGAGGGACAACAGGTCGGCATAGTTAGCCGGAGTGTTGCAAATAAACCGTTGGAATATCCAGATATTGCAACACGTGTATCGTTCTATTACAATTGGATACAGAAGACGATTGCTGCTAACAGTGATTGATAAAATGAGAGAGAAAGGGAGAGAGAAAGAGAGAGAGAGAGAGAGTGAGAGAGAGAGAGAGAGAAGTACTGTAGCTTAATTACGAGAGCAACTTATCCAACTGTTCAACAAACACTACATTGGTTCCGGTTTCATCGATCAGGTTAACGTTTTGCTTATCAGGTTATCTGGTTAACATGTGCTGAGATCAACAAAAGCTTTATACGGCTCGCGTACAACAGCTGGAAGAAGTCTAAAACATTACAAGAGTGTTGAAATTTTAGTATTCCATTTATCCATTTAAAGGAATTTTACTAAATTTACACATGAAATCATTATAAGAATAACACATTTCTTTGTTTAACTTCTTTTTATGGGGTTTATCTAATCTAACATCGTCCGTGAATCGAAATACACAACAACCTACGACTTGCACAGTACAAACATCAGATGAAAGTTTCACAACATCTAGAAAGACTATTGGCATTGCTATTTTGTATAATCCTCTCAAGATTCGCCTAAGTTTTACAACAATAACCAATATGTTCAATATCTGCACAATAGTTTTCATGTTTTTTTTAAATTAGGTGATTTCGAATCTTGAGACCCGCAAAAAAGGAAGCAATATTCCAATGGGGACGCCTAGTACTTCTTCGTGGGACAAAAGGTTTACAACACTGTTAACCTGAATAAGCTAATAAAAAAACACGTTCTCGTACAGTTTTTCTAAGCGCACAGACTGCATACTATTGATGGGAACTCCGGAGTAGATTCACGAATCCACTCCGACTCGACATGTTGAAAATCGACTCCGACTCCGGAGCTCAATCCACTCCGGAGTACTCCGGTAGATTCCGGCAGACTCCGGTTGCTCCGTTCTACACTAAAAAACGGGAATGCTTAGCGTGTATGTTTTAAAAAGGAAAACTTACTTTCAAATCGATATTTGAATTTTATAGTAAAGCAAGGAACCATTGACAACCATCAGCTAGGAATGAACTATCGATTGAATTCCAGGAATGAACTATCGAATGAATTCCAGGAATGAACTATTTGTAATGACAGAACAAATGAATATAACAGTAACTAGTTGAATGCCAATCGAGCAAAACACAGCGCAAATATAGCAAGGTCCTACCCGATCACGCTCAGTAACAATCCTACAAAAGTATTTATTAAAATTCAGTATAACTTGCAAATAAAGTAATAGTGCGTGCAACATCTAATGCAATACAGGAAACGTTAGAGTCGTTTAAATGAGTTCATAATACACAACTTCTACTTGATCCCACCAACGTTTTTCACTGCCATGAAAACACTGCGAATCAATAACTAACCTAAAAACGCCACATACGTCTCGTGTATCTTCATATTAAATCAAACTCATTTTGTTAAACTTTATTCAGAAAATGTTACAAAAAGCGAACACTTTAGTTTTCACTCTGACCAATCATAAGCAACACGTTCGACAGCAGATGAATGTAGTCTTCCTCGACCATCTGCACATGCGACAGTCCGGTAAAGCGTGGCTCCTGCGGTTCGTAAAATATTGGCTCATCTTCCGGCTCCACGTACGCGAGACTTTTGGCATTGTCATTTAATCCATCATCAAACATGACGCGTTTGATGGAAGCAGATGGCGAAGGTTTCAATATGCCACGCAGTACCGGTGTCGATGAGCTGCGGCCTGCAGCACTATCCTGACCATGGGTACCGGCAATCGGGCTTAACACATTACCACCGGCCTCTTGATCCGACGTACCACCGGCGTGTTGCTGCTGCTGTTGATTCTATAGATTCACGAATCCACTCCGACTCGACATGTTGAAAATCGACTCCGACTCCGGAGCTCAATCCACTCCGGAGTACTCCGGTAGATTCCGGCAGACTCCGGTTGCTCCGTTCTACACTAAAAAACGGGAATGCTTAGCGTGTATGTTTTAAAAAGGAAAACTTACTTTCAAATCGATATTTGAATTTTATAGTAAAGCAAGGAACCATTGACAACCATCAGCTAGGAATGAACTATCGATTGAATTCCAGGAATGAACTATCGAATGAATTCCAGGAATGAACTATTTGTAATGACAGGACAAATGAATATAACAGTAGCTAGTTGAGTTCCAATCGAGCAAAACACAGCGCAAATATAGCAAGGTCCTACCCGATCACGCTCAGTAAAAATCCAACAATAATATTTATTGAAATTCAGTATAATTTGCAAATAAAGTAATAGTGCGTGCAACATCTAATGCAATACAGGAAACGTTAGAGTCGTTTAAATGAGTTCATAATACACAACTTCTACTTGATCCCACCAACGTTTTTCACTGCCATGAAAACACTGCGAATCAATAACTAACCTAAAAACGCCACATACGTCTCGTGTATCTTCATATTAAATCAAACTCATTTTGTTAAACTTTATTCAGAAAATGTTACAAAAAGCGAACACTTTAGTTTTCACTCTGACCAATCATAAGCAACACGTTCGACAGCAGATGAATGTAGTCTTCCTCGACCATCTGCACATGCGACAGTCCAGTGAAGCGTGGCTCCTGCGGTTCGTAAAATATTGGCTCATCTTCCGGCTCCACGTACGCGAAACTTTTGGCATTGTCATTTAATCCATCATCAAACATGACGCGTTTGATGGAAGCAGATGGCGAAGGTTTCAATATGCCACGCAGTACCGGTGTCGATGAGCTGCGGCCTGCAGCACTATCCTGACCATGGGTACCGGCAATCGGGCTTAACACATTACCACCGGCCTCTTGATCCGACGTACCACCGGCGTGTTGCTGCTGCTGTTGATTCTGTAGATGCATTTTCCGCACCACGTTAATACGCATCGAATGTTGTGCACTACCGCTGCTGCCGCCGCCGCCGCCGCCACTGCTTGTGGAGGCTGAGGACGTTTGCTTTTTGGCAGTCTGCTGGGAAGATTTCGATCGTTCGCTCGGAGCGTCCGGATCGCTGCCTTCGTCCGGATGGGATGCGTAAGGATCGTTTACAATCGGCACAGCACCGTGCTTTTTACGGGCAAGAATACTTTTCGCATCCTTCAGTATTCGCTCGGAGCGTCCGGATCGCTGCCTTCGTCCGGATGGGATGCGTAAGGATCGTTTACAATCGGCACAGCACCGTGCTTTTTACGGGCAAGAATACTTTTCGCATCCTTCAGTATGCGTTTCTTGACGAAATCGTGAAATATGAGCAGTTCCGTGCTTAGTTCGCGCTTGATCAGTTGTTTTTCGCGCTGAGAAAGATTGGTATCTTTCAGCGCAAACAGACTCTGAGATGTGAGTAATGTAAGCACGTATTCTAGCCCGCACACACATCGCTTACTGTCCAGATGGGTAAGCAACTCGTTCGAAAGCGTAATAGCGTTGGTGGAGGTGTAGCTGGACACGCTCGTCATGGAGAGTGTTTTAGAGAACTGGGTTCGCTTACCGCCGGGTCGGGACACATCAGAAGAAGCCGGTGATGTCGCTCCACCTAGTGCCGATCGATTAGCACGCGATATAAGACCCATCGAGTGTGTCGCGTCGGTTGTATCATCCTGATCGGTACCGCCTTCGCTAACCGGCAATTCATTCAGAGGTGTTTCATTGAAACTGTAGTGTTGCTGTGAAGGAGAAGTAAGTATTAAGAAAATCTTCCACTTTTCCATTGGCATAACAGAGTTTACTTACCAAATTAAGAACCTTCGTAAAGATGCACACCGCTTGCAGCAACGAGCCGAAGCTTAGCTGCGAATAATTGTCCGTGCTAAGCTTTGGCGCACCAAACTGTATCTCTATCAGTGGGCACCACTTGCTCGGTACGAACTCGACGTCACAGAGCAGTGACAGCAGCGGAGGGCTAAAGCACAGTAAGCATTTGGCGCAAAGTGTTACTATTTCGATCAGATTGTTCATCGCACCGACCAGCTCGTCGGATGTATCGATCGTGCTCGGATCCATTTCGGATAGGTCGGACACGATAAATCCAACATTGTCAGCCATGCCCGTTGTAAGACGCTTTAATATTTTTGGCCTGTACAGTAGCGAGATGCAGTGGTCCATCAGAAACTGGGTACATCGCTGTGTGGAAAGGATAACACAAGTAAGTAAAAGGAATTCGACGATACATTCTTGATGCTCTGTTTCTTGTGTCTTACCATAAGGTTAAGCAAACTTTGGCTATGCTCGAGTCGCCACTCCTTTTCGTACGGTACCATCGTGCACAGCAGCTGAAGCGTCTCCAGTATCAGCACGAAAGCGCTCGGTTCCAGCGATTGCTTGGCGAGCATCAGCGAATCCATCAGGTACTCCTCGTGAATGCCAACGAAAAAGATGGCGTCGCGCAGAAATCGGTACCCATGTTTGCTTAGCAGCGCCCGTACCAAGTGTATGCCTTTCGAGTAAATGGGCCACCAATCCTGCGTTTGCCATTGCTGTTGCGTTTCCTGCAAAGGATAACAGTTTAGCATTATTAATATTTTTGTAAGGGTTCGTTTTTTAGCCTAAACGATTCTTTTGGGTGTCTTATTCACTTTCAGACACTTCGTTCGTACTTCTAACGTACCAAATGTTTGTTGCTTGTATATGTGGAAGGACTAAGGAGTGCTCAATGACCTGTGTTCTATAATCACACTTTTGGGCATGGAAGTGGCTTCAATTTGTAGCTCAAATAGGTAAGGATGTTGCACGATTCTTATCAACAAACCATACTAATGTAAAAAGAGATTGATTTAAACAATTTTTCATGCGATTGCAATGTGTCCTAGCATTCCTTCCTACATTTCCTCGACATTTGTATCATATCTTTTGTATGATACAAAACATTTAATATTATTTACCGGCTCGGAGAATCTATCAGGAGTATAAATAAGTTCGTGCGGTCTCAGCGCAACCGTTGTAATTATATAAATTTGTTTTTTTTTTGCAATCTGGCAACACTGCCATTTTGAAGTGTTATTTTCAGGCTCTCATTACCTCTAGCTTTCATTATGTTGAAATGTTAAGAAAGCAGTTTTGCTCAAGCTTCTAAAATGGCCAAATAAAGCGTTTTGGCGGAGATTTTTCCTCCATTATTTTTGCAGGAAATAAAACGGCTGCCGAAAGTCATAGAATATCAGTGAAAGTGTTTGTTGTGACCATGCTCTATCGAAAAGAACGTGTCCAAAGTGATTTCGCTTAATAACACTGCGGACTCGAGACAACGCTGGATGAAGATTCATTGCAAACGCAAGACGAGCAAAGGCATTTGGAGTTAGTTTGAAGGCACTGATCCGGAAAATTAGTCAATGAATTGAAGCCTAGGAACATTGAGCGTAGCATCTACCTAGGCGGCCCGTTGGTAGATGCGACAGCGACGCCGGTCTTCACACGGCAGGACCGGGGTTTAAATCTTATCTGGGCCGTTCCCCCATAGTGAGGACTGACTATCCAACTATGCGGTAACAATAAGTCTAGTAAGCCAGAAATGGCAGGCATGACCTTAGAGGTCATTAGGCCAAGAAAGGAGAAGAAGAACATTGAGCGTCGCATGATAATGCTGGAACACATGTAGCAGCACCGGTGAAAAAATATCACTTAAATGGAATGTCCTATCTCACCCGTCGTATGGCCTAGACATTGCACCTAAGCGATGAAACATGGACCAGCTGAGCAGCATTTCCCAAATTACGAAGAAGTGAATAAATGTATAGATGAGTAGATAGCGTCCACTTTTTTCACAAAGATATCCGTAATTTGCCACAAAGATGGTAAACAGTAATAATAAACGATGGAAAAACTGTGGGGATTGAAACAGTTACCAAATTTTTCATAATAAATCTTTTAATTTCGCTAAAAACCGCACGAACTTATTCATACTCCTAATATGATTTAAAAATAACAGTCGAGGAACCGAAACTAAAAATTTGATTAAAGGTAAATATTATCCCTGAGCTAAGAATGTGGAAAAATTTGGATTTCTCACAAAGAAAAAGTCCAATAAAGGACAGATTGTTGCTACCCTGGCGTGTTTTATAGCCGTAAAAGCAGGAGAAATTGATGAGGAAAACTAAGGATTTATCACATGACGGCTTAGTCTTTGTGAATCTTTGATACAGGGATCAGAGAATCCGTCTAAAGGGTGAAGAATACCCAGAAAAAATGCAAATCAAGCTTCACTAGTTACATTTGCAGTCAATCTGACTATAACTAAGAAGAAACGTGAATTAGCGCATGTGAAACATTAATGTATGCTAAAAAGTATAATTTAATTAGCCGGAAAACGGCACAAGATCACGTTTTAAGCCGAGGAACTTCCTCTGTAACATAACATAAATAATGAAAGTGATCCTACTTACGTTCGCCATAACATACGGCCGCTGTAGCAACTCCTTCGGTGGCAGCAGCTTCAACCACAGATAGTCTCCCACGTCGCTGTA